>CM039722.1:11531245-11981245 GCA_022539455.1 Dendrobium nobile
TTAAAAAATGTAGTTTTGAAATAGATTAATTTTTATTGGAAAAGTGTAATTTCTTGAATTTTGAAATCGGCATGTCATTTTGAACAACATATTACTTTGATAGACAAACATATTGTTCCCTAATGGGTTCAAATTTCAGAATTTTTAATTCATCTTGATTATTGTAGTTAAACTCAAGGAAGAATTACATATGCCTTGGGAGGGACAATATTAAATTTGATCGAGTGTTTGACTATAATGATCCGGATAAAAGATCAATAATTTCATAATCAAAGTAATGAAAATAAAGTAATATATCTTCTTGAGCAAAGAGGATATTATCTATTATCGATTATTTGAATATGATGATAATGATCACCATTTTTTTATTTCCCAAAGATAATTAATTAAGGATTTTGAAAAAAAATTGATTTTCAAAATTTAATTTTAAAAACTTAATTTGGGTTCTAAAACTCCTACGAGTGCACGCCCTTGCCAAAAAAAACTAATAAAAGTAGATAATACTATATCACAATCAACATTAATTGATCAATATTAATAAACAAATTAATTAAAGTTTAATGTTCATAGTGGAAAATGCCTTTAAATATTACATCCCATAATTATAGAAAAGTAAAGTGGTTGGACACCACTGAAAATAACCCAGATTCTACTCCTAAGACTAAAGTGACTTTGAGAATGGGATTCTTTCTTCTATCTACTTTTTAGTCCTTTTGTAGGCTCCTTGAATCAATCTGGTTTGAATATCCAAGTGAAAAGAAACTCACCCTCAAAAGGGGTGTGGACTTTTCTCCTTGGATACTCAAAGTATCTTAACTTAGGCTCTAAATGGAGGAGGACTCTCCCCTAAGGGATGTTCATTCATCTTTGGAATATAAGTAGGATATATATCCCATCTCAAAGCACTTAAATATTACAACTAAATTGAATTTAAATTACATCAAACTACATTGAATATAAAAAAAAATCTAGACTCGGACCACCTACAGAGTTATCCTAATAATCAACATTTAAATAAAAATCTTAAGCACTTAATATTTTAAGATTACTCAAATTATAATCACACTTGGCTATACTATTTTAATATTAAAGGGGGTCTTAGCATTCTGGAGAATCTGTAAAAAAATATTATTAATTTTAAAAGCTTAATTATTTTTCTCCCCCTTTAATTAATACCCTGTATGAGAATGGCCACCTGCATAATATTGAATTAGTATAAATCATCCATAACCTAGGGGTAGATCTAACGCACAATCAATCACATCATAAAGTGAAAAAATTAAATAAGCGAACACATCAATCTACACTAGCAAGTATCATGCAGTGAAAATTATGGAAAACTCGACATATAGTAGAAAAGTAAACACAGACATAGCCAAAGACTTGAGTTGGTTTTTCTGGCAAACCATCTAAAGTGTGTGAGATTGGCTGTGCGGTTTGGATATGTCCAATATAGAGCAATTAGTTAAAATTATTTAAAGTTCTGGTTGGTTGAAAGGCCTAAGGAATTTAATTTTGAGTTTAAGTATTAATGGCTTAAAAATTATTTTAAAGTATATTTTAAAGGGTTATTGATTAGCACCTTTATTGCTCACTGAGATTGTTCACATTCCTTACAACTAATTTAATAACCTTGTTGGCTTGGGTTTCCTAGTGGTAACTAGAATATTTAAGTGTTTTGGTTCGATATAAGGTTTGAAATTTGATGAATCTTAATTAAAGTTGATTGATTATTAGTTTTAAAGTTAAATTAATGCGTTTTTGGATTTTTAAGCAATTTTTTAATTTAATTTTTTTTTGAATTATTTTAATTATATAATTTACGGGTCAAAAATTAACTTTTGATTAAAGTTAAATTTTTGAAAGATAATATTTTTTATAAAATACTAGATCTTAAGAATATTAGTTAGACTATAAGTTTGCTGGATTTAAATTTTTCAATATTTAGTTATGATGGTTTGAAGTTTTAACTTGATTTTAACTTAAATTTATCGGATTATTAACTTTTTTATTTTTACTTATTTTTGGAGGTTTAAAATTTTTAATAAATATTAAAATTTTATATGAGTTTAATGTCTTTGAGTTTGATTAATTTGGAATTTTATGGAATTAGGTATGTTTTTTCAAAGCTTGAGTATTATTTTAATTTTTAAATTAGTTTAATTTAGGGGTTTTTTATAATTTGAATTCAAATGAATTCTAAATTTCATAAAATCACCTCCAAATACCAGAAATGGTCTAAGGATATATTATCAATAATTTGAGATTTTATTTGGAATTTTTTAAATTATTTTTAATTAATTAAATTAATTAAATATTTATTTTTATAAAAATTAAACTATGCTTAAATTTGCTGTCAAATCAAAAGGCTTTTATTTTTCTTTGATTACTGATAAAATTTTAGAGATTTTGATATAATATTTGTAAATTTTGTAAATAAATTTGATTTATTAGAATTTTTAAAAGTTTAAATGCTTAATTAGGGGTTTAATTTAAGTTAATTAATTAAAGGGCTTAATGATTTTAAAGTTGTTAAAAATTTTTCTAGGGGCTAGAAATGTCACTTGGTTTGAGTGTTCAAAGTTACAAGTCAAAAAGATGTTTATCCTAATTTTTAAAAATTAATCTAATTTTTTTAGCCAAAAGGTCCTTAATTTTTATCCTTAAAGTGTCATTAAGTTAAGTGGGTTTGAAACGATGTTACTAACCCTTGGTAACATACACATAAACATGCACAATATCATTGAAATCCTTAAATCCTGGAGAGCTAGGCTCAGTAGTGTGTGCTTCCTAAGTATGTAAAGAATAAAGATATTACAAATAACTAATATTTAGATTAGTTAATAACCAAAGCATGATTATTCACTAATCAACTCTCCATTAATTCAATTCATCCAAGCTCAATCCATGTTTAAAGTTTCAAGGGATCTCTCAACTATTAATGTTTTACATATATATAATTTTAAAATAAATTTTAATATATACATATATAAATAAAACTATATACTAAAATATAAGTTTTAGAATAACAAAATAATTAAAAGTATAATACAAATAATTTCAATTGTTAATGAGAGATCCTCTGATTATTTAAAGATAAATTTAAAAATAAATATTTTAATTTTTAAATTATTTAATATAACATTTAATTAATTATTAAATAAATAATAAATATATTCAAATAATTTAAATTATTTAAAATAAATTAATATTTAAATTTCTAAATTAATTTGATATATTATGTAAAATTTTCTGAAATAATATAAATTTTATTTAAAATTTTAAAGCTTAAGGTTAATTAACTTATTTAAAATTATTTAAAATTAATTAATATTTAAAATATTTAATAAATTTAATTTAAATAAGTCTTAGTAATTTCTAAAATTTAAAATTATTAAAAAATAATTTTATTTAAATTTTAAAATTTTTTAATTTTATTTTAATTAAATATCAATTAATATTTGTATACATAATTAATTAAAGATAAATTAAAATATATAAAATATACCTTAAATTAATTAAATTAATAAAAAAATTATTTTAAAAACAATTGTCTATTTTTTATTTAATTTTTTTCAAAAAATTAATATTTAAAAGTATTTGAATTATTATTAATTTGTTATTAATTATATTTCAATAGATTAAAAAATATTTAAAATACTTAAATGAAACATCTTAAATTAGATTAAATTTTAAATTAAAATAAATATTTTAAAAATGAAAAATATTTTAAATATATTTATTATTATTTGAAATATTAAAATATATTTTAAAATAGTGTTTTAAATTTTATTAAATGTTTTAATCATTTTGAATTTTATTAAATATTAATTTAAAATAGTTAATATTTAATATTTAAAATAACTCAAAAAAAATTCAATATTTTAAATTAATATTTATTTTAAAATAAAGTATTTGGATTTCTAAGACTTTTAATATATAATTCTTAAATTTTTTATTAATTAATATTTTTTAATAATTTTTAAAGTTTTTATGTTTAAAATAATATTTACAATTGATTAAAACTCATTTTAATTAATTCTGGTTGTTGCAAGCCACATGGCAAGGACAGATTTGTCAATTCAAGAGGTAGCCAATGATTCTGAGTGGTGACATTAAATACCCATAATTGTGCCTCTGGCAATCATCAACATTTAACGCGTGCGGTCCATACGACATCAACTTAACCCAATCAACAGATTGTAACAACTATTGGATCCATATGAGTTCCATCAGATGATGGAGATCAAATCCTACCATTTGATCTAGGTTAAAAGAGATCAGGCAGTAGAGAGTCAATCCTGCGGTTTAGAATAGAAGGCCCAGATCCAGCCAGATGAAATCTAGATCAATCGAATAGTTACACGAGTTAAATTAACAATACGATGACAAAATCCGGACCGTTGATTATGAAATCAATGACTCTAATTTCATTCTCTGCAAGCAAAGGGTATGATCGAACCCTAAAGATGAAGACACACTCATTCTCATAAATGATTGAACCAAAATTCTTAAAAATTTAAACAGAGCTTAAGAATAATTCATTGAATATTAGGGTGTAATTTTTATGATTTAAAAAGTGCTTTTGAAAAGTTTTTTTTTTTGAACTATGTGCCCTAAGCTAGGGTTTAAGATTTTACCCAAGTTAATGGATGGTTTGACTAGTTTATGGCTTATTATATTTGTAGACTGTCCAACTCCATTTTATAGAAGACCCCTTGAGCTTCAAACATCTTGATCAAAAGAAATACTCCTTTGACTGTTGGGCCTTGGTTCACTGGAGAACTCACCATCGGTAGCTTTTACTAGCTGGTTTAGACTTGAAATATGAAGATGGGATCTTTTAGAGCTCGAATGAGCAAAGATTGTTCTTTGGGAAAGCTTGAATGGAGAGAGAGAGTTGAGAGATTAGAATTGCTGTTCATTTTGAGTTTTATTCTAATCAATCCTCTCCACATTGCATGGATAACTAAGATCACTTGAGTGAACTCCCAGATGGATTCCATCTGTCCAAAGAGTGGTTGGGAGCAGGGGAATCAAAGGACAAATGTATAAATGAGGTAGAACCCCTTTTATCCTTTAGTTCATATCGGAGTGAATGAGAGCCATTTAATTTCAATTCAATGGTTAGAGTCAGCTGTAGGAAGGTTCTAAAGCCTTCTAAATCTACTGGGTGGATTAATATGTTAAGGACCAACTTAAATAGGTCATTTGACCAAATTTGACCATCTTAATCTTTTGATTTGACTATTTGACTAGTCCACTTGCCATGTGGACTAGTGAGATGGCTAGGGGGAATGCCATCTGCTGAAAAAGCTCACTAGACTTTGAAGCAGTATTTTTAAAGTTTGGAAGGGGATTTGACCATTTTGAAGGGATTTTAAAGAGTTTGATCAGTCAACGAAGAATGAGGTGGTAGCTAGGTGGCATCAAAGGTTGAATAGAATGGTTTATAGGTGATATGAAATAGTTCATTTGAAGAATGAGTGATTTAATATGTATATATAAAGGGTTGACCATAGGTCAAGGTTTGAACAAGTCAAAACATAAATTATTTGACTTCAAATAAATTTAAATAGGTTCGAAACAAGCTTTGGAGATGAATGGAGGGTTTTAGGAGCTAGATTTGGTCAAATGGGTTGAATTAACCCATTTAAACCCTTAATAAACTAATGGGTCAGCTTAGGTTGACTTGGTCAGCCAGGTTGACCTAAGACCTAGGCTTGAGCTCAATGGGTTTGATCGGATATCTAGAGTTTGGTGGAGGTGATTTTAGGGATAAGAATGGTCATCTAAGTCAAATCACCTATTTGGGCCCGAAAGGAGTATTTTGGTCAAAATTGGTTGACCTTGTCAACCGGTTGACCTTGTCAACCATGCTTTACCAGTGTATGGGCTTGAATCCATTTCACTCCTAATGGTCTTTAAGATGCACTAGAAGATGTTTTGAGGTTTTATTTGAAAATGCTAAGTTAAAGTTTAAAGAAAACTTCAAAATTTCCTTTTAGGGGTATTTTGGTTATTTTGACCCCTGGTTAATTGGAGGTCAAAGTAGGTCCACCAAAATATAGTTTAGTGATCAATAGGTCATAATCTAGAAGTGGTTGGAGGTTTTAGAGAAAGCTCCAAGGTCAGGATCCACTGGGTGGCATGTCTAATGTCATAGACCATAAATATTTGAAGGTTTTATAGCCTTTCGATTTCAATCCAATTTATGGGGTTAGAAGTCTCAGAATGAGCTCAAATTTGGAGGGTTTCCTCTAAATACATGTCTTATCAATTTGAAATTGATAGTCTCTAAATTAGAGGTCATTTGATTGGGGTTTGAAGTATTTAAAAAATCCTTAAAAAATGGTTTCAAGACATCCCTTTATCCTTGAATTTCATCCTTGATTTTTGGGTTT
This sequence comes from Dendrobium nobile, assembly GCA_022539455.1. Classification (NCBI taxonomy): domain Eukaryota; kingdom Viridiplantae; phylum Streptophyta; class Magnoliopsida; order Asparagales; family Orchidaceae; genus Dendrobium; species Dendrobium nobile. The sequence continues at coordinate 11,537,650 of CM039722.1, forward strand.
GATATAAATTTTTAATTTGGATGATTGGATTTGAATTATCCATATCATTTATGATAATTTAGATAATCATAAGTGATAGGATAGGATTGAAGCTATATTAGAGATAGGATTAAGGTTTAAATAGGAGTTATGATCAGGATATATTTAAAGTCTTGATAGGTTTGAAGTCTATATTTGATTTGAAACTTGAATTTATTTAAGATCTGGATTGATCAAGATTCTAGATTAATATGGGATTTAGATTGGGTTTGGGATATAGGTTGATCTAAGATCAGACATGATCCTAGGGTCCGAACTAACATGGAGTCTGGAATGATCTAATATCTTAATTAATCATAGAGCTTATAGTCTAGAAGAATCATAGGACCTAGAATCTAAGAGAAATATGGAGTCTAAGAAGTCCTAGGGTATGGGGTCTAGAAGAATCCCAGGATCTAGATGGATCAAAAGGACTAGATTAGTCTTGAGGAATCCTAAGTCCAGATAGATCATAGGTTCTAGATTCTAGAAGGATCCTAGGGTCTAGGTAGATCCTAAGGTTTAGAAGAATCCTAAGGTATAGATAGATCCTAGGGTCTAGATTCTAGAAGAATCCTAGTGTCTAGGTAGATCCAAAGGTCTAGATAGATCCTAAGGTCTAAAGTGTAGGAGTATCCTAGAGTCTAGAGTGGTCTGGAGGCTAGACTGATTTGGGGTTAAGATTAATCTGGAGTCTAGGAAAAGTTCTAGTGAACTCATACAAAAATGAGGTCAATAGAGGGGCTAAGGATATTCCTCTCTAGAGTACTTCTTGAGGCTCCACTTTCTCCCTTGAATATGTTAGGCCCCATTATCCTAGGCTGAGATGGGGATAAGAAGTCAAGATTGAAGCTTCCAATGTTCTGCTAGACACTAGATAAGGGTTATTGTGTATAGCAAAGTGTAGTATGGTGTAGTAGTACGAATTTCTAGGCCTCTTCCTGACGACTAGTTCATGTACTACGGACCCTTTGCCATCCATTACAGTAGAGCTTTTTCATGAAGGGGTGGGGTGCTCAACGTTTTAAAGTTTTATGATTTATAAAGTTAGCCATTGATCTTTTTTCAAAATTTTTTAAAAATTTAATTTATGAATCCCGCTCCGATACCACTTGAAAGTTTATGAGGGTTGTTAAACCTTTATGAACTAGCCCGAGACTAACTAAGAGGGAGGGGGGTGAATTGTTTATTAAAAAGTAATAATAAGGAAAAAAGTAAATCTTTTGTAAATCTTTTTTAATATTTTAAAACAAATATTTTTATCCCACAATGAAGAAGCAAAACTAATGTTGTAATAACTAAAATCAGATATTTCAAACATAGAAAAATTCACAAAAAATGTGGAAATCAAATGTGGAAAAATAATTAGAAAGAACACCCCAGAATTATAGTGGCTCGATCAAATTGACCTATGCCCACTCCCTTGAAACCTCCTTTCCAGGTATTGCACTAAAAGTAGTATCTCTCCTTTTTCCTCCACAACAAGTCAGAGAACCCCTTATAAAATCTTTCCACCAACCCGGTGAGGCAAAGTACCTTGAGTCCTTTTACTCCCTCCTGGAGTAGACAGAGAACCTGTAAATCATTTTACTCCCTCCTAGAGTAGGAAGATAACCTTGGAATCCATTTACTCCCTCTTCGAGTAGGTAGAGAACCATGGAATCCTTTTTCACCCTCATGCTCAAGGAAGAGAACCTGGATCTGATGATGATGAAAGTGTCCCCAGAGACACCAAGGAACTAAGAAAGAAGATAAAAGAAGATGGTGGAAACCTTGCTTGGAGTAATCTTTATGAATCTCTCACAACTCCCCTCACAAGGATCTCTCTCTCCAAAGCCCTCCTTTTCTTCTCTCTTGAAGCTCTTTCTTAAGAGAATTCAATAGCAAATATTTTTCCTTAAGATAAATATAATTGCTTAAATACCAAGCCTTCAAAAAAGACCTAATTTTCAATATATAGGCAGTAATTATCTAGTACTATCATACGATCATCCTGATCAATTAGTTCAAAAGCACCAATTCAGACAGCACAAATTGCATTGCCCTACAAAATTAATTCAAGGGAAATAGACTAATCATCCAGAAATATTAAAATATCATCTCTGATGATTAGTATAAAATTATCAAACTTCATCTTCTATGATACGTGATGATTCCTTATCGTCCCATGCAATTCTCTATCATCTAGTGCGAAAAGGGTTCATCTTCCTGGATGATTAGTTGAAATATTATGGTCTTCATCTTGTATGACAGATGGTGATCCCCTATTGTCCAATGCATGTTTTCTATCATCTAGGTCGATCATCATGTCATCCAAGACGATCATTATTGATCATCCTGTATGATCATATCAATCAATTTTTCCATAATTGTTCTCCTAATCTCAAGATTAATTTAGGCATATTATCTATCATCCAGGACAATGCAGATTGCCCTGTATGATATGAATAAATTTTCAATTATAAAATCTTGCCTAAATTATTACTGGAAGCTAATTTCTTGATAAAAATGTATCATTCTATACAATAATGATTGTTAAGGATGATTAGCTTAATCGATCTTAATTAATATAGATGTTCTAATTAGGGTTTTTTGGTAAACAATTCATATAATATGATATAAATCGTATTGTACATTAGTTTAAAAAATAGAAATTTTTCTAGAACTTTGACTCACTCCCTTGAGTGTGTGTTTGTGAAAGGTTAGCTTTTGGATCCATCATAGTATATTTTTTACTCAAGAAAGGTAAATAGTTTTGAAATTAAAATTATAGATTAACTCAACCCTAGTCTACCCAGTCTTGAGCTGACTGACATTGCAAATGATCTATGGACTTGAAACATTAGCATACATAGAAAACATATGTACAAATAAACTCAATTATAAGAAGATAACATAGTAAAAAAATAATAATGTTTGTTATCATCAAAATCACAATACTTGAGCCCAAATTTATAAAATCCTCTACACACTTTCTAGAACATATAGAATTGCTTCCATAAACACAAGCCAAATATTATAATGGAATGTATATAGTACTTCTCTAAATTTTTTTAGTTGTCACTCCTAAGAAAAAATTAGAGAAGTAATATAAAGATTTAAATTAAATAAGTGACTGAACTTCCATATAAACTTTACAAATAGATTATTTATAGAAAATTATTAAAAATATTTTTTGGTTCTGTGGCGCTAGAGACACTTATAATGTGACACCCGTATAATGAACTAACTCCAAAATGATAAGGGTTTCCTCCACTACGGTGCTTACTAACATAAACCCAATGTTTATTGAATCAACATGTCACTTCACTAACAATTTGAGGCTTGAATAATTATAACTGTAGTTTTATGGTTCTACTCGAGATTGAGCACCGCGTTGTCCACATAGCACTGCCTTGACATAGTAGTGTTGGAATTGGCATTGCAGTGTTGCACAGATAGAAAATGTTCATTACGACACTGATTCGTCCGATGTTATGGCACTGGGATACTTGGTTGGGCTTTATGGCACTGACTTCTTCAATATTGCGATGCTGTCAAATAAAGACTAGGCATTGCCATATACAAATTTGGGTGCTCCAATGCTGTCAGTAATAGTGTTGTAGCAGTATTGTGTCAGACACAAAGATGTTTTACCACAGTTTAAAAACTTTCCCTTTTTATATATTTCTTGCACAAACATAATTAAAATAATATATTTTTACTGATAAATTAACTCATAAAATATAATATTATTTACCCTTATCAAATTCTCCCTAGCTTATACTTTTACTTGTTTTTAAGCAAATAAAAGTGTGTAATTATGATTAAGTAATTAATCAAAATGAAAGTGCCAATCTAAAATTACTAAAATATAGGATAATACATCTATGTCTAGAATTAGTAAAAATGAATCAAAGCTATACTTCTAGTTTGGAAAAATACTAACAATTAAACTTAATTAATCATTCTTATGTTTACCTAATTTAAAATTATATGTTATATATTTAAAATTTAACTTTTGAATGTTAAAGTGAATAACTTAATTTTAATAATATGATTTGGTTAGAGTTAAAATTGTATTTTCATTAGTTCAATAACCCTTACATTACCTATTTCTGATCTTATCCATTATATTTTTTGTATAAAATTATATTCTAAATCTTAAGCTTTCACTGATACCAATTTTTGGATGTACTCTTCTGTTTATTTTGATAATTTTCTTTCTTTCGTCTTTTTAAGAACTATTTATAGTTTTTTTTCTTTTTCTTTTGTGGAGTACATAATTAATAATTTTGAATATCAGCTTTTGCTCTGGGATTCTCATACAGTCTTAATATTCTTAATATATGGACTTGATGAGATTACTAATTTCATCTTCAAGTTACCTATGATTTAAAATTTTTCTTTATTCATATCTCATTTTTAATACTATTTATTCAACTTATACATGCTAAATGTTAAATTCATAAAGGTATAACTTATAAATTTAAATTAGAATAATAGCTCAAATGATTGAATGTTTTAAGTATTAGTTTTTTCAACCTATAAATAATAAATATAGTTCATTTAATCTAGTATCTAGGGTTTTATTATTATCTTAATTTTTTATAAGTTTTATATACCATTTTTATAAGGGTTAATTAAATAATCAGAATAAAAAAGGTGGAGGGCAATAATAATTTAAGCATAAAAGTAATTTGCTAATATGTAAATAAACATAAAAATAAATCTTACAACTCACATGCTTTCATATGAGTGATAAAAAGCACATAAAATATGTGTTGCAAACACAAACATAACATAACATTCATAACATAATACAGTTACAGGATAACCAGTGCACATGGCACCTAGCATTCAATAATGACTCTCAAAGCCAAAATTTTTAATTAAGTACAATTACATAAGCCAATATCTCCTACCACTTCCTTCTATTCAACAAAATATTAAAGAATAACAACAAAAACACATATACATCCTTAATAATTCTTTACTCCTCTAATCACATGGTTTCAATCTATACGCTCTGACTTTGATAATTTGTAAATCTTTCTTGTCTTGTATCCTAATGACTTCATTAAGAAAAATTCTGATGATAGTGAAAGGATCAATCCATCCAAATTTCATTTTTCTTTTTTTTTTGAAGAAAAAAGAAAAAAAGCTTGAATTAAAAAACAAAACTATTACATCCTAATGGCATTTGATTCCTTTTTTAACACTTTAGTAAAAGTGGGAGGAATCTTATTCAACTCTAGATCATCCCAAATAAAAGAACTAAAAATTACATATTAAGCACATAGGTCCGCTAACTTATTGCAATCTCTTTTTACACAATTGAAAATAACAAAATCAAAATCCTTAATAAAAGATAAATCTCCCAATTCATTACTACCTTTTTTCATGATACCTTGTATAAAATTGATGACGTTTTGATTATCACCTTCAATGATTATTCCCTTGTAAGCATACATCCATTCTCTAGTAACTTCTTTGAAAGAAAGAATAGCTTGAAGTTCCAAGTAAGAGATGTCCCAATGAGTAAGCTTTTTACCAAATGCCAATAAAAATCTTCCTCTATGGTCTCGCATTACACCACCAATCCCGGCCTTATACGAAGAACAAAGTGAAGCATTAAAGTTTACCTTCAACCAATCGAGTGGAGGGGGATGCCAAATTTCATTTTTCAATGGAAATATTTTTCCTTATAATCAAATAAGAACACATCTTGCCCAAGAAAGAATTCATACAAGAAAACTCTACCACCATGCATCTTCCTTATTTTCGCCATGTATTCTTCTTTTTCTCCATGCAACTCCTCTTTGAATTCTTTCAACATAGTAATAATTGTGAAACTTTGCATGTGGAGAAGTGAAAAAGAATCTGCATTCTTTGAAAGATATCTATTTTTGTTCTTTGAATAGGAGGATATAAGATTCATTCTACCATCACTTAGCCTTTCGATTTCCAAGAGAAGAAAATATGATACTAACTCAAGAGTAGGGAAGGACTAAAAAGAGAACTTCTAACTAAATGGTTTTATAGATTTCAGTAAGGGGAAGTTTTAAAATTTTTAACTTTCAATCATTAAGGACAGTCAAGGCACTATGATGCTCAAAGGTATGGCGCCGCAGCACTCCATCTTCTCTCTCAAATATTTTTTATTTAATTTTTTTAAGAACATAATTTAATTAAAACATAACTTAAAAGATAGGTTAATCTCCTTAAAAGCGCTAAGTTTATAATCTTCAACCAGACTGGATAACTAACTATAGCTATAGTTGGGTTACCTCTGAAGAACTGCTAAGTTTATAATCTTCAACTTAACTTTGCCTAAATTTTTTGTTTGGCTAAGGTGGATGATTACTATTCTTCAACTAGGTCCCATTAGTATCTCTTTCCTTCTCTTTAGGATTGACAAACTTTAGTGTTACTAAGAAGAGATCCAATGGGTCTACTAGTCACAAAAATTGCAATCTAACTTAGTTGAGTTCAAATTTTTAGAAGAGCATATTGGTTTTGAAATTGAGTTCCCAGTTGCATGATCACATCTTCTAGAGGTGTCTTCCTACTTCCTTACTGATTTCGTTGATTAAATCTTGGAGAAGATGCTAGTTCTGGATTATAATTAGCTTGATTTTAATTATTTCAATTTATGCATTGGTTATTTTGACCAGAATTCCATTGATTTCTACCATTATTATTTGACAAATTAAAATTTGGGTGATTCGTTCAACCTTTATTATATGTATTTGAATAAGAATTATTTTTTATTCCAATCAAATTTATATATTCAATCCCTTGGATATCATTTTCTTCCATTGAGCTTGAATCTTCAAAATGTAAAGTTGAATTTCTTTGATATTGTTGTAATGTGTGTAGTAAAAATAGATAAAGAATCATTTTTATAAACTCAGTTGCTTTCTTAGGATTCACCCTATCAGTAGGCCACTAAAAGTTATTTTTTGCCATTTCTCCAATTAATTCATAAGCATCTTCAAATGGCTTTGACATCAAAGAACCTTTAATTGCAACATTAATTATGGCTCTAAGGGATTCTACCAATACATCATAAAAAGTCAGAAATAATAACCAATCAGGTAAGGAATGGTGAGGGCACTTTCTAATCATCTCCTTAAATTTCTCCCAAGTCTCATAAATAGATTCTTCTTCTAACTGAGTAGAAGAAGTAATGCCTTTTGTAAGCTTGGCATTCATAGAAGGTAGATAATACTTTCCTAGAAATTTGTGAGCAAACTAATTTCAAATGCCAATAGAAAATGGGGGTTAACAATTTAACCACATTTTTGCTTTATTTCTTAGAGAAAAAGAGAACAATCTAAGTCTAATGGCATCACAACTAACATCCTCATATTTAAATATTGCATAAATGTTTAAGAAACAAGCTAAAAATAGGTATGGACTTCGATCCCCCAAATGGAGAATTTTGTGCCATATGAATGATCACATGTTTGAATTCAAAATTATTTACTTGATGGCAGGTCTATTTATTTTTTGGAGAATTCTATCTACTAAAGGGTTTGCAAAATCCTTAAGAGGTCTATGATGATTTAAGTTTTAAATAGGGCCAACCATTTTATAAATCTTTTTGGTAGTTTTAATTTTAGGAAGGGTTCTCACAATTTAAAAATTAAAATTTAAACATAGCTACCCTTTATGTCATGTAAGCATGCAACCATATATATGTAATTAGTAAATTAAAATAAAAGAATATAATAAGACTAACTATGCAAATAATTAAACAATATAATAAATTTGTGAACAAAACTCATTCTTCACCAGTAATAGCGCCAAAAACATGATTTGGGGGGGGGGGGGGGGGGGGGGGGGGGGGGGGGTAGTAACGTAACCTAAAGAATTATGAAATTGATTTAGGGCTCGATCAATCCCTAAAAAAATATTTAAATTTTCTATGATATAAAAATTATAAAAATCCCACTATATATACATAAGTGTACGTGTCAAACCAAGAATTAAAATGATAGAGAAGAGTATCGATCCCTTGAGGAAGAATGATTACTTAAAAATACTAGTAATGTCTACATCAATTATAACAATTATCATAATCAATAAAAAAGGATTTGATGGAGATTCAATCACTTAATTTAAAATAAAAAATAATTAAATAAAACCCTAATGGGATAAATTATTTTGGATTAATGAAATGTAAATAAAATATATTTTTGAATGATTATCTTTTATATTGATGCTATTCATTGCATATACATCACTGACCACTCAATCAAGCATGAAGAGATAAAGGATAGATTAAACTTTTCCAACCATAATACCATTCTATACTCTCTTAATTTGTCACCCCATAAAAATCTTAGAAGTGTAAGAAAAACATGTACTTTTAAAACCCCTCATGATAATTCATCTCTCTAAATTTGATACATGACATGCACTATGCCTATGCTTGCATCATACCAATCCATTACACTTGGTTGTGCATGCTTTCCGATTCCTAGCCTCCACATTACACTTGATATTAACTACATATATGTCCACTATATGCATTAAATGAAGACTTGAATATTAAGGACATCATGAAATTATTGATGAATGGAGCTCATTGGTACTCCATATTTAATTTCACCATCAATCCAAAATATGAGAATTTTGCCAGACATTAAGAGCAAGTCAAGCATATTCGTTTTCATTAAGTACAAAAAAATAAATACAAAAGAAAATATTTCATCATATGGGTTCGATTATCTCCTCTACACTTCTCTTGGAACTTATAAAATTGCTTCCAAAAATAAAAGCCAAACAATCTAATGGAATGTATCTATTACTTCTATGAATTCCCTTTATTGTCACTCCTGAGAAAAAAATTAAAAAAACACTATAGAGACCAAAATCAAATAGGTGACTGAACTCCTCGACTAACATTACAAATAGACAATTTATAGAAAAACACAAAAAATAGATTATGGCATAACACTAAAGGGTTTCCTTCCCTTTGGCACTTGCTGACATGGACATGCTGTTTAATTAATCGATGCATCTCTTCACTAACAAATTATGGCCTAAATTGTTATAACTATAGCATTGTGTCTTTGCTAGCAATTGAGCATTATGATGTCCACGTGAAACTCCCATGACTTACCGATGCTATAATTTTTCATCATGGAACTGTGTAGATATAGACTATGCTTTGCAGTGCTGACTCTAACTCTATGATGCTAGGATAATTGGTTGGGATTTAGGGTGCTGACTACTCTGATGATGTGATGCTATCAAATAAAGACTCAACAACATCTTCTCTATTTTCGGGCACTCTAACTGTGTCAATGATGGCGCCATGGAGGTATTGTGTCTAACGCCACAATGTTCTACCATAATTAAAAATTTTGCCCATCTTTTTGAATTTTTCTAGGAAAACACAACTAAAACAACACATTTTCACTAACAAATAAACTCATAAAACAGAATATTATTCACACTTATCAGTTTCCATGTCATATGTGTTCTTCAGTGGATTATGTGTGTGTAAATATGTGAAATGTGCCATAAAATTCCATAAGAATAACACTTAATTCCTAGAATGGATTAATAATCTATATAAGGGGTGATTTCTTCTTTAATAAGATGATGGCGAATGCTATGTTTAATGATGTGGAAGTTTACTGTGTAGGCCCTTACATATTTCCATGAAGTGTTGTTATTTTGTTTATCAATTTTTCATTTGCATTTTTATTCTGCATAATTGTACTAATGCTTCATGCTAATTGCTATCATTTTTTAAGGCTAATTCATCTAGTTCTTTCAATGCTTATTCAAATTCAATATAATTTTGGTTTAATAACTCATGATTTACTTTAAATATAATATGCTCTTCACTTGATTATTCATGTTGTTTATCTAATGCAATAAGCTTGAATAACTATTTGTTAAATTGGTATGCTATTCTTACAATGTTGAATGCTCTATTTTAAGATTTGAATGCTACTTTTTTAAGTTCTTGTAAGAATCATGTAGTTGTTATGATAGAGAGACTAATTCATCAAAGGACAAGTCACATATCTGATTACTATCTGAGTCACCAATGGAGAAACTCCCATTAGAGAGAGAAAGATTTTAGATTTTCAAATTTGATTCTCCCAGTTTTGCTTCTTATTTCTCAGGAGTTGGTGGGGAAGATGGAAGCTGAGGGCCACCGGCCATCATTGTCTTCGACGACGAGGACGTCTACCTTTGTCGGTAACAAAAATCAAATTTTTGGTGGTAACAATCGTTTGATGGATGGTTCGAAACAAAAAGATTTTAACCTAGATAATAAGATTTTACAATGTGCTTTGGTGATTAGGGAGCTCTCTGATGTTGCTCCTAAGAAGATCATTCATGTGGAGGGAAAAGGTAAATCTATTTCTGAAGATTTTGAATATGTTACTCCTCAAATTAATAAAGGTTTAATGGCGTTGAACTCGACCGATCCTTCTACTTTGTCCTCTGGGATGAAAATTTTTGTTAATAGATTTGGGAATTCAAATGCAATCCCTAGACTCAATGTGATAAATACGAATTCACCTATTTCGGTTAACAAAAATTTTCATGAGAATGAATTTAGAGTGGGTGAGAAGATGGATGCTAATGTGGATAAGATGACTGGAGAAATGCCCAATAGATCTGTTAAGGAAGTTGATGTTAATCCTTGGAGTAAGAAGCCATACATTAAGCTGAATTTTAAGGAAGAAGATAGCGTATTGTCAGAGGATGGAAAAGCAGTAAAAATGAGTGTAGAAAATGAGATTTTAAATTCAAATAAATTTTTGAATTCATTGGTAAGTAAGGTGTTTGGAAAGGAAATACCATATCATATGGTGGCATGGGATGTGAGATGACAATAGAGTCAATTTGGACAATTTCATTTTACATCTCTTGGAAGGGGGTGGTTTTTAGGCTCTTTCAATTCACAAGAAATGGTGGAAGCTGTTCTTACAGGCTGTCCGTGATTTGTAAATGGGCATATTATTGTATGGATAAATGGACTTCTGAGTTCACTACTTTATCCATGAAGGGTCTGATCTCTCCTATATGGATAAGAATGCCTCATTTACCATTACAATGTTGGGATGAGGTGAATATGGCAAGAATTACTTTTATGATTCGTAAACCATTAATGTTGGATGGAAACATGTTTTAATGTGGGAGGAGGGAGTTTGCAAGGGTTTTCGTATGGGTGAAGCTTGACCAACGCCTTCCTTTAGGAGTGTGGGTGGAGAGTATTTCAGGATGATTTTTCCAAAAAGTTGAGTATGAAAAAATCTCAACTTTTTTTTTTTTTTTGAATGTGGAATGATTGGGCTTGTGAAGAATGAATGCAAACATGGAATTCCCGCCCCCAAGGAATCGGGTGATGTTTCAAGTAAAGATGGTTTGGGTTTTGATGGTGGAAAGAGGCAAGAGATAGTCAATGAGCCTTCCTATGGTCCATGGGTCCTTGTCAATCATAAGAGAAATAGAAGATCTAACCCAAGAAATACAAATGTTAAGCCAATAAATCTAAAGTATATAAAGAAGCAATTGAAGCATGTTCTGGAGATTTAGGAGGAAAGGATTGGTATGGGTTCTGGAGACCAGAGTGGATCAATTGAGCTGGAGTCAAAGAAATTGTATACTGATACAAAATAAATTGAAGAGGATGAAATTACCTTGGGACAAGAGCAATGTATGGAATGTTGAAACTTGTTCCAAATGAATTAGGTTGTTAGACCCAAGCTTATATCCCAGCAGCTAACCAAGAGGGAGGGGGGGTGAATTGGTAATTTAAAAAATTATCCCTGTTTTAAAATTTAAACCGATAATAATTTTATGATTTTTTGTAGAAAAAGTTTTTCAACAACAAATTAAGCAATACAGTAAAGTAAAAACAAAAGCAGCGAAAAATAAAAAGACACAAGGATTATAGTGGTTTGGTCAAACACGACCTACATCCACTCCCCAGAGGCACCCTCCGAGTATTGCACTAATACCACTAGTGACTCTCCTTTTGCACCCACAGCAAGACGGAGAAGCCTTTACAAAAACTCTCTTCCACCACTTCCCGATGCGGTAGAGAACCCTCGTCCTTTCACACTCTCCAAGTATGGGCAGAGAACCCTTCGTCCTTTCACACTCTCCAAGTGTAGGCAGAGAACCCTTCATTCTTTCACACTCTCAAAGTGTAGGCAGAGAACCCTCATCCTTTTACACTCTCCAAGTGTAGGCAGAGAACCCTTCGTCCTTTCACACTCTCCAAGTATAGACAAAGAACCCTTCGTCTATTCACACTCCATGAGTGTTAGCAGAGAACCGGATCTCCTTGACAAATCTTCTCACGAGAAATCTAGAAGGACGAAAGGAAAGAGTGAAGTAATCATAAATCACAATTGAAGATTCTTACCTTTGAGTACCAAGTTTATACTTCATGCTCCAGTAGTAAGAATCCTCCTTCAAACACTCTCTCACACTCTCTCCTTCACTCTCCCTTCAGTTTACACGAAGACCAATAAGTAAAAAGATTTCAAGATAGTTTAAAATGGACCTTTTATATGAAAGAAATGAAAACCGTCCTAAAACAACTACTTTTTAATTATTTACGCACTCGATCATCCTGTACGATCATGATTTCATCCGTACGAATAGTTTATAAAGTGTGGTGAATAAACTCAATGTACATTGGTATGAAATGACTTCGTACTCGATCATCTTCCCGCAAGAATTAAGTTCATCCGGTATGAACAGTTATATTAAGGGTTCGTTTAGACAAAATTTTAGGACGGTCCAAATTTTCAAGGAATAGAGGACTTCGTCCTGGGATGAATATAAGAGTTCTTCAGGATGAATAATTCATATCATGTGTCCAGAGAACTTCGTCCTAACACGAACAGGATGAACTATCAGCACAAAGTGAGAATCCATAGCACATCATCCTGGGATGAATTATACACTTCGTCCGGACAATCAATACAAAGTGAGAAATCTAGAGCCCATCGTCCAGGAATGAACGGTACATTTTGTCCAGACGAACAGTTTAAAATGAGAATATAAAGCACATCGTCCTGGGATGAATAGAAAAATTCATCTGAACGATTAGGACTTAGAAAAATTTTCTCACTTCATGTTCATTCCATTGCTCTTCCGAGGGGATAACTAAACTGATCATCTCGTATGAACTTGGTTCATCCCGTACGATCAGTATAAGAAAATTTGATTTTTAAAGATCTCTCCAAGTGTGTGTGTGCTAAGTTACTCAATTACAATCACACTCTCTCAAACTCAATAAATTGAAAAATACAGACTTCAATTTACAAACTATCTTATACTGAAATTGATTTGAAGTCTTCATTAGTCTGGAGTTTTATTATCCTAAAATGTTAGTTCCCATAAGAGCAAAAAAAATTCCTCCAAAAAGTGTTAGGATAATATAAAACTTAAAACAATAATATTTGGAATCATCAAAACAATACAAGTTGCAAGAATGTAAAATATGTAAATAGCAACTCTCTTAACAATCTCCCCCTTTTTTATGATGGCAAAACAATTATTGTTTATATAATTTTCAAATTCTAAGAATCTCTTAAACTCTCTCTGAATTAATAAACATGCTAGAATAAGAAAGCATTGCATGACAATTTTTCTCTCCTTTTTTATTTTTTTTATATATTTGTTTTAAAAAAAAACAAACAGATACGATATGGAATAAAAATATGATACAGAACAAAAATATGAACAAAATACGAACAAATAATAATTTCTCCCTCTTCTTGACAATAATAAAAAGAGGAGAAGAAAAAGAACAAAAACATAAATGTAAGAAGTCATATGATAATTGGTGGGAAAAATTGTGTATCTCCACACAGATTTTGATTTCTCCTATTCTGTAATTGAATATTGCATTAAGAATAAAATACAATCTCGAGAGACTGACACAATATTCTATAATGGATTCAACATCAAAATAGGGTTTCGAAAATTGATATTTCTATAATCAAACACAGCTCAAAGAATAACATATCATCTCAAAAGATGAACATGAAATTCTATAGAATATGTTTAAAGATAGAAATACATTTTTTGAAAAAGTTTATTCACTATTTTATTTAGATATGGCAAGAAGAATATTATATCATCTTAAAATACGAACATAACATTCTTCAAGATATCCAAAAGCAAGAATGAGTTTTATAAAATTCATCATTTCTAAAGTTGAATATAACAAGTATAATATTATATTATCTGAAAAGATAATAATAACATTCTACAAGTCTATTCAAAATTAGAAATGAGGTTTTAAAAATATCTACGTTCCCAAAGATTCTTCCCTTATTTTATATGAATAAAATAAGGTTTATTTTAGTCTGAGGTTCTCAAATCCCTATAGGAGCAAGCCCCTATAGTTAATTACATCCTAGGAAGGATACTCCTAAGAAAACTCTCGATTAAAGCAGTGATTTCATACTCTTTTGACTACAAAGTAAAAGACAAGAAACATAAATAAAGATTTTTCAAGGAGAAAGCTTAATGTTGAACATTTATTAGCGAGTCAAAGGAGGAAAAGTAGGAGATGCCGGATTCTGAGAAGCTCAGAGGCAACCTCATTCTATCCTATGTTGGGCTTTACATTTTAAGAGAGAAATTTTATATTTGAGTTGACATTTTATTAGAAATTTGGGATTATATTCCCAGAGGGAAAGTACTTAAGATCTAAAAGAATCTGCCTCAGAACCTAAATCTAACTTGGGTACTACAAAGTAGCGACCCGAACCTAATTAATGAAGTGCAAATCTGGACTTACCCCAGCCTGGATTAGGGTGCCAGCTAACCACCTAGGCACTTTAAAACCATGTGTCAAGTCTCTTATGAAAGATGGGTAGGGACGTTGCTTAAGTTTTAAGGAATTAGGGGCCGACATCTAAGACAGTTCCTAATTGGCCCCCTAACTTATATAGGGTGAGTTATGCCTAGAAATAATGCAATTAACATTTTAGACTCTTTTTAATTTGTATCTAATGCAATACATGCTAATTGACTCGAATGCATAAAATGAATATGAAGCAGTTTAAAAATTAGGCTTAGAAAATAGGTTTTTCCCTAGAGATTGTACAACTTCCCCTTGACAGAACTGCACCCTCATAGGTCAAGTGGTCTGCCAGAACCCGCAGGCGGGGAGGTGCCAAACAAGGAAGAGAAAGTAATAATATGCTTATGCTGACTCTCGGCGGTCCCGAGCTTTCTTCTTAGATCGTTAGAGTTACTATGTGAGCCTAAAAATTTTATTAGGATTACAAGTAGAAAAATTTTATACGTACCCTTACGAAAAAAATCTCTCCGATTCGAATCCAGGCTAAAACAAAATACGACATGCAAGGGCCCTATAAAAAGCTACTACACAAACAATGTAAACAAACAAATTAAATAATCCAAATATAATATCCAATGTCCAATGTCCATATAATTACACCCAGAATTTGCAGAAAAGTAAAGTGGCCGGGCACCACTGACAACAAATCCGGATTCTAATCCTAAGAATGACGCAAGTAATTTTTGAACTGGGATATACTGTTCCTTGAATCTTTATTTCTTCGTCTTCTTTCTTCAATCTTCACGTTCTGTCTTTACTTCTTCTACGAGCTTCTCGGGTCCGCCGGGTTCTAGATATCCAAATGAAAAGAAACTCATCCCTAAGAGGGGTATTTTCTTTTCTATTTGGATATTGAATCATCCTAATTTGGCTTTCCAAATAAAAGAGAATAATCCTTTAATGTATATTCTCCTTTTCTTTGGATTCCAAATTGGACGTAATATCCCACTTTCAAAATCACTTTCACATTTTTCAAACACATTTACATTACATTACATTTCATAAAAAAAAATGAAAATCTAGACCACCTGCAGGGTTATCCTAAGCAGTTTATAATAAAAATCATCCCAAACAGTTATATATATGCATTTAAATTAAATCAATTAGCCACACTTGGCCACACTCTTTTTATTTGGGTGCTAAGCAACTGAAGCACCTGTAGCATTTACACAATTATTAATTAATTAACCCCCTTTTTACTGCCCTGCATGAGTGTGACCATGTGCAAAAAATCTTGTTAACAATCAGATCGCTCCTAACCTACGGGTAATCTAATCGTCAAATAAAATCACATCACAAAGTACAGTAAAAGTAAGTAGACAAACATACCAACAATTTTACATCCAACATGCAATAAAAGCCGAAAAAGTCCGTCACAATGCAATAAGGAAATAAACACCGGCCTATCCTAGAGCTAAAGTTAGTTGTCCTAACAAACAATTCTAAGTGTGTGCAACAGTTTGTGTGGTTTTGATATGTCCTATGTAGGTTAATTATTGGCTAAAGTTTTCTAATTGATTGAATTTTAGTTTAAAGATATTCACTAATCCTAAGGTGAGATGTCACTAAATTTTCTATATTATATATTTTTATCCTAAAGTGTGCATGCATCCTAAATCTAGGTTTTCTAAGACTCGGTCCTTAATTATTGTCCTTAAGTGTCACTACTGTTATAAAGGATAAAAATATTTGTTATTACTAATCCTTAGGACTTTGCGTATATGTAAAAGGAGTTTAGGGATCTAAGAGCAAATAAAAATAAACCTAATAAAATTGAAGTTACTACAGGAACCTAAAAGGGAAGAGTTCGCGCATACCACATCAAGGGGCCCCTAAAGGTTTTCTAAGTTTAGAATACTCACAGTCACCGGGGGCTACGACCCGGTGGTTTCGCCCTTAGCACCTCTACCTGGTTGGATAGAGACGATTGACGTCATTAGCTCCTTGTCCTCTTGTTCCCTCGAACGATACCGTTCCTCGCAGTTTATGTCAATAAAGAAAATAAAATAGAGATTAGAAAATACATTTAATAATTAATAATAAAATAATTGAAATTTACTGAAAATAAAGACGTACCTTTCTTCGGGCTTGAACACTGGCTTGGCTGATTGCATTTTTGAAACCTTTACTTTTGAAAGTATATCTTGTATCTTCCCAACATTTACTTACACTTTTCTAAACTTACACAATTTTCATAAAACAAATACTTTACCTCTCACATTTGTACACTTCTCTTTTCTCAAAATTATACTCTACACTCCTTTATTTAATCATTCATGCACTTTACTTTTCTACATTTAAACCTTTCCAACACATACTTTACTCAATCTTAGACACAAACACTTTCCAATATATATATAATTCATTGTCATACACACTCTTTACTCTTATACACAAGTTCAAATGCATCTCTATCTTTCCAAAATTCATACTTATACTTTTTAAAAACATACACTTTTTCACTCTCTAAAAACTTAAAACTTTACTATTCAAAACCTACACACTTTTCTTTTCAAATCTTCACAATTCCTTCTTCCAAATCATACACAAGTTCAACTAAATCTTTACCTTTTATACATTTTCTCCCATATACATTTCACCTTTAAAATCAAATACAGATCACTTATCAAAATAAAATAAAACCTTTCACCATTCAAATCGATATTTATACCAAATACAACTCAAAAATAAAATTAAAACCAACTTTATTATTTTTCAAAACAATGAAGCTCTTACAACTTTATAAACCTCAAAAACATACACATATAACTATAAACATAAAGCCATTTTATTACATTGGGATGAGAATAATAACTATACAATGTAAAGAACTCATAATAATTTGCTCCATTTCACTGTTAAGATCTTGAAGAGAAAATAAAAATAAATCATTCACTAACTGATTATGAGAACTAATCATTAGTGAAGTGAAGCTTAAGTAAATGATTCAAGAAATTTTCTCAAATTTTGTAAAGACTAAGAAAACTATCAACAAGAGTTTAATATTTCATTTTTCATTATTCCGTTGCTACCAAAAATGATAACTCAAAAACCTCTCAAGAATAACAATGCAAGATATAATGCAACTATGAAAAATAAAATAAATGCGATCATTTGTCCTCCTAAATAAAAAAAACATGTAAATTTATATATGCATTCCAACAAAACTTTCATTATTTCTCTTACTTCCAATGCTTATCAAAAGAGTGAAACGTTGACAGATTTTGTCTCAGATTTTATTTAAGAAAATCGATACTTAAACTCTTAACGCTTAATCTAGAAAGTTTGAAGAAAAGGAAATTAAGCAAGAGTAATACTACAACTCTTCATCATTTCTCCGATTACCCATTGAGAAAGAAAAACAAAAATAATTTTATCTCAGATTTGTCAAACAAACTTCATATTATAATTTTCAATTTTTGTTTTAAGTGGATGAAATCAAACAAAGATAAGGGAGGAAGAGGAAGATGAAATAGATATACCTAAATATGAAATGGATGGATCAGCTAGGGCAGAGGAAGTGAGAGCTTGGCAAATCCAGGGAGCGAAGAGGCTGGGGTTCAGCCTTGGAGTTGCGAGATGGAGATGAGGCTTGCGAACGGCTGGGAGAGGGAGATTTTGGAACTGGAGATATGCGAACTGCAGGGAGATGAGCGAACCAGAGAGGAGCGAGGAGCTGGGGGTTTTTTTTTTTTTGTTTGCGGCTTCTCTTTTGAGCGAACAGAGAGTTGAGAGAGACGGGAGGGGGCTTCGGTTTCACGAACTTGAGGGTACGAGCAGGCTGGAGTTCGAATGCGAGAGAGAGGACTTCGTGCCGGTGGAGTTCTTTGCGAATGGGGGAGACCTGATCGGGAGAGGGAGATCGGAGCAGGCGTTTCGTGCTCTGTGAATGGAGAGGAGTTGTGCGAACTGGAGTTTTTTGGGCTTGGGCTAACATGCGGCTGCTGCTTCTCGAGAGGAGGAGGTCAGCGAGAGAGAGGTCTCACGCGAACGAACTTTTATTACGTCCGGTGTAAGGACGTAAAGGAACGTCCGGTTGGAGGTGAAATCCCGCCAAAAAACTCGGTATTTGCTTGGTACAATTAGGTATTATTTGATAATAACGAGGAATACTGCTCTCTGAAGACCAATACCGAGTTATACCGAGCTGTACCGAGAAATACCAAGTTGTACCAAGTTTTTTCTAGGAAAACTCGGTACAACTTTTGTATAACTCGGTAATTCTCAATATAGCTCAGTATAACTCGGTATTGAGTCTTCAAATGATGGTATTCCTCGTTATTTTTTGGTATTGCTTGGTATTTGCTCGGTACAACTCATTTTTTGGTGGGATTTTGCCTCCGACCGGACGTTCCTCTACGTCCGATCGGAGGACGTAATAATTGTTCCACGCGAACTGGGCTTCTCACACAATCCAGAGAGGGAGATCGTGGATGTTGGGATGCTTCGTGGGGAGTTTTATGAACTGCCATAATCTAATCACCTCTTAATTTAAATTAAAGGTTATGATTTATTTGTGTTTTAAAAGGGATTTAAAAAAGCTGATTTTGATTTGATTAAAAAAAAATTTGAAGAAAATTTTTATTAAAAAGAATTTTGGGTTTGATTGGTTAAACCGGCTCAATCAAATTCAAAACCATTTCTTAATTCAAAATCAATGGCTAGGATTAAATCATATCTTAAAAATGAATTTAGGAGTTAGTTATAATTCAAATTGATTTAGAATATTATTTAGAAAATAATTGATAATTTAAAATATATGTTTTGAGTTAATTTTAAAATAGAAATAATTTTGAAATATTAATTTTATATCATTTATAACGATTTGAATTTAATTGAGTCGAGACGAATTGATTTAGGTCGATTTAAAAGTTCGAGTCCGTGCTACGTCGTTAGGTATCCACCTAAGGGAAATCCTGTGGGTGATGTCTATTCTAGGCTACGAGAACCTAGGTGCTAGAATCGATTTCGGGGAATTTGACCTCGAATAAAGAGGTCAACAATAATCCTTTTATAATTGATCCTTGAAATGGATTTAAATAAATTTATTGATAAAATTAAAAAACATTAGACAAATAAAATGATTCGTATGATTTAAGAAGAGATATAACATTGATAATAAAGAGAAATTATCAAAAAATACGAGTCAATTTAGATATTGAGATAAAGAATATCATTATGAAAAGGATGAATATAAAATTTATATACTTCAAATTTTTAATACCAAATAAAATCATACAGAAGATTAATTTGAATTAAAAGATTGAAAGATTAAGGAAATAATTAACTACCATATGTGGCGCTTTGTGCATCTTTTTTAATAGTTGTGGCACATTTTTTTGCCTCTTTTTACTTGTGGGCTTATTTTGTGTATCTTTTTCAAATTGCGAATCATTGCACATTCTTTTTTATTTTTGTACATTTTTACATTTTTCAAGAGTAATCTTGATCTTTCCAAAATTAATAATAAAAAATTTCAAATTTCTCTTAAGTATAATAATGTTTATATTGAAAATAGAAATACAAAATAAGAAAACATCACAATTGCAATAATAATATAAAATTTAAATTAGTCTAATAAGAGACATGAGATTGACATTCTTAATTACATCAAGTTATAAGTATAACTTAAATTTAGAAAAATTATATTTTCTAATGAATTCAATTTTGTGTTGCAGTTCAAGATATAGCACTTGTTAGATCAAAAAATTTTAGGAATTTTCATATAGGCTAACACACATTTCAAAACAAGATTAAAAGAAAGACAAAATAACTTATATTGATATCAATGATGAAAAATATTACATTCAGTACAAATGATATCAATACACTCACAATCTAAAACACATAAAACACAACAAAAAAACATAACATAAAAGCATAACTGCTAACAACACATCACTGATACAAACACATCACATCACATTGAAAATTATTAAGAACTACATTGATCACTCAGAAGGACCCTAATCTGGAGGAGGTTGCTGGTTGTAGAAATTAAGATAACTGCTCATCATAGTCATATTTGAGTTTATACCATCGATTTGCTCTCGCATCAAACTCAAATCCTGATGGTACTGAGCATCCTGCATTTGTAGATGAGTTTCAATTTGATCAAAGCGTTGATCAAAACGAGTCTTTAGATAATCAAATATGTGAACCAAATCTTTATAATTTGGTTCACCAGCAGGTGTAGGTGGAGGTGCTCCCATTTCCTCCTCTGAATCACTACTAGTATATTGTTCAAGATGTTCATCTTTATTAAAGATCGCTCGAAAAGATCCATCATTATAATAGAGACGCTCCTCTAGATTTTGAACTGAATGGACTAGTTCATACTTTTTCTCCAAAATATAGGTCAGAAGATGTCCTAAGGCTATATTTTTTTCTTTTGTGGATGACATGGCCAATCTTAGAAAGTCCATAAATGTAGTCAATGATCAGTTGGGCTTGATCTATAGGTTGATTGGTCTTAATCAGATAGGTCACTGTAGAAAGAAGAGGTGTGATATTGACTCGATCATCAGCTTTAGGAATAATGGATGTGCGAAAAACATGCTAGATGATACGGGAGTTGCGATTAAGAGTGGCTACCTTAGGCATATGACCTACTCCTCTACATCCTCTAATTACTTGATTTACTACTATTTAGTCATAGTTAGTGGAGGAGGTCAAGGTGTGGGCTCAAATCCCTTGAGTTCTTAAGTTTAGAAAAATTCCCAAGTCTTTTTTAGTGATTTCTGCTTTCTTTTTTAAAACATAAGACCTAATCACAGATTGTCAAAGTTAAAAGACATATTGGCAAGAAAGTATTGAAAGATTTCCTTATTGTACAAATGAATAAGAGTGAGGATAAGGCTGAATTGGGTGGAAGCAAAAAGGTGCATTACCTTGAAAGTGAGTTTCCCCTGAAGGACTCTAGAGGGAGTGATTTTGGCAGAAGCAAATCTAGGGAAGGATTCTTCATTTGCCTTGGATTGAAAGTTTTCACTAGTGTTTTTGGGTGGTCCCTTAGCAAGCACCTTTTATCTTTTGCTAGAACTAGCCATGGAGAAAGCTTAGGGGAATAGAGGATTGAAAGGGATTTTTGAAGAGATGAGATTTGAGTTCAGAACCCTTCTATTTAAAAAAAAATGAGTTTTGATACAGGCAAAATTAATTTTGTCCTGTACGAATTTTGGATCGTACGTACAAAAAATATTTCGTACAGACGAAATAATGAGTCCAAAAATGAAACGGTTTTTTGTAATCACACAAGTTACGATGCATCCTTTCGTATAGACTTTTCATTAAGACGATCGTACAGACGAACAGGTGTTCTTCCTGGACGATAAGAAATTTAAGATCATTTTTATGACTATTTAAAATGTCCACAACTTTGAAATGCCACCCATTCGTATGGATGAACCAAAAGTTCGTATGTACGATCAGGAATAATTAATTTGATCTTATCCGTATAACTTCCTTCACACATACATACGATTGAAAACACATCATTCAGACGATTGTTATGATCGTATAGATGAACAGTGAAATGAAAACTGAAAAACTGTATGCAAATCGTTCAAATTCGATAGTTACTACACTACACAATTTGTCCCGTATGAAATGAATTTCATACAGACAATTATCACCTAAAAAATTTGAGAAAATATTCAAATCATGAATCTAGATGTAAGAGAATACAAAACAACATGGCCAAAAATTCTCAAAACCAAATACAAACATAAACAAAACGATAGAATATACAAAAAAATTACAAACACAAAAATACACACAAAACACTAATTAGAAAAACATACATCAATGTTGCAGAATCACTTTAATTAAGCATTCAAATCGATCACACCAAGCCTTGTTCTTAATGTACCAAAAGTATCAAAGGCTAGTGATTTTGTAAAAATATCTGCAAGTTGCTTTTCTGTAGAAACATGAATGAGTTTAATTTCTCCTTTTGAAACATGATTCCTTATGAAATGATGCCTGATGTCTATATGTTTGGTTCTTGAATATTAAATATGATTTTTAAAAATGCAAATAGCACTAGTGTTATCACAATAAATAGGAATAGTGCCTATAGTTAATCCTAAATCCATCAACTATTGTTTCAACCAAAGTACTTGTGCCACACAACTTCCTAATGCAATGTATTCAGCTTCAGCAGTAGATAGGGCTACTGAATTTTATTTTCTACTGGACCAAGAGACTAAAGAATTTCCAATAAACTGATATGTTCCAGAAGTGCTCTTTCTATTAACCCTACAACCTGCAAAGTCAGAATTTGAATAACCGATTATTTCAAATGAAGAGCTAAACATAGGATACCAAATTCCTAAGTTCAGAGTTCCTAATAGATACCTTAAAATCATTTTTACTGTTGTCAAATGTGATTCTTTAGGATCTGATTGAAATCTAGCATATAAACAAATGCTAAACATGATATCGGGCTGGTTAGCTATCAAGTAAAGCAAAGATCCAATAATCCCTCTAAATTTCTTTTGATAAACAGATTTTCTCTTAGGGTCCTTATCCAACTGAACTGAGGAACTTATAGGTGTACTAACAGGTTTAGCATTGTTTATTTCATACTTTTTGAGGATGCCATTAACATATTTCGACTGACTAAGAAATGTACCCTCCTTAATTTGCTTAATGCTAAAGCCTAGAAAGTAAATTAAATCTCCCATTAGACTCATCTCAAATTTACTACTCATTATTTTAGAAAAATCATCACAAATATTTTTATTTGAAGATCCAAAGATGATGTCATCAATATAAATTTATACAATGAGTATATCCTCTCCAATTTTCTTCAAAAAGAGAGTTGTATCCACACTTCCTTTTTCAAATAATCTTTCAAGTAGGAAGTTGCTCAATCACTCATACCAAGTCCTAGGTGTCTATTTCAATCAATATAATTCTTTTTTACTTTGAAAACATGATTTGGGTGTTTAGAATTTTCAAAGCCTGGAGATTGTTCTATAAAAACATCCTCTTGTATTACACTATTTAAAAAGGTACTTTTAACATCAATTTGGTATAATTTAAATCTTCTAAAATAGGCAAAGACTAATAAAACCCTAATTGCTTCAAGTCTAGCTACAGGGGAAAAAGTCTCCTCAAAATCAATTCCTTTAATTTTATTATACCCCTTAGCCACCAATCTAGCCTTATTTCTAATGACTACTCTTGAGTCATTCATTTTGTTCTTGAAATTCCACTTAGTTTCAACTATACTTTGATCCTTTGGCCTTGCAGTTAATTCCCAAATTTTATTTCTTACAAATTGATTTAACTCTTCTTGCATAGCCAAAATTTAAAATTCTTCCGAAAGTCTTGATCAATATTTTTGGGTTATATGGTTGAAATAAAGGCTGAATGATTGACTTCTTTGTTTAGTCCAAGCCTAGTCCTTACACCCTCTCTAAGTTCACCTATAATTAGTTCCTTTGGGTGGTTCATAGAAAATCTCAAATCTCTAGGCAAAGGGTTTTCTATCTCCAAATTTTCTTCTAAATTTTCTTCCAAATTTATTTTATCAATCTTTTGGGAGTTAATCTCTATGTCATCTTCTTCAATATTTGGCTTTTCCAAATTTTCAGATTCATCAAATATAACATGTGTGGTATCCTCAATTACCAAAGTTTTTTTTATTGAATACTCTAAAAGATTTTCCAACACTTGAGTATCCTATAAAAATACCTTCATCTGATTTTGGCTCAAATTTTCCTAAGGCAGATTTTTCATTGTTATGAATAAACACCTAACATCCAAAAACATGCAAATGTGACAAATTAGGTGTTCTTCCTTTTAGCAACTCATAGGGTGTTTTATTTAATTTTGATCTAACATTCACCCTATTCAGAACATTAACATGTAGTACTAACCACCTCAGCCCAAAAATATTTAGGAAGTGAGTATTCTACCAACATAGCTCGGGCAGCTTCTATTAATGTTCTATTTTTTCTTTTGACTACTCCATTCTGTTGAGGGTTCTAGGTGCAGAAAAATTATGATCAATTCTTTTCTCCTAACAAAATCCTCAAATTTTTTATTCCCAAACTCTCCTCCATGATCACTTTGAATAGTTATAATTTCACATCCTAGCTTCCTTTGAATCCAAGTCAAAAAGTTTCTAAATTCCTCAAATGATTCACTCTTATGATATAGAAATCTAACCCATGTGAATCTTGAGTAATCATCCACAATCACAAATCTATATACCTTCTCTCATAGACTTACAGTTCCAACTGGTCCAAAAAGATCCATATGTAAAATCTCCAATGGTTTACTAGTTCTAAGATCCTTACTGCATTAAAAAGAGGGCTTCACTTGTTTTCTTAATTGACATGCATCACATAGGTGGTCCTTAGTAAAGTCTATTTTTGGTATACCTCTCACTATGTTCTTTTGGATGATCCTCATAAGGTTTTTCATGCTAGAGTGACAAAGTCACCTATGCCAAAGCCATGATTCATCAGAAATAGTTTTTAAACAAAAGGCAATAGGAGTTTTAATACAATTCTAGCCTAGCAAATACACATTGTTTACCCTTATACCATTCAAAACATCATTACCATTCAGGCTTAATATGTAGCTAGTAGGAAAAAATTTTATATAGTATCCTTTATAACATAGCTGACTAATACTTAACAAATTATGCTTTAAGCCTTCTACCAATAACACATTTTCAATAAAAAAATTCTAAAGATTTCCAATCATACCTGACCCAACCACCTTCCTTGTGGTGTTATCTCCAAGTGTAACATTGCCTCCACTTCTAGCTTCCAGCGATATGAATTGATCAGTATCTCCAGTCATATGATTTGAACAATCGCTGTCCAGGTACCATATGCTCTCACAAGATCTTGTATGAGAGAGACCCTACAAAATTATCAAATGTTAGACATGGAAACCCAAACAAGTTTGGGTTCTCCTTTTGGCAATTTATAATCAAATGCATGTATGATATGTCTAGGTTTATGCATCTTAGGTCTCCACACAAAATAAATTTTCTTCTTCAAAGTATAAGTGTGTGCTATATATCCAAACAATCCATAATTATTACATTTGACTTTTAGAAATAGATTCCTAAGTCTTCTTCTATTCATCTATCTATTCAGGGATTGCATAAATTTAGGATACAAAATAGGATTAGTGAAATCTTCAAGTTTAGGGGTTACCCTTTTTTTTTGAGAGCTTTTATCTTCAATTTGTAAAATGAATTCATATCTTTCAAAATTTGATTCATATAATTAATTCTATAAATTTTATTCTCAAATTCATCCTTAAAATTTTTAAATTTTTTTTCAAGTTCTGCATAGGATGATTTTAAACTTTCATGATTTTTATTCAAGTCATCATACTCATCAAGTAATTTCATGTGGTTGCCATCAATTAAAGCATGATCTTTCGTAGGGATCTCTTGATCTTTTTGTAATTCCAGAAATTCTAAATCCATACTAGAATGCATTTTCTTTATTTTTCTATATGCATCATGTATGTGTTCAGAGACTTCAAAAAGTTCATTGCAAGTTCAGTCACATACCTCTTCTTGATCTCACTGATCAAGACGATCGGCCATTAAGCACAGATTTGTGACTTCCTCTTCCTTCTCCATCTCTGATGAGTTTGAAGCTGAGTCCGCACAGAAAGCTCTTTGGAATTTTCTCTTGCCCGTCTTCACAATTAGTTTCTCCTGTACCTTCTTCTTGCTAGGAGTGGCTTTGAGTTTTGGGCAGTCTGACTTAATATGTCCAGATTTCCTACACTCATAGCAAATAACATCATTTGAAACCTTTACATTTTTATTAAATTTACCTCGATTTCATTGCTAACATCTTTTTTGCTTCTTCTTCAGAAAGATTTAGAATTGTATAGTCATTAGTGCGATATCATCTTCATCCTCAAGTTGTGAGTGTTCACTTTCGGACTCCTCCACTTCAGTGCAATGTTCTTTTCTCTTCGTGGTTCACCTGCATAAATCTTTCTTTGGCTAACTCCTTGCTCGTAAGCAAATAGTGATCCAAGAATATTGTCAATAGAGTAAATGTTTAGATCTTTAGACTCTGTAATTGTAGTTATTTTAGCATCATAAGTAGTAGGTAAATAACAAAGTATTTTATTAACCATTTCAGCATTCGTTAGTTCCCTACCCAATGCATGTAAAGAGGTGACTATTTATGAATCTTGTGTACATATCAGAAATGGATTCATTTGGTTTCATGCGAAATAATTCATGATCATGTAATAATATATTATGTCTAAATTGTTTAACTTTATTAGTCCCCTCATAAGTTATACAAAGTCTATCCCATATGTCTTTTCCACTCTTGTAAGTGAAAACACGCATGTAATCTTTGGATTTAAGAGCACAAAAGAAACTATTCAAGCATTTATTATTAAGTTGTGCTAAGTCAGGCTCTTCTACTGTCCAGTCTGCAAAAGGTGTTTCTATTCTAACTCCGTCAACTAATCTAGTTGGTTTTGTGTACCCTTCCTGAACT
Source organism: Dendrobium nobile (assembly GCA_022539455.1). NCBI lineage: Eukaryota > Viridiplantae > Streptophyta > Magnoliopsida > Asparagales > Orchidaceae > Dendrobium > Dendrobium nobile. Next base: position 11,565,022 of record CM039722.1, read on the forward strand.
AAGATCCACAATCCATATACGGTAATCAAGTGACTGTAAAAATGTAGACATGCGTGTTTTTCAAAAATTAAAAGGAATATTATCGAATAATGGAGGTCTAGTTATAGAGTAACCCTCAGGTGTATTTTGATTTCCAAATGTAGACATGGTGATTAATCAAAAAGTAGTTTAAACTTATAATTTTGAAACTAAGCTCTGATACCACTTGTTAAAACTTGTTCAATATAAATTAGGCTGTTAGACCTGTGCTTATATCCCAGTCGCTAACCAAGAGGGGGGTGAATTGGTAATTTAAAAAATTATCCCTCTTTTGAAATTTAAACCGATAATAATTTTAGTGAATTCTTGTAGAAAAAGTTTTTCAACCACAAATTAAGCAATACAATAAAGTATAAACAAAAGCAGCAGAAAATAAAAAGAAACAAGGTTTATAATGGTTCGGTCAAATACAACCTACATCCACTCCTCGGAGGCACCCTCTGAGTATTGCACAAATACCACTAGTGACCTTTTTTTTTGCACCCACAGCAAGGCAGAGAAGCCTTTACAAAAACTCTCTTCCACCACTACCCGGTGCGATAGAGAACTGTCATCCTTTTACACTCTCCAAGTATTGGCAGAGAACCCTTCATCCTTTCACACTCTCTATGTGTAGGTAGAGAACCCTTTGTCCTTTCACACTCTATAAGTATAGGCAGAGAACCCTTCATCCTTTCACACTCTCTAAGTTTAGGCAGAGAACCCTCATCATTTTACACTCTCCAAGTGTAGGTAGAGAACCCTTTGTCCTTTCACACTCTCCAAGTGTAGGCAGAGAACACTTCATCTGTTCACACTCTATGAGTGTCAGCAGAGAACCAAATCTCCTTGACAGCTCTTCTCACAAGAAATCTATAAGGATGAGAGAAAAGAGTGAAGTAATCACAAATCATAATTAGAGATTCTTACCTTTGAGTACCAAGTGAATAATTCACGCTCCAGTAGTAAGAATCCTCCTTCAAACACTCTCTCCTTCACTCTCCCTTCATTTTACACGAAGACTAGTAAGTAAAAAGATTTCAAGATAGTTTATAATGGACCTTTTATATGAAAGACATGAAAAACCATCCAAAAATGGCTAATTTTCAATTATGTGTGCACTCGATCGTTCCGTATGATCGTGATTTCGCTCGTACAAATAGTGTAAAAAGTGTGGTGTATGAACTCAATGTACATTGGTACGAAATGACTTCATACTTGATCATTATCCCATACAAAAGTTCGTCCGGTACGAACAGTTATATCAAGGGTTCGTTCAGACGAAACTGTAGGATGGTCCAAATTTTCAAGGAACAGAGGACTTCATCCTTGGACGAATATAGGAGTTCATCTGGATGAATATTTCATGTCATGTGTCCAGAGAACTTCGTCTTGACACGAACATGATGAATCGTTTGGACTATCAGCACAAAGTTAGAATCCAAAGCACATTGTCCTAGGATGAATTATACACTTAATCCAGACGATCAATACAAAGTGAGAAATCCAGAGCCCATCGTCCAGGAATGAATGGTACACTTCATCTGGACAAATAGTTCAAATTGAGAATACAGAGCATATCATCCTGGGATGAATAGGGAAATTCGTCTGCATGATTAGGACTTAGAAAAATTGTCTCACTTCCTATTCGTTCCATTGCTATTTTGAGGGGATAACTAAACTGATCATCTCATATGAACTTGGTTTATCCCACACAATCAGTATAAGAAAATTTGATTTTTAAAGATCTCCCCAAGTGTGTGTGTGTGCTAAGTTACTCAATTACAACCACACTCTTTCAAACTCAATAAATTGAAAAATACATACTTCAATTTATAAACTATCTTATGCTGAAATTGATTTGAAATCGTCATTAGTCTGGGGTTCGATTATCCTGAAATGTTAGTTCATACAAGAGCAAAAATAATTATTCTAAAAAGTGTTAGGAGAATATAATACTTAAAACAATAATATTTGAAATCATCAAAACTATACAAGTTGTAAGAAAGTAAAACATGCAAATAGCAACTCTGTTAATATGGAAGATCTACAAGCTGTTGGAGGTGTAGATTAATGGTCAGATCAAAAAAGATATTCAGAAAATTGATGGTTATATGGGTATGGTCCTTACTCTTGTGAGTTCTTTTTTACCTGTGGATGTTAATAAATTTGATATATTGAGTTTGGAGAATGATGACAAGGTGGAAGATGGTGTGTATGAAAAAAGGGTAAGTGATAATGGTGTTGAAGATGTTTTTATTCCGGTTGATGATGTCGGGCTGTGGAAGGATGGTGGTTGTGGAAGGATGGTGGTTGTGGAGGAAGAAATTATAATGATAATTTTGATTATAGTGTGGTTAAGGAGATTGGTAATTTTGGGGAGTTGACCAAGTTTAATCTTGCTAAAGAACATAAATCTTTAGGGCCTATAAAAAATGCTCCTTATGGTAGAAATTTGGAAATTGGAAGTAAGAGAAGGATTATATCACTTTTTAGAATTGTAGAGGGACTAAGAAAAAGGAAACCTCTCTCTATCTTAGGGATTCATTAAAGATTATAGAATATTATTTGTGGGGTTGGTGGAGACAAAACTTAATGCATTATAAAGTAACCTTTGAGAAGGGAATGGGATTAAAATAGAATTTTTTTCTTCTTCCATCAAATGGTTTATCTGGTGGTATTATGGTCTTATGGAGATCAGATTTAGCATCATTTTTTGTGTTAAAGACTTCAGAGGAATGTGTTATTGGGGATCTTAACGTCTATAATAAGGGCGTGTGGATGATCTCAACTTTTTATGGGAGTAAGGAGGTTTACAAAAGAAGGATGTTATGGGATTGTATTCAAGAGGTTGCTCGTATGAAATTTCCTTCTATTATAATTGGGGATTTCAACTGTATTTTGTCTTTAGGAAGATAAGAAGGGTGGAAGGAAGTTTGTGTTTTCTCAAGGTCCAAAGAAAATGCTCAATTTTATGATTGTTAATGACTTTCATGTAGTAGGGATTGTTGGACCAAGGTTCACTTGGTGTAATAATAAGATTGGTGGGGGACGGATTCTTGAAAGGTTGGATAGGTGTTTGCTTAATTCATTGGCTATTAATTCTATCAAGGTAGAAGTGGTTAGGCATATTGCTAGGGAGGCATCAGATCACTATCCTATTGTGTTGAAACTTTTTTACTATGTTATAAAATGAAAGGGGTTCTTATGTTTGAAGATGTGTGGATATCATTCAAAGCTTCGGCTCATATAATTGCTAAAGTATGGAAGAAGGCTTTTAGTGGTGATGATATACAAATCCTTAACAAGAAATGTAATAGAGCTTTGAAAGATTTGTTTTATTGGTGTAAGGCTAAATTAAATAAATTCTCGAAAGAAAAATATAAGTTGAAAATGGAAAATTTTTAGCTACAAGAGGAAGAAGCTAGAGAAGGTTGGTTGAATGAAGAGAAGTTATGGTTGCTTAGATTGAAAATCAAAGAGCTAAATTCTAATCTTTGCTGCTTGAATACTTGGTGGAAGCAAAGAGCCAAAGTGAAGTGGATTGAAGAAAGGAGTTCTAAAACTAAAATTTTCCATGCTTTTGTAAATGCTAGGAAAAATGGTAATTGGATTTCTCAAGTTAGGAATTCGAATGGTGTTCTCATCGAGGTGCCTAAGGAGGTGGAGGAGGTATTTTTTCAGTTTTTTTCAGAATAAATGGAAGGATATAGTGTGTTGTTTGGAGAATTGGCCTACTACTTGGAAGGTCTTAGATGACGAAGATAGAAGATGGTTGGATGCGGAGCTCTCTGATACAGAAATTGTGGAAGTGGTTAGGATGTTGGGTAACAACAAGGCTCCTGGATGCGATGGGATGACTTACTTTTTTTTCAAATCTTATTGGAATATTATTAGGGATGATGTTTGTAGAGCAGTGAAGGGTTTTTTCTTTCAGGAAAAATGTTGAAGGTGTGGAAGGATACATTTGTTGTGCTTATTCCCAAATCCAACAATCTAGTGACTCCTTTTGGTTTTCGTCCAATAAGCCTTTGTAATTCAATTTACAAAATTGTGGCTAAAGTTTTATTGAACACGTTGCTTTTGGTCATTCCTAAGATTATCTCTGAAGAACAGGTAGCTTATGTAAGAGGGAGATCTATCTCAGATCATTTGTTATTAGCTTAGGAGGTGTTTAACAAAATAAGGGTTTAAAAATCAAGCAAAGGATTGTTGGATATCAAGTTAGACATGGAACAAGCCCACAACATTATGTGTTGGACTACTCTTAACAAGATGATGGTTATCTTGGGTTTTTCTAAAACGTATGTAAGATTGGTGATGGAGTGTGTTTTGGAACCAAGGTTTTTTATCTTGATCAATGGTGGTATTTCTTGATGGATTGTGGGGAAGAGTGGGTTCCGTCAAGGTTGTCCTCCCTCTGCTTTTTTATTTATTCTATGCTCACAATTTCTTTCTAAAACTTTTTTCCAACAAAGGCATGGATTTGGGTATCAAAGTTTCGCCAAAGGCACAAAAATTTCTCATTTGCTTTATGCAGATGATGTTTTGTTATTTTCTGATGCTAAATTAAGAAGTATTAAGAAGATGAAGAATATTGTAGATGATTACTATAACTTGACTAGTCAAAGAATAAATCCTAAAAATCTTCTATGATTTGTGGCAAATCAGTTATGAGAAGAAGGAAGAAACAAATTGCAAACTTATTGGGGTTTAAGTATCTTGAAGAGATGAAGTACTTGGGAAATAAAATTTCTCTAAGGAGGTTGAGAAAATCTGATTTCAATATTTTATTGGATATGTCTTTGAAGAAGTTAAATGCTTGGGGTAATAAGTACATTTCTCTTGCTGGAAGACTAGTTTTGGTGAAGACTATTTTTATTAACCTCCCTTTGTTCCTTATGACTCATTTTCTAGTTCCTTTGAGTATTTTGAAGGAATTTGAGAAATTATGTAGGAACTTTATTTGGAATAAATATGATGGAAGTCATGGGCTGCACTATGTGGCTTAGAAAGTGTTGTGTAAACTAAAATCTTTGGGAGGTTGGGGGGTCCAATCGGCAGTGTCTTAAATGGGACCATTAAGGGCAAGGTTTGCATGGAATTCATTAGAAAATCCTTCAACTTTGTTGGCTAAATACGGTGAAAGATGGTGGAGTAATGAGGTAATGATGGGTGGCTCTTCATCTTGGAAGATCATTGCTAGTGGATGGAAGGCTCTTAGTAGTTTTGTAAGATGGAATGTCATTATGGGTTCTAATAGAAATGTCTTAAAAGATGTATGGATAATGGACAAGAGTTTGCTTAAATGGCCTATGTTTGTTGCAATCTTTGAAGACGATAATACAAACCTTGACTTATTCATTCATGAAGGAAGGTGGGATTATGACAAGCTATTTTTATACTTTGGGGAAAATCTTGTCTATATGATAAGCAGTATTCAGATTTGTCAAAGTTATGATGGAGACTTTATGGAATTAAAGAAGAAAATGAGTGGAAGATCTATCTCAGCAACGCTTATTGAAGATGGCTTGAAGGAAGAAATGAATGTGGATCATGTTTCATGGATTCACAAGCTGAAATTGAATGCTCGTGTTGAGCTATTTATGTGAAAAATCTGTAAGAAAGCTATTCCTAAAGTAGAGTTTCTAATGAATAGAAGGTTAGCTTACAGCAATTTGTGCCAAGGGGATGTGGAGAGGTTGAAGACATAAATCATGTTACAACTACTTGTTCAAAGCTGTTAAAGGTGATTGACTTATTGAGAAGGTGGGAATTTAGTTTATTGAAATTTAACTCATTCCAGGAGTGTTTATTTGAGCTGGAATTGTTGGTTGGGACTAATTTGCTGGTTGTTAGAATATATTTTTCTCTATTATGGTTCTCTTGGAACAGCAGGAACAAGGTAAAGCATGGCAAGGTGAAAGATAGTGAAGTGTTGATTGCTGCTAATCTTCTCAGTTTTATGAGCATGGTCAACCAGAATATCCTCTCGGATCACTGGGATGTCAATTAGTTTGCTGGACTATTTTTAGAAATTTGGCATCCTCCTCTTTCCAAGTGGTATAAAATAAACATTGATGCTTCACTTAAAGATAACTATGGGGCAGGTATCGGCAGCGTTATTTGGGATAGCAAAGGGAGATTTGTGTTAGCATTTGGTTTCGGTGGTTTCCATTGGGACATAGCCCAATTGGAGCTTTTGGCATTCAAATCCTTGAAGGAAGTGTTGCAAGAAAGTTTACAAGATGCTAAAGGTATTATTATTGAGGGAGACAATAAAAATGTGATCCAATTTCTTCATAAGTTGTACAACAAATTGAAGAAATTGGGTGGGAGCATTGAAGATGAAAAGTTGTTATTTTTATGTTCTTGGAATAATGTCATTTTTCATTATGTTGGTCGTAACTGTAATAAGTTAGCTGATTATTGTGCTAACTTAGCTTTTTCTTATGATTTTATTTGGGATATGTTTTGGTAGAGTAAACTTCCTCCTTTTGTTCAATTTAGTGAAGGAATAAAGTGATAGGTTGGTCTACTCTCAATAGTTTGTATTTAGGTTCTCTGGTTTACTTTTATTAATGCAATTTCCATTCTTCAAAAAAAAAAAAAAAAAAATCAAAGTCACCAATGCTATCTTTGACCATTAAACACAAGTTAGTTACTCCTCTTCAGCCTGAAATTTTTAAATAATTCCAATTTTAAGTTAGCTTAAAAAACCTTTTAAAAATTTTTCTTTCCCTACTTTACATTGCATTTCTACTCACCCTTTTCCTTAGCTTTGTTGCTCTTGTTGTTTAAGCAGACAGATCGAACATGTCCTGGCTTTTAACACTCAAAATATATTACATCAATAAAAAAATTTATTTGTTTTTTAGTATTACCATTATGTTTGTCAAAGAGGCACTTTTTCTTTTATTTTTGGAATCTTTTAAACTATCGAGTCATTAGTGTAATATCATTATTTCCATCTACTCCTAAATTTCTACTTTCTATATTATCAGCCTTTAACGCTATTGTTTGGTCCTTTTTCTTTTCTTTTGAGTCTTGATTTAATTCTTTGAGTAACCTTTTACTCATAGGCAATCAAAGAACCAATAAGATTATCAATAGACTATAAATTTAAATCTTTTTACAAATATATTACACTAACTTATGCATCCCAAGATTTAGGTGAACAACATAAAATTTATTAACTTTCCCCGAATTTGAAATATCTCTTCCAAAGCATGTAATTATAAATTGATTTTTGTAACCTAGTATACATATCTAAAATTGATTCCTTAGGTTGCATGCGAAAGAGTTTGTGTTCATGAAAAGTAGGTTCATGGGAGATTATTTTACATCACTTGTTCCTTCATAAGTAATATAAAGTCATTCTCATATTTCTTACCGGTAGTAAAATTTGAAACATGCATGTAATCCTTATGTTTTAATGCATAGAAAAATTAATTATGACATTTGCCAATAAGTTGTGCTTAATCGTGATCTCCCATGGATCATTTAGTAAAATGAATCTCTATTTTAACTCAATTCACAATTTTAAATGTTAAAACATAGCGAGATTGAATCATAAGCCTCATTCAAAATTCTATAGTTTATAAAAAGGTAAACATAAAAATCTTCCAAAAATTAAAAGAATATTATTAAAAAGTGGTTGTCATGTAATTGAATACCCTTATGGCATGTTATGATTTCAAATTGAATACCATTATGGCATGTTATGATTTCAAATTGAATACCCTTATGGCATGTTATGATTTCAAAAGTGTGCCTAGTGGATTTAATCGAAGTGTGTAAACCCAAAAAAAGATATAACTCCACTAAAATACTAGTTGTAAGTACTCTGAGGACACTTGAAGTTACAAAAGGCACACTAAGAAAAGGGATGAATTAGTTCTTTTTAAAGAATCATTTGCTTAAATAAACTATATATGTAGAAGCATTAAAGTGATTAAAATAATTCAAAATAAAAACTAAAAACAAATAATGTTTTAAACTTTTTGAAAACATTTTTTTTCTTTTCTAAATTATAAAATAAAGTTCAACCAAAGATCATTCACTAAAAGCCACTTTGACAAAGATAATCAAAATAATAAAAAGAATTTAGTAAAAACATTGTAAGAAAGTAAAGTGATTTATAGTAAGAACCCGCAAACCATATTTATACTGGTTCGGTTGAATTGACCAACATTCACTCCCCAATCCTCTTTAGGCATTACACTAACTCAAACTCCTTCAAATCACAGATAGGTGGATAATCCCTTCTACCCTACCATAGGAGGTAAGTAACCTTTATAGACTCTAAAGAATCTTCCTCCTCGAGCTTCCTTAGTCCTATAGAGATGTCATCCCTATTTTTTCCTCTTTGGCCCAGTGGAGATATTGGTGGTCTTGCTGTCTTTTATATTTATAAAACCATAAGGATACACCTTGATAATAGTAAATGGTCCTAAACATCTAGATATTAACTTGCTATGAAATAATTTAATCTTGATGTATATAAAAGAACTTCCTATCCTAGCTTAAATTCCTTCTTAATAAAATTACATCTACGCCATTTTTTAAGTTGTTATTTATATAACTTGGTATTTTATTAACCTTCATTTGTAAATTATTCCTACTCATTCAACTATATTAGTCTTTTCTCCTTAAAATTCCTAAGATTGAAATTTAATTATTTTCTGCCCAAAATGATTTATGCTCTAACTCCAAAGGTAAATGGTAAGCCTTTCCAAAAATCATCTTATAGGAAGACATTCCAATTGGGGCCTTAAATATCATTATCTAAGCCCAAAGCACATCCTCTAATCTTAATGCAGAATCCTTCCTATTTGGACTCACATACGTCTCTAAAATCCTCTTAATCTCTTGATTACTTATTTTATCTTAGTGACCAGTTAGAGGATGATAAGTAGTTTCTACCCAATATTTATTTCCATATTTTAAAATTCAAGTCACCATTATTGATTACACCCATCATCTATTAATAACTCTAGGTATTTTAAATCTAAAACATAGTTTTTCCTTTCAAATTTTAATTAATACATAAACATCAAATTTTGTTATTGTTATTTCCTTAATCCATTTGGAGACATAATCAACTACTATCAGAGTATGATGACTTACATAAGATTGTACAAAAGGACCCATGAATTCTAATACCTAAATATAAAATTTTTTTTACTTCTAACATATATTTAATGGGAATTTCAAGTATCTTTTAAATATTACATATTGTCTGACATATATCACATTTTATTATGTATTCATTCACATCCTTAATATGGTAGGCAAGTAAAACTTTAAATTGAAGGATCTTATAAGTACTTCTAAACCCTCCAAAATACCCTACAAACTCGAAATCATGTTGTAGATCAATAATGGGTTCAATCTCATCTTCTGGACACATAATCTAATGATTTGATTTTTGCACTTCCAGAATAAATAAGGCTTACCCTAAAAATAAAAGTTTACATCATGCATAAATTTACAAGTGAGTGTGTAAGTGAGTGTGTGTAGGGTTACTTAACAACAGTGACTTCAAACAATTACAGTTGACTCAAGAAGGGAAAAAAGAAAATTTTAGACTGACTCAGACCTAGTCTACCCAATCTTGAGTTGGTTCTTGTTATCGTCCAATCTTTGAGTCCTAAAAAGTCAGTAAAAAAAGGCAGTCGTAGTGAAACAAGATTTGTTTGCTATCATCAAAATCATAATCCAAAAAATAGGTTTGTAACATGCATAAATGTTGATAGATAAAGTTTGCTCCTCTCATAAGAAGGTATACTATAAGTGAGAAAGAAATACTTTTAATTCAAGAATAGTTTCCACTAGAATAGATGGTTTTAAGGGAATCCATATCTCTTTGAAAACATTCTTGGGGCTTCACTAATCAAAAGAATAAAATCTCTATTTATCTCTCTTAAAGTCATCCTAATAAAATGACAACTCAAAAAAACTATAACTCAATAATTCATCAATAATATCCTTTACACAAACATCAACTATATCCACTTTATAACTATTCTAAATTTGATCTTTAGAAAACTTCATATATTTCAGGACATTGATAGTGATTTCTTGATCCTAAATTATAAAGGCATATTCTCCCTTCTGCACATCAGTCATAGCCTTACTTATGACAAAGAAAGGTCCAGAAAATATGATATTTATCTCACTATCAATTTCGACATCTAATACAATAAAGTCTTTAAGGAAAATGAACTTATCAACAATTACTAATACATCCTCTATTGCCCTATTTTGATAGGTTAATGAGAAATCATTTAATTAAAGTCTAATAATGATCAGTTGTACTTCTCCTATGTTTAGTCCTTTAAAGATGGATGAGGGCATTAGATTTTTTCTAGTTCCTATGTCACATAATACTCTCCCATAACACATATCTCCTATAGCCATAAAAGTGATAAAACAACCTATGTCCTTAAGATTTTGATGGATCATTTTTGGATAATTACACTACATTCCTCCATAGTAAGGGCTAATGTTTTAAAGTCTCCTAATTTTCCCTTTTTTATCAAGATGTCTTTCAAGAATTTAGCATATGTAGGGAACTATGTTGCAACTCAAGCTCACGAGTTTATATTTTTTATGATAGCAAATATTGTGGGTCACATCCTATTGTCTACTTCTATTTGTAATATATTTTTGTTTGTATGTGTACTAAATTTTAAGGAACACCATGCACCATCCAATGAAGATTTAAAGCTCAAGATTGGATAGAATAGATTATGGTGTAATTATTTTTGTAATATTCATTGATGTATTTTTTTATTTCTTTAGTTAAATCTTGTAAGGGTGTATGCTTACTTGGTCATCTTGCACACACACTCTTAGGGTGAGTTAGATTGAGTCAAAACTAGAAGTTCAAATTTTTAAACTAATTATACTGTATGATTTATATCATAATGTATGATCAGCTCATTTAACTAATTATACTTGACGATTTAGATCATCCAGGACAATCAACTATGAACATGAAAAATAGCTGCCAATCATAATTTAGGCAATATTTTAAATTTCATTTTTTGTTCTAATCATCTAGGATGATCTAAATCATATTGGATGATCTATAATAATAATGCATAAATTAATCCTATGATTAGGGAAACTAATTATGGTTAAATTGCTTGATCAGGTAATACAAGATGATATTAAGATCTTACTAGACGATCTTTGATATTTATGGGATGAACCACAAGCATACTAGACAAAATACCATAATTTTTCTCCTAATCATCTAATATGATGCCCAATATCGTTCTAGATGATCTGTACCAAATTTGAACTAATCGTACTAGACTATCCTAAGATTTTCCAAAATTATAAAGTCAAATTTGGCACATTATACTGGATAATCTTATGATTGTCTAGGATAATATTTTGCATTAAAATTGAGTTTTTAGTGTTTTCTAAGGCTCTTTATTTAAACACATCATACTAGATGATCCTACGATTATACTGGAAGATCTTTATTGCTATAATTGACTTTTAGGGCTTTTTAAAGCCCTCAATTTATGCTTTATCAAGGCACTTCATAAGTGCCTTTGGCAGCTATTGTGTCTTCATTTTTCTAGAAAAAACTTAAAGAGAGAACATAAAAAGGAGAGAGGAAAGCATGGAGTTTGAGAGGGAGAACATCCATGAAGGGGGTTTCAAGAAAGTGTGGAGGGGATTTCACACAGTTACTCTGGCAAGCTTGCACCTTAATATCATCAGATTCAAGGTTTGTCTTAAGGGAAGTTTTAGGAAGAAGAATATCTCTTTGGTGTTAAAGGACTAGGTTACTATGTGGCACCAAGTTGGTGGAAAGATTTTGTAATGGCTTCTCTATCTTATGGTTAGAGAAAAAGAAGAGACACTAAAAAATTTTAGCGCAATACCTAGAAGGTGCCTCGAGGAGTGGATGTAGGTCTGGTTGAACCAAAACACTATAAATTAGGTGCGATCTTTCTTTTTTTAATTTTTTTTGCACTTTATTTTCTGCATTTACTACCGTTGCCCGAGCCCAGGTCCTGGATAGGAAAGTGGAGGGTTGCATTAGGTAGTCGACAACTAGCGTAAAACTTGTCAAATAATAATGCCATGAATACTTTAAGAAAGTGTGTTAATACTAGGGCGTCCCTTAGAAGCGACGCATTATATGGCTTGAATAGAGTGACAAGTGTGTAAGGGCCGCTGCACCGGCCCCTAGGTGTAGTGTTAAATAGGTAAGGGTTCCCATATCAAGGACAGATGTGGGCAAAGAAGCTAGTCCACAAAACTAAAATAGGATAGGAACTTAGAATACAGGTTCCTTTATAGAAAAATTAATGGAATTAATAGATATTATGATTCATAGGAAGATAAATATTTTGTGCATTTAGGAAACTAAATGGGTTGGCAAGAAGGCTAAGGAAATTGATAGTTTAGGATTTAAACTTTGGTATTCATGTAGGAGTTGTACTAGAAATGGTGTAGGTGTTATTATAGATAAGGGTTTGAAGGATAATGTTATAAAAATTAATAGGATTATAGATAGAATTTTAGTTTTAAAGATTATTGTTGATGATAAGATTGTTAATATTATATGTGCTTATGCTCCTCAAGTAGGTTTGGATATGAGTTCTAAATTAAATTTTTGTAATGACTTAGAAGAATTATTACAAAAGATACCTCTAGAAGAAAGAGTTTTTATTGGAGGAGATTTAAATGGACAAGTTGGTAGTGAGGTAGATGACTTTAAAAGCATTCATGGTGGCTATGGTTTTGGAACTACAAATGAAGGTGGCAAGACCATATTAGATTTTTGTTTAGCTTATTTTTTAATTGCTAATTCCTTATTTAAGAAAAGGAATGAACATCTCATCACTTATAAAAATGGATATAGTATAACCTAGATTGACAACTTTCTTATGAGAAAATTAGATCGTTTAGATTGCAAAGATTATAGAGTTATTCCGAGTAACAAATTTATGTACCCAACATCGATTATTAGTTTAGGATTTTAAGATAGAGGGGAAGATAATAAAAAATAAAGTAATACAATATTCTAGGATTAGATGGGGGCATTTAAAGAATATTAACAAAAATATTTTTGAGAGTAAGATTTTAGATCTTAAGATTTTATTTGTGCATGAGAATGCTAATGTTATGTGAGAAAATGTGGCTAGTAATATTAAGAATATTACAAAAGATGTGCTTGGAGTATCAAAGGGAAAAGCTCCTAATAGTAAAAATAGTTGGTGGTGGAATCCAAATGTGCAAGGAAAGATTAAGAATAAGAAGATTTGTTATAAAAATTGGTTTAATTTTAAAAATTCTGATAATTGGGAAAGATATAAAGAGGCTAGTAAGGAATCTAAGAAAGCAATATGCGATAAAAAGACCTTAGCTTTTAGTGATTTATATAATAGTTTAGATTGTAAGGATGGAGGAAAATCTATGTATAAGTTAGCCGAACAAAGAGATAGGAGTAGTAAGGATTTAGTTCAAGTGAAGTGTATTAAGGATGAAGATCAAAAAATACTTTTCTTAGAAGATGATATTCAAAAAGGTGGATGAGATATTTTGCTAAACTTTTTAATGAAAATTATGAAATAAGATTGACTATAGTGACCTTAGCACCCTAAATGAAAATAAAGATGTCTGTTTTAATCGGTGTATTAGTAAAACCGAAGTTAGAGAGGCTTTAAAGAAAATGAAGGATGGAAAAGCTGTTGGACCTGATGATATTCCAATTAAGGTGGAAATGCTTAGGAGATGAAGGAATTTCTTGGCTTACTAAACTTTTTAATACTATTTTGAAGACTAAAAAGATGTCAGATGAGTGGAGAATGAGTGTGTTAATTCCTATTTTTAAGAATAAAGGTGAAGCATAAGATTATGCAAATTATAGAGGAATTAAGTTAATGTGTCATACTTTAAAACTATGGGAGCGAGTTATGGAGCATAGGTTGCGACGTGATACTAATGTTTCTCAAAATCAATTTGGATTCATGCTGGGTAGGTCGACTTTGGAAGCCATACATTTATTAAGAGCTTTGATGGAGAAATATAGAGAAAAAAAGGAGGATCTACATATGATTTCTATTGATTTAGAAAAAAGCATATGATAAAGTTCCAAAAGAAGTGCTATGGAGAGTTCTTTAAAAGAAAGGAGTTAATAATGCTTATATTCAAATCATTAAAGATATGTATGCAGGAGCTATTACTTGTGTTCAAACACAAGGAGGTTTGACTAAGTATTTCCCTATTTCGGTTGGGTTACATCAAGGATCAGCCTTAATCCCATAACTTTTTGCTTTAGTCATGGATCTTCTCACTAGACATTTGCAAGAGGATGTACTTTGGTGTATGTTTTTGCTGATGATATTCTTCTTGTTGATAAAACTAGAGAGGGAGTTGAAAGTAAACTTGAATTATGGAGGTCAACATTAGAGACTAAAGGTTTTTTCTTGAGCAAATCTAAAATGGAATATATGGAGTATAATTTTAGTAGTAATAGAACTAGTGAGGGGATTGTGACTTTGGGCGTTCAAGTCATTAATAAGAGTACACATTTTAGATATCTTGGATCTATTATTTAGAGTGATGGTGAAATTGATGGAGATATTATCAGCAGAATTCAAGTTGGATGGCTGAAGTGGAGGAATGCATCAGGCTTGTTGTGTGATAGAAAAGTACCCCTCAAACTTAAGGGAAAATTCTATAAGATGGTAGAGAGGCCTGCAATGCTTTATGGTGCTGAATGTTGGCCATTGAAAGAGAAGCATAATACTAAGTTAAGTGTGGCAGAGATGAGGATGCTCAGGTGGATGAGTAACTTTACCCTTAGAGATAGGATACGAAATGAGCATATACGTGAAAAGGTTGGAGTAGCTCCAATAGAAGATAAGATTAGAGAGAGTCGCCTTAGATGGTTTGGTCACTTAAAATGGAGACCTTCCAATGACCCGGTTAGGAGAGTAGAGGTATTAGATTTGACTTATGTTAAGAAAAGGTAGAGGCATACCTAAAAATACTTGGTTAGAAAATATTAGGAATGACCTTTCTTTATTAGATTTAAACAAGAATTTGACCTTTAATAGGACACAATGGAGAAAAAGGATTCATGTAGCCGACCCCACGTAGTGGGATAAAGGCTTAATGTTGTTGTTGTTGTTATTTTCTGTATTCATTTTTTGAAATAACTGTTTGGTTGAAAATCTTAATTGATATTACATTATATTGATTATTTATTTATAGATGTTGAAAAGCTTTAAGAAGGGGGTTCTTCTTTTTATTGAGAGAAGGTTTTTTAAATATCCAATTCACCCCCCTTCCTCTTGGTTAGCCTGGGGACTAGTTCTTTAGGATTTAACATCCCTCACAAACTTTCAGGTGGTGACAAAGCGGGATTCAAAAATTAAGTTTTAGAAAAAAAAAAGATCAATGGCTAATTTTGGAAATCATAATATTACGAAAGGATATTCAATCACATGACCACCTTATTTGAAAGTATTTCTTTTGATTTTTGGAAAATCTGCATGTCTACTTTCTTACAATCAATTAATTATCGAATGCAGCACATGATTCAAATAAGTTATTCTGTACCCTCATGTATTATAGATAGAGTCAAAACTTATATTCCTTTTGCTGAATGGAGCAGAGTAGAATAAATCAGTGCTAACTTTTTTTTTTGATAATACTGTAAAATGCATTAAATTAAAAAAGAAGACTTAATATATACAACTAAGTGATAGTAACCCTATCACTCTCCTCCTTCAACAAAGAAAAAAAGGGAGGAGGAACCTTATTACAATCTAAAACATCCCATAAAAAATCACCTTTCAACATATAGTTAGTACAAAATGTGCTAAATTGTTACATTCTCTATTTGCAAAATGAAATAAAAGAACCTCAAAACCATTGGGAAAAGGCAAATCTTCCCTTCCAAAATGTTCTTCCACCTGATCAACTTGGATAACTGAATCTTGTAAATGTCTCATAATGTTCAAGTTGTCTCCCTCTATAATCAATACTTTAGCATCCATCATCCAAATCTTGATGACTCTACTCAACAAACAAAAAGTAAAAAGCTCCAAGTATCCATTATCCTAATGCAAACAAGAGAATCCAAAAGAAAGTATCATTCTTCCTCTACGATATCTAAATATTCCTCCAACTCCAGCTTTATTAGTACCAAGCAATGCTGCATCAATATTCACCTTAATCCATCTGGGTGGAGGGGGATGCCAAAAAGAAGAAATTAGCATAGAATACTGGTTAGCACCCCAGTTGTCCGAATATATATTAAACATAGGAGATATAGATGCAAAACTAATTGCATTAGAAGCATTAAAACCAACACCGAGCTCATGACCTTCATGAATTAGAGTATTTCTACTCTTCAAAGATTGAAAAACCAAAGAATAATATAATATTACAATAAATGGATTCACCTTCAGTAGCTTTCTTAGATTATCCAAGCAACCCTAAAAACTGTTAAAAATTGGGATACAAATTCTCCACTGATTTGCCAATTTAATTGCTTGAGTTTATTTTGAACACCTAACAGCCACATGCTCCACATCTTCCTTCATTTTACAACCTAATGGATAAAGGTTGTTTTTTAATAATCTCTGATACGTTAAGAAATTTGTAGTTGGAATAGCCTTTTTCATAAGTCGCCACTAGAAAAAAGCCACCCGAGAGTTCAGTTTTAGAACCTTTAGCCGTTTCCAATCCTGAATCACCATAGAATTTTCTTCCTCCCACGTAGTCCTGAAGCTCTTTACCAAAGATATAATAGTTTTATCTGAAAACCTTCTCACAAGCTCCAATTCATCCTCTGAATTCTCCAAACCAATCTTGACTTGACAGATGACCTTCACCAAGTCATCCCTGAAAATCTCATGCAACTTTTCCAGATTCCACGCTTTGTTAGAAATAAAGCTAGCTAGATTAGGAAAATCTCCATCCACCATTGCTATGAATGTAGGCCATCTAGCAAAGCTCTTCTCTAGAACCCAAATATCTCTCAAAATATTCACTAAAATTCCAGAATTGATCTTCCACCTTACAAATGGTCTTAGTGCATTAGCTCCACTCAGCAATAATTTCCAAGTTGAAGAAGTATTTAGCCTCCCTTCATCAGCCCAAACATTTTTACCATACTTTGCCAATAATTATTTACTGAGAATAGAATTTGGTTTATTTAAAAAATCCCAAACTAGCCTTGCTCTCAAAGGTTCTACAGAATCAATTACCGAATGAATCCCCAGCCCTCCAGTTAAAACCAGTTTGCAAACGTCCTTCCAATCAACATAATGTAACCCATTGCTCCCATTATTTTTGTTCCATAAAAATTCCCTACAAATCTTGTCAAGCTTCTTCAAAATAATCAAAGGAACTAGAGTAAGAGAAGAGTAAAAAACATGTATAGAGAGCATAAGCGATTTTATAAGTACCAATCTACCATAAGAAGAGATGAACTTTTTACCCCAAATCTCTAGTTTAGAGGCTACCTTCTCCAAAAGATTTGGGAAGTCTGCTGCAACTAGCTTTCTTAAAGCAATTTTGATTCCCAAATATTTGAATTCTTTGACTTCCATAAATCCCATAAGTTTGGAAATTACCATCCTTCTTCTTTCCATATTCCTACTAAAAATGATAGAAGATTTGGAGAAGTTGATTTGCTGACCCGTCCACTTACAATACTCCGTAGTGATTTTCTTAATTTTCCTTAAGTTTCCAATTTTTGCATTAGAATATATAAGGATATCATCTGCAAATAATAGATGGGAAACCTTTGGAGCCAAAGGAGCAACTTTCAAACCCAAATTCCTTCTCTTAGATAAGAAGGAATTAGTAAGAAGTTGAGAGAATAAAATGAATAAATACGATGATAATGGATATCCTTGTCTAAAACAGCTCCTTCCTTCAATCTCTTTCAAACCAGCCCCATTAATTTGAACCAAGAAAACTGGGTCAATTACACACTCCATTAAGAGATTAAAAAATCTTTTAGGAAACCCAAAATAATTCAAAACTTGCCTAAGCGTGTCCCAGGCCATGCTATCATAGGCTTGTTCCATGTCCAGTTTGATTGCAACCAATCCTCTCTTAAATTTAGAAAATCTAAATTTATGAAAAATTTCTTGGAAAAGAAGCACATGCTCCGATAAAGCCCTCCCTTTTATGAAGGCTACTTGTGCATCAGATACTATCATTCTATTTAAAAGAACTTTTTCCACATTCTTATAGATTGACATAAATAAGCTGATTGGATGAAAGTTAGGAGTTAAAGGATTACTCACTTTAGGGATAAGCACCACCAATGTTTCCTTCCATTTAGGAGACATCTTGCCCGAAGAAAAACATAGTTGAATAGCCCTCCAAACATCCAATCCAAAAATCTCCCATTATGCCTTGATGAAAGAATAGGTGATTCCATCCACCCACAGAGATATGTTATTGCAGAAATCTTTAACCACAACCTCTACTTCAAGTAAAAAATTAGCATCAAGGATATCACAACTTCCTTGATATAACAAGTTCTCATTCAATGGCCAACCATCCAAACGACATTCTCTAAGTTTCCATTTGTTGCTAAAAAACTTGAAGAACATATCCCTTATAACTTCGAGTTCTTCCACTAGATCACCCATATCATTCTTCATTTTCTTAATAAAGTTCTCATTCCTTCTGTTAATAGAGTTGCTATTTGCATGTTTTACATTCTTGCAACTTGTATAATTTTGATTATTTCAAATATTATTATTTTAAGTATAGTTATCACCTAATTGTTTTTGCTCTTATTTGTACTAACATTTCAGGAAAATCAAACTCCAGATTAGAAAGACTTCAAATCAAATTCAGCATGAGATACTTTGTGTATTTAAAACTTGTATTTTTCTTTTAATTAAGTTTGAGAGGGAATGATTGTAATTGAGTGAATACACACACACACTTTAGGAGATCTTGAGAAATTTGTACTGATCGTACGGGATGAACATAGTTTGTACGAGACGATTAGGTCAGTTATCTCCTCGTAAGAGCAATGGAACGAATAGGAGTTAGAGAAAACTTTTCTAAGTACTGATTGTCCAGGACAAAGTGTATTCGTCCCAGGATGAAATGTTCTCTGGAAAATTTTCATTCAAGAATGAAGTGTATTCGTTCCAGGACGAGTTGCTCTCTGGAGTAATTTCATCTAGGATGAAGTGTATTCGTTCTAGGTTGATTTTCTCTCAGAAAAAATTTTGTCCAGACGAACCAACAGTCATCCCAGGACGAAGTGAACCGACTCAAAAAATTAAGTGACGTTCTGCAGTTTTTGGGAATCGACATATGGAATAACAGTTCGTACTGGACGAACCTAGTTCGTACGGGATGATGTGTGTGTACGAAGTCATTTCATACCCATAAACATTAGGTTTGTTTCCAACATATTTAAGTAAAATTTTCCAGGATGATCCACGTTCGTACGGGACGATCCAATTCGTATTGACTTGAATATTTGCAGTTTTTGGATGGTTTTTTGTGTCTTCTCTATAAATAGTTCAATCTCAACTGCCACTTAAACATTTTGCCTACAGATCTTTGTGCCTATTGAATGAAGAGTCATTGAGAGAGTGTGAGAGAGTGGTTGAAGGAGATTTCTTTCCATTGAAGCGTGAAGGCTTCATTTGGTACTCAAAGGTAAGAGTTTTTTCTCTTAGTTTGTGATTACTTCACTCTTTTCTCTCTTCCTTCTAGAATTCATGTGAAAAAGATCTGTCAAGGAGATCCGGTTCCCTACCGACACTTGAAGAGTGTGAACAGCCGAGGGTTCTCTGACCACACTAGGAGAGTGTGAAAGGATGAAGGATTCTCTGCCCACACTTGAAGAGTGTGAATAGCCGAAGGGTTCTCTGCCCACACTTGAAGAGTGTAAACAACCGAAGGGTTCTCTGCCCACACTTGAAGAGTGTGAACAGCTGAAGGGTTCTCTTCCTACACAAGAAGAGTGTAAAAGGATGATGGTTCTCTGCCAACACTAGGGATAGTGTAAAAGGATGACGGTTCTCTGCCAACACTAGGGATAGTGTAAAAGGACATCGATTCTCTGCCGCTCCGGGTAGTGGTGGAAAGAGTTTTTGTAAAGGCTTCTCCACCTTACTGTGGGTGCTAAAGGAGAGTCACTAGTGGTATTAGTTCAATACTCGGAGGGTGCCTCCGGGGAGTGGATGTAGGTATGGTTTTAACCGAATCACTTTAAACCTCGTGTTTTTATTTTTTCGCTGCTTTTTTTTTTTATGTTTTTACTTTTAAAACTGTGGTTGAAAAATGTTTTCTACAAAACTCATTAAAGTTTATTTTTCGGTTTAAAAAAATAAAAAGAGGGATTAATTTTTAATTACCAATTCACCCCCCCCCCCCCTCTTGGTTAGCTGTGGGACATAAGCTTAGGTTTAACAACCAAATTCATAGTGAATGAGTTTCAACAAGTGGTATCAGAGCTTTGTATCAAAATCATAAGTTTAGACTACTTTTTGATTAACGTAGATGGCTACATTTGGAAACTAAAATACACCCGAGGGTTACTCTATAACTAGACATCTACTGTTCGACAATATACCTTTAGATTTTTTGAAAATACGCATGTCTAAATTTTTACAGTCACTTGATTATCGTATGTGGATCTTAGTTCAGGAAGGGTATACAAAACCAACTAGATTAGTTGACGGAGTTAGAGTTGAAACACCATTTGCGGACTCGATAGTAGAAGAACATGACTTAGCACAACTAAATGCCAAATGCTTGAATAGTTTCTTTTGTGCTTTAAAATCAAAAGACTACATACGGGTTTCCACTTGCAAAAGTGGGAAGGGCATATGGGATAGACTTTGTATAACTTATTAAGGGACTAATGAGGTTAAGCAATCTAGACTTAATGTCTTATTGCATGATTATGAACTATTTCGCATGAAACCAAATGAATCTATTTCTAATATGTATACAAGATTCACATAAATAGTCACCTCTTTGCATGCACTGGGTAGGGAACTAACGAATGCTGAAATGGTTAATAAGATTCTTCATTATTTGCCTACTGCTTATGATACTAAAATTACTGCAATTACAGAGTCTAAAGATCTAAACATTTACTCTATTGACAATCTTCTTGGTTCGCTAATTGCTTACGAGAAAGGAGTTAGTCAAAGAAAGATTGATGCAGGTGAACCATGAAGGGAGAAAAACATATCACTAAATATGAAAGAGTCCGAGAGTGAACACTCACAACCTGAGCATGAAGACGACATCACATTGATGACTAGACAATTTAGAAGCTTTCTGAAGAGGAAGCATAAGAGACGCAATCATTGAAATAGAGGTAAATTTAATAGAAATGCCAAGATTTTAAATGATGTGATTTGCTATGAGTGCAGGAAACCTGGTCATATCAAGACTGAATGCCCAAAACTCAAAGCCACTCTTAGCAAAGAGAAGGTAGAGGAGAAACCAATTGTAAAGAAGGGCAAGAAGAAATTTCAAAGAGTTTTCTTGGCGGACTTAGCTTCAAATTCATCAGAGACTGAGAAGGAAGAGGAAGTCACTAATTTGTGTTTAAAGGCTGATAGTCATGATCTGTCAGATCAAGAAGAGATATGTGACTTAACTTATGATGAACTTTTTGAACTTTTTGAACACATGCATGATGCATATAGGAAAATGAAGAAAATGCATGCTAGTCTAACTTTAGAGTTTGAAGAATTACAAAAGGAACATGAAATCCTTAGTAAAGATCATGCTTTAATTGATGACAACCACATGGAATTACTTGATGAGTTTGACGACTTGAATAAAAAATATGAAAATTTAAAATCATCCTATGCTGAACTTAAAAAAGATTTTAAAAATTTTAAGGTTGAATCAGAGAGCAAGATTTATAGATCAAATTATACAAATCGAATTTTAGAAGATATGAATTTATTTTACAAATTAACGATAAAAGCTCTCGAGGATAATAGGATACCCCCTAAGCTTGAAGATTTTACTAATCCTATTCTATATCCTAAATTTATGCAATCCCTGAATAGACAGATGAATGGTAGAAGACTTAGGAATCCATTTCCAAAAGTCAAATGTAATACTTATGGATTATTTGGATATATAGCTCACACCTGTACTTTGAAGATGAAAACTTATTTGGTGTGGAGACCTAAGATGCATAAATCTAGACATATCATACATACATCTGATTATAAATTGCCGAAAGGAGAACCCAAACTTTTTTGGGTTCCCAGGTTTAACGTTTGATAATTTTGTAGGGTTACTCTCAGACATGACCTCATGAGAGCATATGGTACCTGGACAGCGGATGTTCAAAGTATATGACTGGAGATACTGCACAATTCATATCGCTAGAAGCCAGGAGTGGAGGTAAGGTTACACTTGGAGATAACACCACAAGGAAGGTGGTTGGATCAAGTATGAATGAAAAATCTTAATAAATTTTATATTGAGAATGTGTTATTAGTAGAAGGCTTAAAGCATAACCTATTAAATATAAGCCAGCTATGTGATATATGATATTGTGTGAATTTTTTTCCTACTAGCTGCATTTTAAGCCTAAATGGTAAAGATGTTTTGAATGGTAAAAGGGTAAACAATTTTTATATGCTAGACTTGAATTATATTTAATCTCTTACTACTTTTTGTTTGAAAACTATATTTGATGAGTCATGGCTTTGGCATAGGAGACTTTGTCATTCTAACATGAAAAATCTTAGAAGGATTATCCAAAAGAACTTAGTGAGAGGTATACTAAAACTAGACTTTACTAAGGACCACCTTTGTGATGCATGTCAATTAGAGAAGCAAGTGAAGTCCTTTTTTAGTCTAATAATGATCTTAGAACTAGTAAATCATTAGAGATTTTGCATATGGATCTTTTTGGACCAGTTGGAACTGTGAGTCTAGGAGGAAAGGTATATGGATTTGTGAGTGTGGATGATTACTCAAGATTCACATTGGTTAGATTTCTATTTCATAAGAGTGAATTAGTTGAGGAATTTAGAAACTTTTCAACTTGGATTTAAAGAAAACTAGAGTGTGAAATTATTTCTATACAAAGTGATCATGGAGGAATATTTGAGAATGAGAAATTTGAAGAATTTTGTATGAGAAAGGAATTGATCAAAATTTTTCTGCACCTAGAACCCCTCAGCAGAATAGGGTAGTCGAAAGAAAAAATAGAACATTAATAGAAGCCGCTTGAGCAATGTTGGCAGAATACTTACTTCCTAAATATTTTTGGGCTGAGGCGGTTAGCACTGCATGTTATGTTCTAAATAGGGTGAATGTGAGATCTAAACTAAATAAAACACCCTATGAGTTGCTAAAAAGAATAACACCTAATTTGTCTCAATTGCATATTTTTGGTTGTAAGGTGTTCATTCATAATAATGGAAAATCTGCCTTAGAAAAATTTGATTCAAAATCTGATAAAGGAATTTTTTTTGCATACTCAAGTGTTGGAAAATCTTATAGAGTATTCAATAGAAGAACTTTGGTAATTGAGGAGACCACACATATTTTATTTGATGAATCTAGAAATATGGAAGAGCCAAATGTTGTAGAAGATGAGATTAAGATTAACTCCCAAAATATTGATAAAATAAATTTGGAAGAAAATTTGGAAGAAAATGTAAAAGAAAATTTGGAGATAGAATACCCTTTGCCTAGAGATTTGAGATTTTCTAAAAATCACCCAAGGGAATTGATTATAGGTAAACTAAGTGAGGGTGTAAGGACTAGATGTGGATTAAACAAAGATGTCAATCATTCAGCCTTAATTTCAGCTATAGAACCCACAAATATTGATCAAGCACTTTTGGATGAATTTTAGATTTTGGCCATGCAAGAAGAGTTGAATCAATTTGTAAGAAATAAAGTTTGGGAATTAACTACAAGGCCAAAGGATCAAAGTGTAGTTGTAACTAAGTGGGTATTAAAAAAAATGAATGACTCAGGAGTAGTCATTAAAAATAAGGCTAGATTAGTTGCTAAGTGGTATAATCAGATTGAAGGGATTGATTTTGAGGAGACTTTTGCCCCTGTAGCTAGACTTGAAGCAATTAAAGTTTTACTAGCTTTTGCCTGTTTTAGAGGATTCAAATTATATTAAATGGATGTAAAAAGTGCCTTTTTAAATGGGGTAATTCAAGAAGATATTTTTGTAGAACAACCCCCAAGTTTTGAAAATTCTAAATACCTAAATCATATTTTCAAGTTGAAAAAGGCATTATATGGATTGAAACAGGCACCTAGGGCTTGGTATGAGAGTTTGAGCACCTTCTTACTTGAAATATCTTTTGAAAAAGAAAGTATGGATACAACTCTCTTTTTAAAGAAATGTGAAAATGATATACTCATTATTCAAATTTATGTGGATGATATCTTTTTTGAATCTTCAAATAAAAATCTTTGTGATGATTTTTCTAAAATAATGAGTAGTGAATTTGAGATGAGTCTAATGGGAGATTTAGTTACTTTTTTAGGATTTAGTATTAAGCAAATTGAGAAAGGTATATTTCTTAGTCAGTTAAAGTATATTAAGGACATCCTCACAAAGTATGAAATTGATAATACTAAACCTGTTTGTACACTAATGAGTTCCTCAGTTCGGTTGGATAAGGACCCTAAGGGAAAATCTGTTGATCAAAAGAAATTTAGAGGTATAATTGGATCTTTACTTTACTTGACTGCTAGCCGACCCGATATCATGTTTAGTGATTGCTTATGTGATAGATTTCAATCAGATCCAAAATAATCTCATTTGACAGTAGTGAAAAGGATTTTAAGATATCTGTTAGGAACTCAGAACTTAGGAATTTGGTATCCTAAGTTTATCTCTTCATTTAAAATAATTGGTTATTCAGATTCTGACTTTGCAGGTTGTAGGGTGGATAGAAAGAGCACATCTGGAACATGTCAATTTATTGGAAATTCTCTAGTTTCTTGGTCCAATAGAAAACAAAATTCAGTAGCCCTATCTACTACAGAAGTTGAATACATTGTATTAGGAAGTTGTGTGGCACAAGTTCTTTGGTTGAAACAACAATTAATTGATTTAGGATTAACTATAAGCACTATTCCAATTTATTGTGATGACAGTAGTGCTATTTGTATTTCTAAAAATCCTATTCAACATTCAAGAATAAAAAATATAGACATAAGACATCATTTCATAAGAGATCATGATCCAAAGTAAAAATTTAACTCACTCATGTTTCTACTGAAAATCAACTTACAGACATTTTTATAAAACCTTTAGCCTTTGATACTTTCTGTGTATTAAGAACAAGGATTGGTGTGATTGATTTGAATGCTTAAATAAAAATATTTTTGCAACATTGATGTTTCTTTACTAGTTAATGTGTTTGTGTGTTTTTATGAGTTTATGAACTTGTATGTGTGATTTTCTTTATTTAGAGTTTGTTTTTTTTTATTATTTTATGTTTTTAGTGTGTTTGTATTTTAGTTTTCTTATTGAGTATAAAAATTTGAAAATTTTGAGTGACAATCGTCTGGGACAAAATGTTTTTGTACGGGATGATTTGTGTAGTGTGACAAACTGTCAGATTTTGAACCATTTGATTGCAGTTTTCAGTATTTTATTGTCACTTCATCTGTACGATCATCACGATCATCCGGGACGAAATGTTTTTCAAATGATGGGATGAATGAACAAAGCGGTTGAATGGATAAGGTAGTTTTTAATACGAACTTCGTACATATTTATTTGTCCGGACAAACACATGTCGGTTCGATGGAGGGGACGGTTTCAACTGCCATTAAAATGATCATAAGTTCTGATCATCCCAGGATGAACAAGTGTTCATCTGTACGATCAGTCTGGTCAAAAGTCTGTACGAAAGGATGCTTGCTAAGTTGTGTTGATTATGAAAAGTCGTTTCATTTTGAAGCATTGGTTCGTCCATATGAAATTTTTTCATACGGGATCAATCGAAAAATTTGTACGGGACAAAATTTTTTCATTTGGTACAAACTTGTCATTTTCAATAAATAGAAGGGCTTTTGAACTCAATAGTCACACTCAAAACTTCACTTTCAATTTCTTTCATACTATAAATATTCTTTCAAATGTCAAGTTCAAGTAAGAGATAAAAGATTTTGGCAAAGAAACCACATAGAAATTCTTCCAAAAACTTTCTTTCTAAAGCAAATGAGGAATCTTTTCCTAGGTTTACCTCAGCGAAGATCACACCCTCTAGAATTCTAATCCAAAAACAAATTACCTTTTAGGTAATGAACTTATTTGCCTCAACACAGTTTGGTTTTATCCTTACCCTTGTCTATCTCTATAATAAAGAAACCTTTCACTACTTTCTCGCTAACATGTCCTTTAATTTTAACCATTCTATAATCAGTTCCTTTGTCTTCAAACAAAAAGTTAAAATCACCAAGGCTGACTTAGGAGCCTTTTTGAATTTAAGGACAGAGGGAGTCAGAGCCCATCACTTGATCAACACTCATGATTATGCATGGTATGAACTTAATAATGTGATTAGAGGAAATAATCTGAACGAACATATGGCTAGAGTATCCGGTCTCGTTCGAAATGCACGTATCATCCAACATGTCCTTAGAACTTTTATAATTCCTAAAGCTGGTGATAGAATCAAAATTACCCCTCTTCTTTATATGGTGACCTTCTTGATCATGACTAAAGAACCTATAGATGAAGCCCAACTTATCCTTGACTATCTTTATGGGCTTTCTGAAATTGGACATGTAGAGCATAAGAGAAAGAAGAACATCGCCTTAGGACATCTAGTGGCATATATTCTGGACAAGAAATACAATTTGGTTCATCCTGATCAAGAGTTTGAAGAACCGCTCTACTACAACGACGGATCATTTAGAGCAATCTTCAAAGAAGAACCAAGTAAAGCACATGTCATTAGTGATACAGAGGAAGAACCAGAAGTCGCACCTGCACTTGCAAATGAACAAAATTATTGGGATTTGGTTCAAAGATATGATCGACTAGAGACTCATTTTGATCAACGTTTTGATCAAATTGAGACTCATCTTTAGCAACAGGCCGCATAATATCAGCATGACATGAATTTTATGAGGGATCAGATGAGTGATATCAGTACCAATGTGCTTATGATGAGTACTTACTTTAACATCTTTAGTGCTGCACCTCCTCCTCCTCCACCAGATCAGGGTCCTTCTCAGTGATAGTTGCATTTAATTTTATGTATTTTCTGTAGTTTGTGTGTTAGTTGTTGTTTTAAGTAAGTTTGTTGTATTTTCTTATCTTTAGATGTTTTGTTTCTATATTGATATCCTGACCTTAGACTGTAATATCTTCATAGTGATATCAATATATGTTTTCATGTTTTGGATTTAATTGTATTGAAATGTGTGTTAGCCTTTATAACAATCATTAGATTTTTTTAATCTTAATAGTGCTATACTTTGAAATGCAAGTCAAAATTAAATTCATTAGAAAATCTATTTTTTTTCTAAATTTAAGTTCTGCTTATAACTTGATATAATTAATATTATTAATTTCATGTCTCTTATTTAGACTACATTAATTCTAATATTATTATTGCAACTATGATGTTTTCTTATTTTTTATTTCACTTATCAATAAATATTTATGCACTTAGAAAAATTTGAAATTTTTTATTATTGATTTTAGAAAGATCAAAATTACTCTTGAAAAAATGTACAAATGTACAAAAATCAAAAGGAAAGCGCAATGGTTCGCAAGTAGAAAAAGATGCACAAAAAAATGCCAATAAATTGAAAAAGATGCGCAAAGCACCACATGTGGTAATTATTTCTTTCCATTATCTTTTAATATCTTAATTCAAATTGATCTACTATAAATTTATATTCTGTATTAAAATTTAAAATATACAAATTTTCTATTCATCCTTTTTGCAAGGATTTTCTCTATCTTAATATCTAAATTGACTCATATTTTTTGATAAATATTTCTTTATCAATGTTATATCTTTTCATAAATTATATGAATTATTATGATTTGACTAATATTTTAATTTTATTTGCATTACTTATTTCAATCACTTTCAAGATTGAATTATTAAATGATTTCATATGTTTGCTTACATTTCAAAAAAAATTTTCTTCTTTACTTTTTGCTGTTGTTAAAAAGGGGGAGAAATTATTTGTATCGTAGTTTTATTTGATTCGTATTATATATGTGTATGTGTGTGTGTCTATTTTTCTATTTTTGTTTTTTATTTTATGTTTTGTGTATGTTGTATACGTTGTGTGTTTGTTTTATTTTGGTATCTATATATTTCTAAAAAAAATGCCTCCTTATTTACACGTGTTCATCAATTCAGGGGGAGTTTAGGAGATTCTTAGAATTTGAAAATTATACAAACAATAATTGTTTTGCCATTATCAAAAAGGGGGAGATTGTTAAGAGAGTTTCTATTTGCATGTTTTACATTCTTGCAACTTATATAAATTTGATGATTTCAAATATTATTGTTTTATGTATAGTTATTTCCAAACACTTTTTGGAAGACTTATTTTTGCTCGTGTGTACTAACATTTCAGGAAAATCAAACTTCAGACTACAAAGTCTTCAAATCAAATTCATGATGAGATACTATGTGTATTTAAAACATGTATTTTTCTTTTAATTAAGTTTGAGAGGGAGTGATTGTAATTGAGTGAATACACACACACACTTTAGAAGATCTTGAGAAATTTGTACTAATCGTATGGGATGAACATAGTTTGTACGAGATGATCAGGTCAGTTATCTCCTCGTAAGAGCAATGGAACGAACTGGAGTTGGACAAAATTTTTTTAAGTACTGATCGTCCAAGACCAAGTGTATTCGTCCCAGGACGAAATGTTCTCTGGAAAATTTTTGTTCAAGAATGAAGTGTATTCGTTCCAGGACGAGCTGCTCTCTGGAGTAATTTAATCCAGAACGAAGTGCATTCGCCCCAGGACGATTTGCTCTTTGGAAAAATTTCATCCTGACGAATCAATATTCGTCCCAGGATGAAGTGAATCGACTCTGAAAATTAAGTGACATTCTGCAGTTTTTGGGAACCGACCTCTGGAATAATTGTTTGTACCGGACAAACCTAGTTCGTACGGGACGATGTGTGTGTATGAAGTCATTTTGTACCCATATACATTAGGTTTATTTCCAACGCATTTAAGTAAAATCATCCAGGATGATCCATGATCGTACGGTACGATCCAATTCGTATTGACTTGAATATTTATAGTTTTTGGACGATTTTTTGTGTCTTTTCTATAAATAGTTCAATCTCAACAGCCACTTAATCTTTTTGTCTACTGATCTTCATGCCTATTGGAAGAAGAGTCAAGGAGAGAGTGTGAGAGAGTGGTTGAAGGAGATTTCTTTCCATTGGAGCGTGAAGGTTTCACTTGTTACTCAAAGGTAAGAGTCTTTACTCTTAGTTTGTGATTACTTCACTCTTTTCTCTCTTCCTTCTAGAATTCTTGTGAAGAAGATCTGTCAAGGAGATCTGGTTCTCTACCGACACTTGAAGAGTGTGAACAGCCAAGGGTTCTCTACCCACACTAGGATAGTGTAAAAGGACAAAGGGTTCTCTGCCCACACTTGAAGAATGTGAACAGCTGAAGGGTTCTCTGCCCACACCAGAAGAGTGTGAAAAGCCGAAGGGTTCTCTGCCCACACTTGAAGAGTGTGAACAGCCGAATGGTTCTCTACCTACACCAGGAGAGTGTAAAAGGATGACGGTTCTCTACTAACACTGAGGATAGTGTAAAAGATTCTCTGCCAAGACTGGGGATAGTGTAAAAGGATGACGATTCTCTGCCGCACCGGGTAGTGGTGGAAAGAGTTTTTGTAAAGGCTTCTCCGCCTTGCTGTGGGTGCTAAAGGAGAGTCACTAATGGTATTAGTTTAATACTCAGAGGGTGCCTCCGGGGAGGGGATGTAGGTCTGGTTTTGACCGAACCACTATAAACCTCGTGTCTTTATTTTTTCGCTGCCTTTTTATTTTTATGTTTTTAATTTTAAAACTGTGGTTGAAAAATATTTTCTACAAAACTCATTAAAATTTATTTTTTGATTTAAAAAATTAAAAAGAAGGATTAATTTTTAATTACCAATTCACCCCCCCCCCCCTCTCTTGGTTAGTCATGGGACATAAGCTTAGGTTTAACAACCTAATTCATAGTTAACGAGTTTCAACACCTTCTACCATTTGCAAAAGCATGAAAGAAACTAGAGTTTGAATCCCCTTCACTCATCCACTTAGCCTAAGCCCTTTGCCTCCACCATGTACTTAAATGAGCAAGAGTACAGTTGAATTCATTAACTTTAGAACTGAGTAGCAGAACTTTTCCATCCAAAAAATTCTGGTTTAAAGACTCTTCCAATTGAAGTTCACTGATCTCCTCTTTCAATTTATCCTTTAAGTCAGCCAATTTTTTATGCTTAGCCTTGCTCCAAAAGTACAAAGCTTTTAATACCCTTGAGAACGTTTTATTTAAAGCTTCCATATCAACTCCTCACTAGAAAGAGTAGAAACCACCCAAACACCTTTATTAAAAACATTTAACTCACCAATTACACATTGGGTCGAAGCCTTCAAAAAAGTAAAAGATGCCAAATTAGATCTCCAAAGAACCAATATCTCTCCAGACGTTACTCTAGGTAGGAGAAGAAAAAAATCCAAACCTTAACCCATGAATTTATCAAACTCCTCTTTAGAAAGAGACGAAATCTTTGTTTCCACAATCCAAAAAAAAAAAAACACATTCCAATCTTTAACAAATTGCTTTAAGTACAAGGAGGCATCCTTCTTATTAGCCCCCCTACAGTTCCAAAAACTTACTAAACTCATTTTCCCAAGAATGGGGAAAGACCCCCACCCCTTCTCTTGTACATATTAGATTTACCTTGCCTCAAAGAAGAATTCAACGGTCCAAGATACCTCAGCTCCTTTGACAGCTTTGTTTTTTAAACAGTAGATCTATCATTGCTCAGACTAGAATTATCCACACCTTTATTTTCCATCACCACATCATTGCTGAAAAAAGCTAACTTATCCTTCTTATTATCTTGGAAAGTTTCCACATTTTCCACCAGTTCTCCTTTTTCAATTACCACTTCATTAGAGCCATCAGGAAATTCCAATTTACTTTCCTCCTCACATATGGAATTCAGAACTTCAAACTTATTTCCAGAAAATTTAAAGTTAGGCT
The DNA here is from genome assembly GCA_022539455.1 of Dendrobium nobile. Classification (NCBI taxonomy): domain Eukaryota; kingdom Viridiplantae; phylum Streptophyta; class Magnoliopsida; order Asparagales; family Orchidaceae; genus Dendrobium; species Dendrobium nobile. The sequence continues at coordinate 11,596,306 of CM039722.1, forward strand.
TAGTAGTAGATGATAAATGTATACCCGTAGCTTCAGAATTTTTCTGTACAGAGTCGATATCCAGATTTCTTCCAGGTTCTCTGTTCTCCACCATACTCCTTACTGCACCACTATCATCTTCAGCAACTTTTGAAGGGATCAATGCTTCCCTCATTTAAACCGAACATTCACATCATAGTGAAAACTGGAGTCCTTGTGCTTATTAAAATTATTATTCTTCTCTGTTTCAGCCACTTGAGCACCAGATTCATTCACCATATCTTCCAGCCTCCCAGCCTTTATTTCCTTGATCAAGGAAGTAGTGACATTTTCATCACTTCTAGCTCTCTGAATACCTCCTTCCTTTAGAACATACTTATTCCTTGATGTCCCCAAGTCTCTTCTCTTATTTCTTCTGTTATTAACCAACACCCATGGGCCCAAAGCAGGTTCTTCCCTAACAATATTATTTGTTTCCGTTTCAGCAATTTTATAATGGACAAAATTCTTCAATTCTTCTCCTACACCCTCATTAACATCCTTAACCTTACAAGCTTCCATAAAATGACCAATCCTTTCATATTTGTAGCAAAAGGAAGAAATTTTATCATACTCAACCTTTTTATTGAATTTACCATTTATTCCTTCCAACCAAACACCAGTTGGAAGTTGATGATCAAGTTTCATTCAAACACAAACTCTAGCAAACTCCCTCCTCCCCCATTGAAACATATCTCCATTTATCCAAAGAAGTTTACCAATAGAAGAAGAAATCCTTAATACATTGATTTCATCTTAACAGTAAAGCAGAAGGTTGGGCATCCTAATCCAGATTGGAGAAGATAGCCCTTTGAGGGAATTGGGATTAAAATCAGAATTCCACTTATCAAGTCCAATGATATGTCCATTCACAAACCATAGACCCCGACAACACATTCTCCATAGCTTCCACAGAGAAAAAAGAGCAAAGTAACCAATCCGAACTAAGAATAGTTGGATGAAACTTGCCAAATTTCAACCACTGGCATCTTAATTCAGCCACAATTAACTGTATAGGGATACATCTTCCGAAAAATTTAATGATGATATAGCATTAAAGCTTTACCGAATTGGCTTTGACATTAGGCTCAAATAGCTTAATAGTTGTTCCATCTTCCATCATAAATGGTTCATTGCTAGGAAAATTAACTTTGATATATGGTCATTTCGACCATGGATTTTCAGGCTCTTGCCTTACTGATTGTTCACACGCATTACTTTCCAACACCAGATCTGATGGAATCACTCTTTCTATAGAACTTTCACAAACATTTGAAGGGTTACCTTCATTATTTGGAGCCATTTGTACACCTCCAGCAATAGTTATCGATTTAACATTAGCAAATCGACTAACAAATAACTTCATTTCAGATGTCGAAGATATAATTTTATGAATACTTGCAAGAGGAGTGGTCGCCTCATCTTCTACCTTTACTTGTTTGCCTTTTCCCAGCACCAAAGATAAAGCTCGAGGCCTTTCAAAAGTCAGTTGTCAGATAACAAGAGCCGCATTGATACTCTTCAAAGAAATCACCGAAGGTGTATCGATTGACACCATAGATGACCTATCAATCCAGGGAGGGACATTCCGGCTATCGGAGATGACCGGGGGATGATCCTCCATTACTAGAAAAAAAACCCGCCAACGTTAAATAGCCGAGGAAATTTGAAAAAGCTATAGAAATTTAGGACTTTCTCTCATTTACTTTCTCTCACTAACTTTCTATATGATAGTCTCACTCAATCAATGCTCAATTGAATGCTAAATCTTTAAACTATTTTTTTCTATGCTTTCAATTCTGAAGATTATATGTTAATTGTTAAGAGAGTTGCTAATTGCATGTTTTACATTCTTGCAACTTGTATTATTTTGATGATTCCAAATATTATTGTTTTAAAGTTTTGTATTCTCCTAACACTTTTTGAAAGAATTTTTTTTGCTCTTGTGTGGACTAACATTTCAGGATAATCGAACTCCATACTAATGAAGACTTCAAATCAAAATTCAGCATGAAATAATTTGTAAATTGAAGCTTGTATTTTTTTGTTGTATTGATTTTGAGAGGGAGTGATTGTAATTAAGTAATTTAGTACACGCACACTTGGGGAGATCTTCAAAATTCATACTGTTCATACGGGAAGAACCATGTTTGTACGGGCCGATCAAGTCAGTTATCCCCTCAGAAGAGCAATAGAACGAACAGGAAGTAAGAAAATTTTTCTAAGTCCTGATCATCCAGACAAATTTTTCTATTTGGCCCAGGACAAAATGCTCTCTAGAAAATTATCATTCAGACGAAATCCTGTTCGTGCAAGGATAAATTGATCTCTGGAAAAATTTCATCCAGACAAACTTTAATCGTCTCAGGATGAAATGCTCTCTGGAAAATTTTTGTTCTAACAAAATCCTATATTCTGCCTAGGATGAATTGCTCTCTATAAAAATTTTGTCCAGCTAAATTTCAATTCGTCCCAGGACAAAATGCTCTCAGGAAAATTTTCGTCCAGACGAGTTCCTATTCGGCCCAGGACGAAATGCTCTCTGTAAAAATTTCATCCAGACAAACTCTTATTCATCCCAAGACAAAAATGTTTCATAATTTTGATAACTTCCTAAAGTTTTTCAAACCGACCTATGGTATAACTGTTTCGTACCAGACAAACTTAGTTCGTACGGGACGATAATCAGGTACGAAGTCAGTTCGTACCAATATATATTAGGTTCATATGAAACTGATTTAAGTAAGTTTGTCCAGGACGATCCACGATCGTACGAGACGATCCACTTTGTAAATACTTAAAAATTATTAATTTTTGGATAGTTTTTTGTGTCTTTCATATATGAAGTCCAATAAGAATTTCCTCATAATCTTTTTGCCTACTGATCTTCTTGCCTACTGAAAGGAGAGTCAAGGAGAGAGTGTGAGAGAGTTCTTGAAGAAGGACTCTTACTACTGGAGCGTGAAGGTTTCACTTGGTACTAAAAGGTAAGAGTCTCTGCTTATTATTTTTTATTACTTCACTCTTTTTTCTCTTCCTTCTAGATTTCTTATGAGAAGATCTGTCAAGGAGATCCAGTTCTCTGCCGACACTTGAAAAGTGTGAAAGGATAAAAGGTACTCTGCCTACACTTGGATAGTATGAACAGCCGATGGGTTCTCTACCTGCACTGGGAGAGTGTGAAAGGATAACGAGTTCTCTGCCTACACTGGGAGAGTGTGAATGGACGACGGGTTCTCTGCCTACACTGGGAGAGTGTGAAAGGACGGAGGGTTCTCTACATACATCGGGAGAGTACAAAAGGACGGACAGTTCTCTGCCAACTCTTGGAAGAATGTAAAAGGAAGATGGTTCTCTGCCGCACCGGGTAGTGGTGGAAGAGAGTTTTGTAAAGTCTTCTTCGCCTTGTTGTGGGTGCAAAAGGAGAGTCACTAGCGGTATTAGTGCAATACTCGGAGGGTGCCTCCGGGGAGTGGATGTAGGTCATGTTTGACTGAACTACTATAAATCTCGTGTCTTTCATTTTTCGCTCCTTTTATTTTTATCGTTATTAACTTGTGGTTAAAAAATCTATGTCTACAAATTTCATTAAATTTTATTTTCGATTTAAAACATTATAAATAGGGACTAAGTTTTTAATTACCAATTCACCCCCCCCCTCTTGGTTAGCCACTAGGACATAAGTTTAGCTTTAACAACCTAATTCATATTGAACAAGTTTCAACATTAATATCTACATACACTACTGGCAAGAAAATTTATGAGAAATTACATACTACCTATGAATGTACTAATGAAGTTAAGCTATATAGTTGAATATTCTAATTCGTAATTAGGAACTATTTTTCTTGAAACCTTATCAGACTATTTTAGACATGTATACTAGATTTACTCAAATAGTGACATCATTTCACACCTTAGGTAAAGAACTTTCAAACTCTAAAAAAGTTAATAAAATTTTACATTATCTACTTGATAATTTTGATGTCAAAGTTATTGCTATTTATGAATAAAAAATTTGAATGAATATTCTATTGATAATGTGATTCACTCACTCATTGCCTACAAGCAAAGTTTGAGTGAAAATATTTTTGTTGTAGGTGAAACTATAGTGCTAAAAACTGAAAACATGAATAAAATCCACTTAGTAGATGTTGAGAGTATAGAAATAGCATCAATTACAACAAAAAATGAAAATCTACTAAAGCACAAGCATCAACATCAACAAAAGTGGAATAAAGATTAAAATGGTAAGAATATTAATATTTCTTCTAATGTTATTTTATTTGAGTGTATGAAATCTAAACATATGAAAAATCAGTGCCCTAATGTAAAAACTCTTTTAGCAAAAAAAAATGATAAAAATAAGCAAAATGCAATAAGGGAAAATGATAAAAAGAAAAATAATTTCCTCGACATGTCTAGTTTCTGAATCATCAGACCAGGAGCATGATAATGAGATATAAAGTTTTATTTTTGTGTTTATATGTTGCAGTAAATGCATGCTTATATGTTCTTTATTTTATTTTGTTCATTAAACATTTTATGTGCTATTTTTTATATTTTTTGTAGATTTATCTCTTATTAACACATACAAATCTCTTTTCATAATGTATTGCATAAGAAAATCAATTCCTTCTCTCAAAATTTTTATTGAATATTTTATCTCCTTTTTACCTAAAAATTTTAAGTGGTGATTGACTTTTCTAAATTTTAAAGGAAGGAAATTCATGATTATGTCATTCCTTCTCATTTCCTTAATAAGGCTATTTCTCTTTTGAAAGAAAAAAAAACTATATTAATTTAAGAATTAGACTTTGAAATTAAATCGTCTTTTATCATTGTACATTTCTTCTATCTCATATGAATCTTTTAGAAGTACACTTCATAATTTAATTAATCAAGCTATTCATTTTTATCATTAGAAAGTATTTTCTTTGAGTCTTTAAAGAATAATAAAGGAAGTAAAATTATAAAAATGAAAAGAGGCACAAAACTATCCTAAAATGAAAAGATGCATAATGTACACCAAAATTGAAAGATACACAAATGTGTATCAAAAATCAAAAGATGCATAAAGTGCACCAAAAACGAATAATGAGGCACAAAATAAGCCCATAATAAGTTAACTTACCCTTCTTGTATTAATGTTAGAAAACACATGTGTTTAAATGATACTTTCGATACTTGAGTTTGAAAATCGTGATTCCTCACTCACCATTTTTGTATTGAAATTCTATTAGATATATTTCATGTAAGAAAATGGAAATATATATTTTTTTTCTTCTCTAATTCTTTTTCTAAATTAGATTTTTATTTAAAAAGAACTTTAACCTATAAGAAGCTGATTTAGGGTTGATAAAATTCAAATTTCCAACCTTTCTAGATCTTAGTGTGGTCAAGTCATTTATTACCATATTTTTAAATAAAATTAAGTGGTAACATTCTCAATTTAAGAAAATTTATTGAAATTAATTGATTCTTCTTAAACATCAGCATGACCTCCACCTGTTCAGAATCAGTTATGCGTGTTTTGTCTTGGTTTTTTGTGGATTTCTCTACTTTTTGATATTTTCAAAGGGAAAGAACGTGTTTGACTGGTTGTATTTGTCATTAAGCTATATCTGTTCATCTTGTATTTGCATTAGTTTATCTGTTATTTAGGATTTAGAAGTTTTTATAATTTTTTGTTTATTTTTAGTTTTTAAAAAAAATGAAAAAAAAAAAAAACTTTTATTATTTCCCCTATTTTTAATATAAGTATCTTAGTGAGAGGGAGATTAGGAGAAAATGTTTTAATTTTATAAATTCAACTAGTAATATTTGCCATCATCAAAAAGTGGGAGATTATTGCAACTATAGATCATGAGTTTATGTTTTTGATGATAAAAAATATTGTGGCCCACATCCTTTTGTCTACTTGTATTTGCAATATATTTTTATTTTTGTGTGTACTAACTTTTCTAGAACATCATGCACTACCCAACGAAATTTCAAGGCTCAAGATTTGGTAGAATAAGTTATGCTATAATGATTTTTGTAATATTCATTGATGTATTTTTTAATTTCTTGAGTCGTGTTTTATAAAGGTGTATGCTTACTTGGTGATCTTGCATAAATACACTCAAGGGGAGTAAGATTGAGTTAAAATAAGAAAATCAAATTTTAAACTAATTATATTATAAGATTTATATCATACTATATGATTAGCTCATTTAACTAATCATACTGAATAATTTAGATCTTCTAGGACAATCAGTTATGATCATGAAAAATAGCAGCCAATCACAATTTAGGAAATATTTGGAATTTCATTTTTTGTTCTAATTATTTTGGATGATCTACATCGTACTGGATGATCTATAAAAATTATGCCTAAATTGATCATGTGATTTGGGGGACTAATTATGGCTAAATTGCTCAATCAAATTATACAGGATGATCTTAAGATTATTCTGGATGATCTTTAATATTTTATGGGTTGGCCCTCAATCATACCAAACAAAATACCATAATTTTTCTTCCAACCATCCAAGATGATCCCCAATATTATATTGGATAATTTATACAAATTTGAACTGATCATACAGACTATTCTAAGATAATCCAGGACTATTAAGTCAAATTTTGCATATTATACTGGATGATCCTACGATCGTCCAGGATGATATTTAGCGCCATAATTGAGTTTTTAGGGTTTTTGAAGACCTCTATTTAAGCATGTCATACTGGATGATTCGGCGATCGTACTGTATGATCTTTGTCACCAAAATTAATTTTGAAGATTTTTTAAAGCCCTCTATTTAAGATTTGTCAAGGAACTTGATAAGCATCTTTGGCATCCATTAATTCTTTGTTCTTTTGGAGAAAACTTGAAGATATAACTTGAAAGTGAGAGAGGAAAGGGTACAGTTTAAGAGGGAGAACATCCTTGGATGAGGTTTCAAGGGAGTGTGGAGGGGATTTCACATGGTTGTTCTAGAAAGCTTGCATCTTAGTACCATTAGATTCAAGGTTTGTCTTGAGGAAAGTTTTGGGAAAAAGAAAATCTCTTTTGTGTCAAAGGACCCATCTACTCTACCACATCGGGTTGGTGGAAATATTTTATAAGAACTCCATCTTTTTGTGGGAGCGGAAGGAGAGATGCTAAAAAGTTTTAGTGCAATACCAGGAGGGTGCCTCTAGGGAGTTGACATATGTTAGGTTGGACGAAATAATTATAAATCTGGTGTATTCTATCTAATTTTTTTATTTGCACTTTATTTTTTATATTTATAATTAGATATAACTACTTGGTTAAAAAATTATGATTTACATTATGTTAAATTGATTATCTGTTTTTAAATATTAATATCCCAATGTAATTCTAAATTAGGTGATTGAATCTCCTTTAAAACTTTTTTTATTTAGTAAGATAATTATTGTAGTTGCAGTAGACATTACTAGTATTTGCATGTAAGCATTCATCCTCGTGGGATCAATACTATATTCTATCACTATATTACTTAATTCATCATGTATAGTTACATATATTAAGTGTGATTTTTATAATTTTTATATAAAAAAATCTAAGAATTATTTATGGATTAATATAGCCCTAAATCATTTTATATTTTTTTAGGTTATTTCATCTGCCCCATCACCTATTTAGGAGAATAACTAATATAGGCAACTTAGAGAATATAGAAAATCCATGGTTGAGTGTATTCTTTAAAGTATCAATAGACCAAATAGCTAGTCTATTAATTTTGAGCTAAAACCAGCTATCAATAAAATGGTTCAAATTTCTTAATTTGGGGGAACTCTAATAGAGGATCCTAACATACATATTTTTAGTTTCTTGGTAATATATGATACAATTAAGTATAATGGAGTCAATGATGGTACCACTAGACATAGGATATTTTTGTCATCTTTAAAGGATGAGGCTAAGAAATAGTGAACCATAGAAAATTGGCTTGCATGCATGAATATAATGCTTAATCAAATTTGACTACATTAGTACCTGATATGTCCAAAAAGTTGTATAACATTGGAATTAGTACATTACAAAGAAAACTTTTACCAAAGAAAAGAATATGTATGGATCATCTGGTGGAGTACATCAGGAGTTAAATATGTTAATTCTATCAAAAGAGATAAAATAAACATTTCTTTACTATCTATAAAAAAGTAGGCAAAATAACTCTAACTTTAATAGGAATAATAATCAGAATGGGCATAATAATCAGAATTTTGGCCAACCAAGCCAACTAGAAACTGGAACCCACATCCTCATAACTATGGAAATGTAAGGCATAATTATCCACCAAGATTTAATTTAAATAATCAAATAAAGATAAAAAGCCTTTTTTAGAAGATTTAGTTTTGTAAATGGGAACCTAGTTATAAAGTCAATCTATTAAAATATAGAATATTGAAAATTTTGGTCAGTTAGCTAATTCTTTAAAAAGTATACCCTAGAGAACCCTTCCTAGCAATATAAAGGTCAATCCTAAACAAAATGTTATGGAATGTTACAAAGTTGTACAATTGAGGAGTGGTAGAGAGTTAGAGGAAGTGATTAGGAAGGAGGAGAAGCCTGTAGAAGAAGTTTTTTGATGAAGTACTCATAGAGTATGTCAAACCTGAAGAACAACCTTAGCCCATTATGAAAGTACAAAAATCTATTCAAAGGGTTAATGATAGACCACCATCATCTTTTCCTTTGAGGTTACAACAATAACAACATCAAGCCTTTATCCCAATATGTGGGGTCGGGTACATGAATCATTTTTCACCATTGTGTCCTATTAAAAGTCAAATTCTTATTTAAATATAATAAAGAAAGATCATTTATGATATTTTCCACCAAGTCTTTTTAGGTCTACCTCTACCTTTTTTAACATAAGTAAAATCTCATACCTCAACTTTCCTAACCGGGTCATTGGAAGGCCTCTATTTAATGTGACCAAACTATCTAAGATGACTCTTTCTAATCTTATCTTCCACTAGAGCTACTCTAACCTTATCACATATATGCTAATTTCATATCTTATCTCTAAGGGTAAAGCCACTCATCCACCTAAGCATCCTCATCTCTACAACACTTAACTTTTGGAGGTGTTTAAAAAGTTAATAATTAATATACCCTTTTCAAAAAGTTTTAAAGCAGATTGAAAGTTTGTGAGGAGTGTTAAACCATAGAACTAGTCCTGAGGCTAACCAAGAGGTCAGGGGGGGGATTGTATATTTAAAAAAACCTTCTTTCAATAAGAAGAAAAATCCCCTTCTTATAGCTTTTTATTTTGGATTGATGGAATGTAAATACAATATGCTTCATAATGATTTTCTTTCATATTAATGTTATGTACATCATATGTATCACCTACTACTCATTCAAGCATGAAGAGATAAATGATAGATCAAACTCGTCCAACCTCAATACAACTCTATACTCCCCTAATCCATTACCCTATGAAAATTTTAGAAGAGTAAGTAAAGCATGTACAATAAATTTCATAAATGACAAGCACTATATCTATGCTTAAATCATATCAATCCAACATACCTAGTTGTGCCTGGTTTCTTATTCCTAGGCTCTACATTAGACCTTATATTAACTAGACATATGGACATTATATACATTAAATAAATGCTTGGTATATTAAAAAAAAATTTGAAATTATTGATGAAGAGAACTCATTAGTACTGCATATTTCATTTACACCATCAATCCAAAACTAGAGAATTTAGCCAGACATAAAGAACAAGTGAAGCATATTAATTTTCATTAATTGTATAAAAGAAAGAAAGTATAGAAGAAAATATATCACTGGATGGTTCAATGATCTCCTCTACACTCCATGAACATATATAATTGCTTACATAAACACAAGCCAAACACTAATGAAATGTATCTAGTTCTTATCTTAATTCACTTAGTTATCACCCCTAGGGAAAAATAAGAGAAGAATTATAAAGATCAAAATCAATTAAGTGATTAAACTCTTCTACTAACATTACAAATAAACCATTTATAGAAAAATATAGAAAAGGGATTCTGGCTCCATAGCACTTAAGATACTTGTACCGTGGCGCCCATAAAATAAACTAACGCCATAGCATTGAAGGTTTTCTCTACTACAATGATTGATGACATTGACTAGCTATTTAATGAATCAACACGTCACTTCACTGGAAGATTATGAATTAAATAGTTACAATGGTAGTGCTATGGAGCTGCTGACGGTTGAGCACAATGATATCCATATGGCATTCTCTTGGCTTAGCGGTACTGGAATTGCGAGCCACGAGGCTATACAAATAGAGACTGAGCTTTATGGCACTATCAAAAGACTCAAAACCACCAAGTCCATATTTGGGTGCTCAAGTGATGTCAATGATGGCACCACTATGGTATTATGTCCAACACTGTGGCACTATACCATACTTGAAATTTTTTCCCATTTCCTATATTTTCCTACACAAATACAACTAAAACAATATATGTCCAATACTATGGTATTATGTCCAATATTGACAAATTCACTCATAAAATATAATATTATTTACACTTTTCAAATCCTCCCCATCTTAAACTCTTGCTTGTCCTCAAACAAATAAAAGTTTGAAATTCTTATTAAGTGATTAATCAAAATAAAAGTGGCAATCTAAAATTACTAAAATATATGATAATACATTATTGTCTAGAATTAGAAAAAAATGAAGTTAAGCTATACTTCTAGTTTGGAAAAATGTAATCAATCATTCTTGCATTTACCTAATTTGACATTATAGGGTATAGATTTAATCTTTAACTTTTGAATATTGAATTGAATAATATAATTTTAATAATTGGATATATTTGTAGTTTAAATTATACTTTCATTAACTCACCATCCCTTACATTAGCTCTTTCTCTTCTTATCCTTTAAATATTTTGTATAAGATTATATTTCAAATCTTAGCATTTTAGAGATACTAATTTTTAAATAAACTCATTTATTTATTTTATTTTATTTTATTTCCTTTTTTACTTAAGAACTATTGTAGTTCTTTTTTTTTTCTTTATTGGAGGACATAATTAATGATTTTGAATATTAGCTTCTGCTTTAGGATTCTCATACAGTCTTAATAGTTTTAATGTATGAACTTGATGAGATTACTAATTCCATCTTCAGGTTCGCTATGATTTCAAATTTTCATTTACTTATTTCTAATTTTTAATACTAAGTAATCATCTTACAAGTATTAAAAATTAAATTCATAAAGGTATAGCATATAAATTTAAATTTTGATAATAACTTAAATGATTAAATCAGTTAAGTATAAGTTTTTCCAACCTATTAAGTATAAAAAGAGATTATTCAAACTAGGATGTAAAGTTTTATTATTATCATAATTTTTTATAATTTTTAATTATCAATTTTATAAAGCTTTATTAAATAATCAGAATATAATAAGAAGTGGATGAAAATTATAATTTAATCATGACGCAAATTTGCTAATATGTAAATAAACAAATAAACAAACATACAAATACATGCTTCCATATGAATGATAAAAAAGTGCTTAAAATATATGTTAAAAATAACATAGCATTCATTACATAAACATTATTGGTACTAACATTACACATACATGGTTTGACTCATAGAAGTGCTAAGTTTATATTCTTCAACCAAACTAGATACTTAACTAAGCCTAAAGTTGAGTTACCTCCAAAATAGCACTAAATTTATGGCCTTCAACTTGACTATAACTAAACATGCAAAATAATAAAAAGAAAAAACAACAAAAAAGAAAAAAAAAATCAATCTCTCACCCCCTCTCTATCTCAAGCCTACCCCTCATAATTGGGGTATTTTTCATCTTCTTCTTCTTCTTCTTCTTCATCTCTCTCTCCTTGCTACCATATAAAAGGTGGATACCCAGGTAAAGAAGGAAACTCATGTTCATCGGGCCTTTCTATAAATGGGTTGCATCTAAATATACCAACTAGAGTTTCATTAAAATCAAATGTATATCTATAATATTTCTCCTGTTGGTCCATGGTATGTGACATTTGCATCTTCATCTCAAAATGCTAATCTGTAGTTTCCTTAAAAAATTTGGTCACTATACCCATCTTCTAACTCAAATCGTCCACCTGATCACTCAAAAATTTAGGAGTTCTAGCATTCTTTCTAGTGCTGCTACACCTTGCCCCTTTAGAAGACTTGGGCTCAGTAGGATCCATCTCTTCTCTATCGTATTTTTTAAAACTCATAATTTTACCCCTACTGAGAGAAGCTATGGGGAATAACTATTCTTATTTTGATCACCTTCACTCCTTCTGCTACATAAAAAGCATAAACTAAAGAGAGATGACCTAGACCCACTGAAGTAGATCCCCTCATAATGTATGTAAGTGAAGATAGGATCAACTTTCCAAAGTTAGTAATGTAGCCCTTTTAAATGGAAAAATTAAGGAGGGCTCTCTCCTTAGTTACATCACTAATATTTTTACTACGGAGAATGTGGGTAGATATAAAATAGTGCTTGGCCTTAAAGGTTTGATTCATATAGGAGGTAGGGAAATTTATGATTCTCTTTTCTCAAGTTTTCAACCTAGCTCCACTATTTGGTCCACAAATTAAGTCTAGAATTTCTTTGTAATCAAAAGGTGCTTAGATAAATGGAAAATATTCATCAAATTGGATCGGTTGCACTTAAAGTATTCTATTAATAGTGGAAGAGTCAAAAGGCACCCATCTCCATCTCACATAACATTTGAAATCAGAGGCCTCCTTTTTATTAGCAAATAAATTTTGCATAATGTTGACAATGTAAGCAAATGATTCCACACAAAAATGAGTCCAACCTCTAAAAAAAATGGTTTAAAGGACTGGTTGAATTGTGTTAATGAAACAATGCTTAGGGATGAAAGGTTTATTGATTACCCAATCTATATACCTAGCCTTGGCTACCTTGTAAATAAATTTAGATCTATCATAATTGGCAGCTCTCTTCTTCCCTAATCCAGAGGTTTTGGGGGCCATTTCTTTAGAGATAAACTTAAGAGTATAGGAGAGAAATGGAAGGAATGCAATGTTAAATGAAATGGAGATGATATGCTGATTTATACTATGTTGAAGGGCATGGCATCGCAGTGCTTAAAGCATGAACTAAATTATAAAATTGTCAAATTCAAATGCTACAACGATTTAGGTCATGTGGCATAAAAGCTTTGGTTTTGGGAAATCGAAACAATTTTTTATTAGCAGGCCATCACTGTAGTGTTACCATGTGTCAACATAGTAGCGATCATATCAGGTGATCGCTATGATGCTATCAATGCTACAATGATAAAAATGATGTGGCACCATGCAGTTAATTCATTAATAGTGTGACTTTTAATCTATATGATTTGTTTTAACTAAGGACTTAATAGTGCTTAATGACTGAGTTTGATTGACACTATAACACTCTAAAGATAAGCACTATGGTGCTAGCTTATATAATTATTAAAGCTATTAAATTTCAATTTACAGAAGCTTACTAAAATCAAGGCAAGCACTATAACACTTAAATGAAATAATGCAAAAATCATTATTGACTTAACGATTAATGCAAAATACAATGCAATGTGAATAACAACATCACCAAATGTAGCATAGATATATTATTAATAAAGTATAATTAAGTTTATTTCTATAATTAATTCAATTGTATAGTAAATTTACTAATAAAATAAATTCTTCCCTTACAATTGCACTAAAAAATTATTGGGAGCAGTGGAGTAACCTAAAAAATTTTGAAAATAATTTAGGACTCTATCAATCACTAAATAATTCTTAGGTTTTCTTTGATATAAAAATATAAAAACCCCACTAAATATACACAACCATACATGTTGAATCAAGCAATATAGTGATAGAGTTGAATAGTGATCTCACAAGGAAGAATGTTTATTTATAAATACTAGTTTTATTTATGTCAACTATAATAATTATCCTACTCAATAAAAAAAGTTTTGATGGAGATTCAATCACATAATTTCAAAAAAAATATATTTAAATGAAACATTATTTGGATAAATTATTTTGGATTGATGGAATGTAAATATAATATGTTTCCTATTGATTTTCTTTTATATTGATGATATTCATAGCATATACATCACAGACCGCTCAATCAAGCTTAAAGAGACAAAGGATAGATTAAACTCTTCCAATCTCAATACCAATCTAAACTCCCATAATGTGTCACCGTATAAAAATCTTAGAAGAGTAAATAAAGCATGTACTTTTAAAACCCCTCATAATAATCTCTATAAATTTGATACATGGCAAGCACTATATATATGCTTGTATCATACTAATCCAACATACATGGTTGAGCCTGCTTTCCTATTTCTAGGAAGCACATTACACCTGATATTAAATACATATAAATCCACTATGTGAATTAAATTAAGACTTGGTATATCAAAAAAATCCTGAAATTACTGATGAAGAGAACTCATTAATACTCCAAATTTCATTTACACCATCAATATAAAACTAAAGAATTTAGCCAAACATATGGAACAAGTGAAGCATAATCATTTTCTTTATTTACATAAAAGAAAGAAGGTACAAAAGAAATGACATCATCGGATGGTTCAATGATCTCCACTACACTCCTTAAACTTATTGAATTTCTTCCATAAACATAAGTCAAACACTTTGAAGAAATATTTATAGTACTTATATAAAATCTCTTAGTTATCACCCCTAAGGAAAAAATTAGAGAAGCGCTATAAAGATTGAAATTAAATAAGTGACTGAATACTTTTAAAGTTCAAGAAGGTTGTTAAACCAATATAAATTATTTTGAGGCTAACTAAGAGGGGAGGTTGAATTGGTTATTTTAAAAAATTACCTAAGACAAAAATTAAATCTTTTTCAAATCTTTTTGAATATTTTTAAACAAACCATTTTATCCCATAATATGGAAGCAAAACTATTTTAACAATAACTAAGATTGAATGTTTCATAGACAGAACAAATCATAAAAAATGCAAAAATGAAATGCAGAAAAGTAAAAAGTTGGAACACCCAGAATTATAGTGTTTCAATCAACTTGACCTACATCCACTCCCCAAAAACCTACTTTCTAGGTATTGCACTAAAAGTAGTGTTTCTCCGTTTTCCCTCACAGTAAGCTCAAGAAGCCCTTATAAAATCTTTCCATCGATCTAGTGTGGTAGAGTACCTTGAATCTTTTTACTCCCTCTTGGAGTGGGCAGAAAACCTAAAAATCCTTTTACTCCCTCATGGAGTAGGCAAAGAACCTTAGAATCCTTTTACTCCCTTCTGGAGTAGGTAGAGAACTCTGGAACCCTTTTTTACCCTAATGGTGAAGATTGATAAACTGGAAATCCTTTTTACCCTTCTGGTGAAGGTAGAGAATATGGATATGATACTGATGAAAGTCTCCCCAGAGCCACTAAGGAACTAAGGAAGAAGCTTGAAGAAGATGGTTGAAACCTTGCTTGGAACAATCTTTGTGAATCCTATAAACTCCCTCTCACAAGAATCCATCCCTTTCTTCTCTCCCAAAGCTCTCTCGATCTCTCACTCTTCCTTCTCCAAGCTCTCTCTCAGATCAACTCAACAGTAAAAGATCTCCCAAAAGATAATATGAGATATTAAATAGAGACCCTCCAAAATAAGCCCTAATTTTCAATCTTCCGTCAAAGATTGTCTAGTATGATCTGTAGTTCCTTCTGTATGATTAGTACAAAATAGCCCTTTCTGCCAATACAATCAATATTGCCCTATAAGATTAGTTTAAGTATTTATATAGACCATCTAGTATGATTCTATAATTATCCATGATGATTAGTTTAAAATAGTATGTTGATCATTTAGTATGATATTTGACAATGGGTGGCGATTTACATATCATCTTATGAATCCCTCTGGACATCCATTACGATCTCTTGTATGATAAGAAGAAAACTCTAGATTTTATCTTGAATCCCATGAAATATCAAAGATCATCCAATATGATCATCATAGATCGTCTTGTATGATTTGATCAAAAATCTACCATAATTACTCCCTTAATCATAGGATCAATTTAGGCATGATTGGCAAAAATCATCCAGTACAATGTATATCATCCTGTATGGTTTGAAGAAAATTTGAAGATTAAAATATTAACTAAATTGTGATTAGCGACTATATTTCATGTCTATAAAAGATCGTCCCATATGATCTGAATTGTTTCGTATGATTTGTTAATGAATATTACTTCAAAAAGTGTGCACTAATTAGGGTTTTGTGTATAACTGATCATCCAGTATGATTTATATCATATTGTATGATTAGTTCAAAAATCCAATTTTCTCCTAACTCACTAATTCACCCCCTTAAGTGTTTGTGTGCAAGGTTACCTAGCTTGGGCTCCACCAGATACATGACTTAACTTAAGAAAGAAAAAAGTATATTAAAATTAAAATTAGATATAGACTCAACCCTAGTCTACCCGATCTTGAGATGATTTACATTGCAAGTGAACTTGTGGACCCAAAAGATTAGTGAGCATAACAAATAAAATAGACATGTAATAATAGTAGTAGTAGTAAGGAAATAATAATGTTAGTTATAATCAAAATTACAGTACTTGGGTTAAGATTTGCAACAATCACCCCCTTTCGATGATTGTAAATATTTTTGTTAAAAATTTTCAAACCCCTTTTGCATTCTCTAATACCTCCACCTTAGAAGATGAATTTTTGAAAGTATGGGGAGTTTAAATTTTTTTTTTTTAATATATATATATATATTTGAAAAAAGCTAGATAAAAGTAAAAATAGAAAACAAACAAGTTTTACTAAAACATAAGAAGAAAATAACACACTACTCTCCCTTTAGACATAAAAAAGGAGGAAAAGAAACACACTAAATAAAACAAAGTAGATACATGATAAAGTACAGAAGTAAAGACCAGTACAAACATATAAATAAAAGCACTAAGCAAACTTGAAAAGGGAAGAATCTTAATTAGGTGGAGGTGGTGGTGGTGGCTGAATGAGGTGGTGAAGAGAGGTAAAATTTTCTCCAATCTAGGTCATATCCTATTCATACTACTACTACTGTTGTGCTACATAGCTTTCAAAATTAGCCAAATAATTGCATGTTGTTACTATTCCTATTGCTTAGCTATGTAGTTTTTTAATCCAGCCTCCCACTAATCAAACCTTTAAACCAGCTGATCAATCTAAGGCTAATGGAAAATAGGGGCAGGTGCAAGAATAGATCCTTCCTCTTCAGCCACAGGCTCTTCATGCATAGGGTGATGATGAGTATTGTTAAGGATGTGGAAGGAGTTATCGGAATAGAAAATAGGGAGGTGATCAGGTGGAGTAGGGATTTGAATATTGTATTTTTGTCTCAAGGATATAGGCACAAGGATATAGGCAATGAGATGTCTTAAAGCTAGATTGGGATTTCATTTTTGGTTTGGATCCCAAATGCAGGTCAAGTTTAATGTAGTAAATGATAAGATCAGCTATAGTAAAATAAAGGTTAGTCATGATGTAGTAACTGGTGAGTGAAAGAATATGAGTAATGTGAATCTATCCCTTAGCTTTAGAAATAATTGTGTAGTGAAGAATGAGAAGGATGGTTCAAGCATCTTTGACTAAAGTACTAACTATGGATTCATAATAGCAAACATTGGTTTCCCAAAGAAAGTTGTTAGCAGGGGTCCAACTAAAATCAGGATCAGAAGCTAAGATATGGATTTCATCTTCAGTGGTGGATAAGTGAAGAAATTCAAGGAAATCCTCGTAGGTCATCTCTATAGGCCTTCTACTCATATATGATTGTAGTATAGTAAAATCAGCATTAAGGCGAAGGATTGCAAAGAATTTGAATAGCATTTCGAAGTTAAAAGGAAAGGAAAGGGTAAGAATAAATACAAGATTTGTGTGAGTGAATAGGTCTAGTACACGAAAGTTCAGATAATTTTCATTGATAATCTTGGAAGGGTTGTTAACATCAATTTTATAGTGGTTGTAGGTCGCTTCATCATTTTCCTCAGTGAATTGAGGCTCAATAGGACACTTAGAAGAGCTTCCTACAAGTGCTCTAGAATTTTTCAACTAGCCATTACAAGAGTATGAGTTCAAAATGAAAGAAGAAAACATTTGAAGGTTGTGAATAGATCATATAGTTCATTGTGACATCATAATAGATGATCAGGTGCAATCAATTTATCTAGATGATAGATCAAAAAAGTTGGTCAAATCGTACCATATGATCAAGTATCATATTGGATGATTAGACACATAGCGATCATCCCAAGGTGTCAGCCTGTACAATCATTGATTGAGTAGATCATACAATACAAACAAATTGATTGTACTGGCCAATATTCTATAAATGATCATACCAACTGCATTTAGATTGTCTAATGGTTTTCGCCGTATGGATCATACAGTATGATAGTGAAATCTTACAACAAAATCACCAATAATTAATTAATTTAAGCCGTTGGATGTACTGGATATGGGATTAGAATTTTTTTTAAGATCATACATAATAATGTGGATCATCCTAAATGATATAAATAAAATATAAAGAATTTAAAGGATTGAATGTGATTATTAGGAGGGTTTCAAAATAAAAATTAAATTATGAAAAGCATAAAATAAAATAAGAACAAGCCAAAAATAGTCATTAATTAAAATAAAAAAACACACATTTATTCTAATTTTTTTAATCAATCAACTTTAGTAAATGATAAATTTACCTTATTATTATATTTAAAAACCTGTAAGAAATGAATTGATAACATTGATGTCTAGAAGGGTTAGGAAATCAATCTTGTTAACCCTAGATTGCACTCCTTATGGGTCAAAATTCTTCTTAAATAAAAATCTAATTCAAAAAAGAAATTAGATAGGAAAAGTGATCTTTTCAAACTTTCTTGTAGAAAATTGTCTGATAGAATAGTATTGCAAAGTAATGAATTAGGAATCATAATTTTTAAGTTTAAGTGTTTGAAGATATCAAGTGGAACATAGATTCTTCTAAGATATAAAGATTTAAAAGAAAAGGATGCTTATTGTTTTATGGTCACATTTAGGGCCTCTTTTCTAGTTATTTAAAACACTTCACACATCTTTTGATTTTTATATGTTTTGTGTATTTAATAATTATTTGGCGATCATTGCGTATGTTTTCAATTTTAGGCTCATTTTGAGCCTCTTGTCATTTTTACAAACTTGCTTCCTTTAAAAATCTTTAAAGACTATCAGCTATAAGATTATCTTTCACATATAAGAGAATAAAAATGTACTCTCTAATATAACAAAGAATAAACCAAAAAATAAAATCATATCGACATGATAAATG
Organism: Dendrobium nobile; assembly: GCA_022539455.1. Lineage (NCBI taxonomy): Eukaryota > Viridiplantae > Streptophyta > Magnoliopsida > Asparagales > Orchidaceae > Dendrobium > Dendrobium nobile. The sequence goes on from CM039722.1 coordinate 11,615,697, forward strand.
CAATAACCTGATTAAGAAATCTTGAAAGTGATTCATTGACTTGAAACATTATTCATATGAGATAGTTTATTGTAGGAAGAACTCTATTTCAAAGTCTAATTTTTTATTTGAAATAAATTTTGATTCAAAAAAAGTTACACCACTAAAGGAGCTAGAAGAAGAGAAACAATCATCAATGTTTCTATATTTAACTATTTTAGGGAAGTCAATTACAGCTTGTATATTTATAAATAAATATAAGGAAAATTTAATATCAGAAGTGAACAGTGATCTTATTCTTAAAAATACAGAAAGAAAGAAAAACAATGAAAAAATAGAACATAAAATAAAACATACAAATTAAATAGTGAAAAATAGAAACATAAAGCATCAATTTCAAGCATGAATATCTATGACACCTAATCTTGTTCTTAAGATGTTAAAAGTTTTAAATGCCAGTGGTTTTGTAAGGATATCAGCAAGTTGATTTTTAGTAGCCACATGGAGTTGCTTAAAGTCTCCTTTGGTAACATAGTCTCTAATGAAATGATGCCTTATATTAATGTGTTTGGCCCTAGAGTGTTAGATTAGATTCTTTAAAATGTAGATCACACTAGTGTTATCACATAGGATTGAACTAGTGCCTACAGGTAATCCTAAATCTAGAATTTATTGCTTTAACCAAAAAACTTAGGCTACATAACTTCCTAAAGATGTATATTCAGCCTCAGTAGTGGACAGTGCAACTAAGTTTTATTTTCTATTGCACCAAGACACTAAGGATTGTCCTAAAATTTGATATATTTCAAAAGTTTTTTTTTATCAACCCAACATCTTATAAAATCTAATTCAAAATATCATATAATCTCAAAGAAAATGTCATGGATAGAATATCATATTCCCAAGTTTTGGTTTCCTAAGAGATATTTAAGGATTCTCTTAATATTAGTTAGGTGGAACTCTTTTAGATTAGCTTGAAATCTAGCACAAAGACAAATACTAAACATTATATCAAGTCTGATAATAGTTAAGTAAAGGAGTGATCCAATTATTTCTCTATATTTTTTCTTATCAACTGATTTTCCATTTGAGTCTTTATCTAATTAAATAGTGGAGCTCATGGGAGTGTTTATTAGTTTATCCTTATCCATTTCATATTTTTTAAGTATGTCATTAATACATTTTGATTGACTAAAGAAAGTTTTATGATCCATCTATCTCATGTTAAATCCTAAAAAGTAGGTCAATTCTTCCATCATAATCATTTCAAACTCCTTACTTATTACTTTTGAAAATTCATCACATAGATTTTTATCAGAAGATCCAAATAGAATATTATCAACATAAATTTGAACAATGATTAGTTCAGCTTCTACCACTTTATAAAATTGGGTGCTGTCTATGCTCCCCTTAATAAATGCTCTTTCTAGTAGGTGTTCGCTTAGCCTTTCATACCATGATATGGGTACCTATTTTAATCCATACAATGTCTTTTTTAATTTGAACACATGATTAAGAAATTATGAATTTTTAAAGATCGATAATTGTTCAACAAATACATCTTCTTTTATCACCCCATTTAGAAAAGCAGTCTTGACATCCATTTGATATAATTTAAATCTTTTAAAGCATGCAAAGGCTAGTTGCACTCTAATTTCTTCCAATCTAGCTACAAGAGAAAATGTATCTTCAAAGTCAATCCCTTCTATCTGGTTATATCCCTTAGCCATTAATCCTGCTTTATATCTAACCACAACACCATAATCATTAATTTTGTCTTTGAAAACACATTTAGTTCCAACCATATTCTTGTCCTCTGGACTTTCAACAAGTTCTCAAATATCATTCCTCGTAAATTAATTTAACTCTTCTTACATAGCTAGGATCTAGAATTCATCATAATGGGATTTATTTATGTTGGTGGGTTCAGTCATTAAAATGAAGGCAAAGTGGTTAACTTATTTTCTAAGTCAATACTTAATTCTAACACCCTCATATGGGTCTCCTAAGATCAGTTTTTTATGATGACTTGAAGAATATCTCCATTTAGAGGCAATATGTTTTTAGGTTCTACCCTTTCCTCTAGATTTACAGATTATAATCCTTGGGTAATTTCTACAGCCTCTTGTTCTTCTACCCCAGCCCTCCAAAATTATCAAATTCATCAAATACAATAAAATTGGTATCCTCTACTACCAGTGTTCTTTTATTAAAAACTCTAAAGGATTTCCCAGTATTTAAGTAACATAGGAACACTTCATCAGATTTGGGGTCAAACTTTCTTACTAGAGATTTTTCATTATTCAAAATGAACACTTTATATCTAAAGACATGAAGGTGAGAGAGGTTGTGTGTCCTACTCTTAAGGATTTTATTTGTTGTCTTATTCAGATTAGATCTAACATTAACCCTATTCAAAACTTAATAGGTTGTATTCACCGCTTCTATCTAAAAATATTTAGGAAGTGATTATTCTGCTTACATCATGCTAGTAACTTCTATCAGGGTCCTATTCTTTCTTTCATCTACCCCATTCTATTAAGAGTTTCTAGTAGCTAAGAAGTTATGATCTATCCCTTACTCCTTATAGTAGGTTTGAAATTTCACATTTTTAAATTCTACACCATAATTGCTATGGATGGTTTGAATTTCACAACCTAGCTTCCTCTAAATCCAATTGGAGAATATCCTAAATTCCTTGAATGATTCACTTTTATGAGATAGGAATCTAACCCAAGTAAAACTCAAATAATTATTAACAAATACATATACAAAGACTTTCCCTCCTTGGCTTACAATGCTGATAGGTCTAAAGAGATCCATGTGAAGGACTTCTAAGAGCTTAATAGTTTTAATGACTTTGATATAGTGGAAGGAGGATTTGACTTATTTTCTTAATTGATAGACATCACACAAGTGGTCCTTAGTGAAGTCTAATTTGGAAATTTCTCACACTAAGTCATTTTAGGTGATTTTCCTAAGGTTTTTTCATACTTTCATGAAAACGTCTCCTATGTCATAACCATGATTCATCAACAATAATTTTTAGGAAAAAAGAAGTAGCATGTTCAACACAAGCATGTAAATATTATTAATTTTATTCCCTTGCATCATAGTGTTTTCATTTATTCTAATCATGTAACTGGTAGACAAAAAATTAAAGCTAAATCAGTTATCACAAAATTAGCTTATGTTAAGCTGGTTAAATTTTAAGTAATCTACCAATAAAATATTTTCAATAATGATTTTATTTTAGTTGCTAATTATACCTGATCCCACCACTCCCTAGGTGGTGTTATATACAAATGCCACCTTACCTTCTGCCCTGGCCTCCAGTGAATTTAATTGATTTGCATCTCAAGTCATGTGCCTTGAATATTTATTATCCAAGTACCACATGCTATCACGAGGATTTTTGAGAGAGAACACCTAAAAAATCATCAAATATTAGATTTGAGAACACAAATAAGTTTTGGTCTTATCTTATGAAAAGAAGAAAGAAAAAACATGAATGCTATGTTGTGATTTTTGAAATTTTGGTCTCCACGCCAAATGTGTTCTACGATGAATAATGTGTGGGATATGTGTCATAGCATGCCATAAGAGAAACATCTAACTTCAGTAAAAGGATTTACTAATATATTTGTGTTATAGTTCCTTTTCCTAAGTTTAAATGATACATGCTTTAATAATGGTTTTTTAAACTCTTCTAGTGAAGGTATTTTTTTATTTTCCTTAAAAGCAGTTAATTCTTGTTGTGAAATTTAATTTTAACTTTCAAGAATTAAATTTTCTACTTACAATGCATGCTCCCTATTATCTAATTAAGATGCAGGAGTTTTTAATTTTTGATTGTATTTTTTAATTCAACATGTGATATTTTCAAGGAATCATGCTATATAGTTAATTCAAAATACTTCTTATTTAAAATATAAAATTCATTTAACAAAGTCATGTGATTACTATCCAGAGTAGCATGATCTTTCTTTAGGCATTCATGTTCTTTCTGCAAAATTTAAAATTCAGATTTAAGGTTGGCATGTGATTTTTTTAAGTTTCCTATACACAATATAAATATTTTTAGAAACTTTGAATAATTGATCATAGGTAAGCTCACATATCTCCTCTTGATTAAAATGATCAAGATGATCATCTACCATTAAGCATATGTTTATTTACTCCTCTTATACTTCAATTTAAGAAGTGTCTGATGCTAAGTCTACCAAGAAAGGTTATTGAGTTTTTTGCTTACCCTTCTTAAATTTAGGTTTTTCTTTACCCTTCTCCTTATTTGGGTGAGCTTTAAGAGTTGGGTAGTTAGACATCCGGTGTCTTGGCATCCTACATTCAAAGCATATAACATCAGAAGAAATTTTAAAATATTTTACTATTCTTACCTTTATTCCATTACTGATGATTTTTTTCTTTAAAAGGCTCTTGAATTACCTAGTCATCAGTGAAAGTCATCATCATCTTATTCACAAGAGTCAATATCAAAGTCATTAGCCTTTAAGGCTATATTTTTCCCTTTTTCCCTTTCACCTGCATCAAGCTGAATTTGACTCACTCCTTGCTCATAGGCAATGAGTGACCCAAGTAAGTTATTAATGGAATAAATATTCAGATCTTTAGATTCAATAATGTCAGTGATTTTTATATCATAGTAAGAAGGTAAACAACAAAGAATTTTGTTAACTTTTTCATAATTTGTAAGCTCTCTTCTTATGGCATTCAGGGAAGTAACAATCTAAGTAAACCTAGTATACATTTTATAAATTTATTTGCTAGGTATCATACAAAAAAGTTCATAATCATGAAGAAGAATGTTTAACCTAGATTATTTCACTTCCTTTATTCCTTCAATTGTTATGGAGAGTTTATCCCAAATAACTTTTCCAGTTAAACAAATAGAAAAACACATGTAATCTTCATATTTTAAAACATAGAAAAATTCGTTCAAATATTTAGTATTTAGTTGGGCTAAATCTCTAACATCATAAATCCATTCAGAAAAGGTATTTTAGTTTTAACATCATTTATTAAATGTAAAGGTGCAAAATATCCCTCCTGAACTAACATCCACATGTAATATTCATTTGATTGTAAGAAATTGGATATGCGAAATTTCTAAAATCAAAAGATATATTATCGTGTGATTGAGTATCCTTCCATACTATTATGGTTACCAAAATTAGTCATGGATCGATTTTCAAAAATTTTCTAAAACTTAATTTATGAATCCCACTCTGATATCATTTTTAAGTTCGTGAAGTTTATTAAACTCTTTTTGAAAAATTTTTAAGGCAAAAGGAAAATCTTTTTAAAATCATTTTAAAATCTTTTTTAATCTTTTAAAATAAATAATTTTATCCCATAATTCAGAAGCAAAACTAATTTCATAATAATTAAAATCAAAGATTTCAAACACAAAACAAATCAAAGAAAAATGTAGAAATGAAATGCGAAAAAGTAAATTGAAAGAATACACCATAATTATAGTAGTTTGACCAACTTAATCTACGTCCACTACCCAAAACCTTTATTCCATATATTGCACTAAAAATGGTGTTTCTCCTTTTTCCCCAACAATAAGGCAAAGAAACCCTTACAAAATCTTTCCACCGACCTAGTGAGGCAGAGTACCTTGAACATTTTTACTCCCTCTTGGAGTAACCAGAGAACCTGGAAATCTTTTACTCCCTCCTAGAGTAGATAGGAAACCTTGGAATCCATTTTATCCCTCCTAGAGTAGGCAAAGAACCTTGGAATCCTTTTCATCCTCCTATTGAAGGAAACAAACCTGAGAATACTTTTTCACCCTCCTCATGAAAGCTGAGAACCTAGATCTAATGCTGATGAAAGTCTCCCTAGAGCCACTAAGGAAATAAGGAAGAATATTGAAGAATATGGTGGAAAGCTTGCCTAGAGCAACCATTGTGAATCCCTCATAACTCCCCCTCACAAGGATCTCTCCCTTTCACCTCTCCCAAAGACCTCTCACTCTCTCTCTCTCTTTCTTCTCTATTTTCTCTCTCAGATTAACTCAATAGCAAAAGATTTCTCAAAAGATAATATGAGAGATTAAATAGAGAGTCTCCAAAAGAAGTCCTAATTTTTAATATTTCATTATATATCATCAAGTACGACCCTGATATCATCCTGTACGATTAGTACAAAATAGCCCTTTTAGCCAGTGCAATCAGCATTGCCTTGTATGATCAACTCAAGTATTTGTACAAATCAGCTAATACGATTCTACCATTATCCAAGATGTTTAGTTCAAGATACTGTGTTTATCATCCATTCTGATATGGGATGATAGACGATGATTTACATATCATCTTGCACATCCCTCGGGATGTCTTGTATGATCTCATGTACGATTAGAAGAAAATTATGGTTTTCTTCTTAGATGATGGGGGATCATCCTATGAAATATACAAGATCATCTAGCATGATCATCGTAGCTCTCTTATACAATTTGATCGAGAAAACTAACCATAATTAAACCCCTAATCATAGGACCAATTTCAACATGATTGTCATAAATCATCTAATATGATGTATATCATCCTATACAATTAATACAAAATTTGTATATTATAATATTTCCTAAATTGTGATTGATGGCTATTTTCTATCTATAATAGATCATCATGTATGATATGATTCATCTAGTATAATTAGTTAATCAATCTTGCTTAATAAAGGGTGGCCTAATTAGGGTTTTATATGTAACTAATCATCTAGTAACATTTACATCGTACTATATGATTAATTCAAAAATCCATTTTTCTCCTAACTCACTAACTCACTCCCTTAAGTGTATGTGCAAGGTAACTTTGCTTGGGATCCACCAGATACATGGCTTGACTCAAGAAAGGTAAAAATTATATTGAAATTGAAATTACAGACAGACTCAACCCTAATCTATCCAATCTTGAGCTGATATGCATTAGAAGTAAAATTATGGACCTGAAAGGCTAGTGAACTGGGCAAACAAAATCGATATGTAATAATAGCAGTAGTAAAGAAACAATTATATTTTTATCATTAAAATCATAGTAGTTTGACCTAGATTTGCAACACTCTTCCACTAATATTATATAAAAAATAATAATTTATAAAAATATATAGATAATAGATTTTAGTGCTGCAGCAATCGAGACACTTGAGCCACATCACCCATAAAATGAATTAACACTATAGAGATGAAGGTTTCCTCCACTACAGCTCTTGCTAACCTAAACTCGCTATTTAATGAATCTATGCATCGCTTCACTAGCAGATCGTGGCCTGAATAGTTAAAACTATAGTATCATGGCACTGTTGATGGTCGATTGATGTAATGTTTGCATGGCACCCCCTTGACATAGTGGCACTAGAATTTGGCAATGTGGCAGTACATAGACAATGATTGGGCTTTGGAGCAAAGACTCCTCCGACATTGTGTCATTATAAAACATAGACTAGGCACCGCCATATACATATTCAGGAGCTTTGGTGGTGTCAATGATAGCCCTGCTGTAGAATGCATTCGATGCCACATTGTTGTACCATAATTGAAAATTTTGCCCATTTTCTATATTTTCCTGCACAAACATAGTTAAAACAACATGTTTTTATTGACAAGTTAATACATAAAATATAACATTATTTAAGTCAGACATTTCTAATTCCTTTTATGATTTTTAAGATTTTTTAGTTTTATTAATGGTTCAATCCAATTCAGAATTAAATAAGGTTTCCCCTAGTTGGTTCCTATTATGCTCGTAAAAGTAACATATATAATATGAGAAATGTAAATCACGACATTGTTGAACAATTGATAATATTATAATATTAATTTTTTAGCTAAAATAAAATAAAAGGCCAATATGAAATAAGTTAGATAATGATAATGATAAGATTAATTCAGTAATCCATTCAATATTATAAAGTGAATAATGAGATCATAAATTAAGAATCAACGACACTGACACTAAAAACTTGATAGGAACTATTTTTTTACCACTGCTATTATTTTTATTTTCTTTCTTGTTATGCAACGATGTAATTCTTCTTCTATATATGCATACGTGTCAGGCCAACTAATAAAGTAATGAGTCAAATATCATTCTCATGAGTATTTGAATTACATTATGATTTCTTTAGTATTACTTATATGAGAAACTTAATTTATCTTATTAATTGAACAACAAAAGTTATGTTATTAATAATTAATTGTTAAAGTTTTAAGAATCATATTATATATGTAAATTAGTCTAAAATTATGATATTTAAAAATATATGTTTATAATAGTTTGATTTTTCCTAAGTTAGCTTTGAATTATAACATAATTTTGCCTCATCTCTATTGAAATCATAGGAGTATTTAGCTAAGCTTCCTCTCAACTATAGTGTTAATATCTACTTTGGAACCCAAAACTCTTACCAACATATTTCTATGCATTGAAGGTTAAATTTTAAACCTCCTAATTTTTCTTCTAGTGCTCGATCGAGGAAGTAAATTACACTATATTTTAAGTTCGTGAAAGGCTTCTACATAAACTAAATAAAGAATAAAGGATTTAAAAACACTTTGAATAATTAATAAAATTATAACTATAATCTAAAGAAAGCATGGTTTCTAAAGTATCATAATCCCAGAGAAAAGATTAGCAAATCATGGAGATTAAACTAAATAAAATGAACTCCATTACAATATAGAAAAAAAATATAAGGATAGATATCACCAAGAAATCTTTTACTAAAATGATTTCAAACTTCTTGCACTCTTCCTATCTTCCCTTTAGACTCTATCCAGACTAATACAAATTAAACATATGGCATGGCCTCTCTAGAAGCATCAACCTCCAACATTTAAAAAGAGCTATCTATTAATAATTTTTAAAAATAATTAATCAGTGAACATGGTGCTGACTAGATAGCGCTGCTAAACTATATGTTGGTTCAAAAGTTCATCACATTAGTTTGTCAGTTAAACTATTTATAGCTATCTTTCATCAGGGTGCTATCATGATTTGTCACTATAGTAATTCATCCTTAGCTCCTCGATGCCATGCTATAAGATGCATTTTAGTCCTCTGCCACTATGGTGCTGAACTTGTAGTGCTCTTCAACTAGGATAATATAGCCAACGGCAGAGCCACACGGGGTCCCGTGGAGGCACGTGCCCCCTCCGCCAAAATTAAAAAAAAATGATATGCCTTGTATTTGAGCGGTTCAACATATTTTTGCCCTAATATTTCGGCTATTCCCATTTATTCCTTTGTGTGTTCCGTGCGGAGAAGGGGAGAATGAAGTTCGTGGGCGGTTCGGCTCTGGCTCTAGCGCGACTGGGCGCGATGATGCAGCAGTTTCTACAAAGTTCTTCTAGCTGGCAGCGGGCAGCCAGCAAGGCAGCAATCGTCACATTCGCTTGCATATTCTCTCGGTCTCTCCGACTCTCCCATCTCTAGTTTTTTGATTGAAGGCAGGCTGCATCCGTGAAGGTAAGTAACAGTCAAAATCTCTTAAGATTTCATTTTATTTTGTTGTGTATGAGTGTATCCTTTCATTTGATGTAATCTGTTTAAAGCCCTAGTTGATTCCTTAGTTACGGTAGTCTTTTAATTTTTGAAGAATTTTTCTGAGTTGATAGTTGATCACGATAGTCTTTTGATTCCTTAGTTACTGACTTTTTTTGAAGAATTTCTCTTAAGTTTTTTTGAAGAACTTGTCTGTTTGAAAGCCCTATTTGATCCTTAATTTTTTGTTGAATCTGTCTGAATCTCTCCGGCTCTTCTTTTTTTTTCATGAAAATCTAACAGAGTAGTCGAGCTGAAATTAGCGAGTGAAAGAGATGAAAACAAGTCAGTTGTTCTCTAGGCATTTAGATTTAGTGATTAATGACTTTGAAGTTCTTGATAACAAAGTTATTTATTATATATGTTAAGAATAAATATTGATTATAATGTGTTTTAATTCATTAAGTTTTTTGTGTCCCTGTTTTTATTTTTTTTTAGATTGACTTATATTATTTGAGACTTGAGTTATATATATTTTAGGTAGTTTAATTTTGCTCAAAGATTATGGAGAAGTATTTTTAAGAAGGCCTCGCCAATAGAAGATTCAAGAAAGAATGATGATGAAAAAAATAAAAAAAGAAATCGAACATATGGTGAAACGTCAAACAACGAGCCAACAAATCTAGAGAACCTTCAATCAGATCCTGGTTTACGTATACCTATTTTTGAATATAGTTTTAATATTGGTGATCAAATTCGAAGAGCATATTTGCAAAAAGGACCATGTCAGCCTTGTAATCATGACTTCCCTAAAAGTAAGTTTGGAATCAAAGATAGACATTTCAATCCGAGGTGGTTTGATAGATACTCTAGTTGGTTAGAGTAAGAAGGATATATTATATCCCCTTGTATTTAGGCTTTTGAAGTTGGCATTAGTACTACCTGTTGTAATAGCAGGAGTTGAAAGAGCATTTTTTGCAATGGCAATCATAAAAAATCGGCTATGCAATCGAATTGGAGATCAATGGATGAACGATACTTTAATCGCTTATATTGAAAAAGAAATTTTAGATTGCATAGACAATGATGTTATTATTCATTTATTCCAAAATATGAAGAACAGAAGGTATAAATTGTAAGTGTATGTCATTTTATATTTAGTATTTTATCTTTTAAAAAAAAAATTTAAAACTGCCTATGCCAGTCCCAAGCCCGGATGAAAAAAGTTGAGGGAAAATTTTAATAAAATAATTTAGGCCCCCCCTCAACATATTTTTTGGCTCCGCCACTGAATATAGCATTGTGGTTTTCTAGCTATCGTGCTATGGTGCTCCCTCACTTTCAAAAAAAATTTGCTCATTTCCTACATTAAAATATAGAATTAACCAGCATTTTTATAAAATTATATGTAATTTGGACTATTGATTTTTTTTTATTAGTCTTCAGATGAAAATATCTTAAAGCCTATCAAATTTCCTTTTCTTCTTCACCCCCCTCTCTCTTTCTCTTTTTTCCTCTCCACTAGTTGAGGAAAGGGTTGAATTCATTTATACTTAATGATTTGAGATATTTATATAAAAAATAAATTTGTAAACTAGCACTAAGGCATCGACTTTCCTACTGTCATAATGCTCCCAGACAGTTATTATAGTGCCACAATTTTTCCTGTTAATGTTACTATGCTCCCTCAAAGTTAACCCCCAAATAGAGAGCTCAATATTACAATGTCGCAATCAAAGCACCATCATCCCCCCAAGTCAAATTTTTAAGACATTATATTCTTACTACTCAATTCAATCCATAGACACATGTGGACTAAAATAAAATTGAAAAATGGTTTCACATATTAAAAAAATTAATAGAAATATAAATGAACTCAGAATTCTTACCAGATTTGAATTGGGACAACACAGGTAAATCTTCTTTTATATCCTTTGCTATTACATAACATTATCTAAATCATTTTTAGAATTTCATGGAAGGTTTATTTTTAAGTTTTAAAATCATTTAATCAATTAAAACATAAAACCATACATTGCTAAGTTATAACACTATTAAATTATGTATAATTAGAAAAATCCATAAATAAATAAAAAATAATATAAAATATTAAAGATCTATAAAACTTTTTTGTCTTTCAATCTTATTAAGACCATCTCATGAATTTCAGGATCCAAATAAGTTTAAAAACATAAAAGCTTTCAAAACACCAAAACAAAATCCTTAATTGTTTAAAATCATAAAAGAGATTTATGCACTTACTTCATTTTATTAGATTAAATGATTACATATTTTATTTTGTAGGTCTTATAGATAGGAGAAGTCATTACACTTTTGATTTTCTTTCAAATACATCATGAAAATAATAAATTCCAATTGAAAGAACAAGCCCTAAAATTTAATAAAATTTTAACACCTTAATACTTGAATTTTTAACAAAACTAAAATTAGAAATTGAAACTTAAATGCTTAATAGGTTAAATCTCTACAAAGCTTAACAAATATTTGTTTGAAATTATAGTCTTGAGAATACAATAAAATTATTATTTTTTCGAAGAAAGTTAGTGAGAGAACATCTGGGTTTCTACAAACAAAAGTTAGTCTTTTTTTCAAATTCAGTAATTCCTCCTTCTTTACGACTAGTTCAGACGGCTATCTTTCACCGTCTCTCAAGTGGCATATGGTGGTTCCGATGGAAGGTAAGCCGCCTAGCAACTTCTGGTTCCTACGCAAGCTTCCAGAAAGGTTTGTGGTTCCTGTGTGATTAGCTGCATAAGTGTTCAATGGAGGCTATAGAGGTATTTTGCTCCTCAATGGTCAGAATAAAAGTTTTAACGAAAAGTCGTTTATCATTAATGAAGGAGGTTTGTTGAATACCAAGAAAGCTTCAGTAGTTTTGGGTAAAGGCAAAGATGTGATCATGGATAATGATTTCAAAAGCCTGAATGTGGCAAAAAACAATCCTGGATTTAAAGGTGTGATTGGGAAATTTGACTTGGAAGATCGTCTTCAGCTGGGTTGAAAATCTATTCGAACAAATGCTTTAGTTCCATTTCTCTTCAATCTTCTCTGATTTTGAATGGTATAAAAATCTGAAGGTTTCACCTCTGATTGATGATATTAATCTTAAGGAGAATAAGGTTATTGATGAATTTTCATAATTAACAAATCAAAAAGACACTATGGCTGAACCAGATAAAAGTAATTTTAATATTCAAAGTGATGGGAAGGTACCTTCTATTGCTGATATGGGATGAGAGGAATTACCTTCTGTTTGGACTAAGAAACCAAATATCATAATTGCAAATTTGGAACTAGGGTCATTTTTAATAGAGGATGGGAAGGCTATTTTACTTAATGCTGAAAAAGAGACCGAGAATGCAAAAAAGTTGGAGAATGCACTTGTTATCAGAGTATTTGGAGACGGCATTCCATTTCAGTCTATTTGTTTTGAACTAAGAAGGCAAAGGAATCAATTGGAGGAATTTCTTATAACCATATTGGGACTTGAATGGGTGTTGTGCTCGCTCAAGAACTCAAATACTATGGAGTATATTCTGACAGGAGGACCATGGTATGTTAAAGGCCATGTTGTGGGGATTGATAAATGGTCTACTTTGTTCTCTCCCTCTACTCTTTAAAGGATCTCAGCTCCTATGTGGATTAGAATGCCCAATTTGCCTTTGCAATGTTGGAATGAGCTTAACATTTGCATGATAGCTTCCCAAGTTAGAAAGCCTTATTTGTTAGATGGGAACTTGTTTCAATGGGGTAGAAGAGAATTCGCTAGAGTTTTTGTTCGAATCCCTTTAGACAAAAAACTGCCTTTTTGTGTTTGGGTGGAAGGAATGGTGGGAATGATTTTTCAAAGAAATGAATATGAAGGAATCTCTAAACTTTGCTTTAAATGTGGAAAAATTGGCCACGTTAAAGTGGAGTGTAAGGATTTGAAGGTGGAAAAGGTCAAAGTTGCTAAGGAACATGATTTAATCAAGAATAAGGATATACTGATGGACACTATGGATGCTTCTATTATAGAGGATGTTAGCAATAAATCTGAGTATGGGCCATGGATTTAGGTTAAATATGGAAAAAAAGAGTCAAATAAAATGACTTAAGGAGGAAAAAATAGAATGGATCTTCTACTATTTTTAAAAAGTTTTTGTGGCAAAACAGAATCAGACTGTACAAGAGAGAGGGAATTCTATTTCTGTTGAAGGAAATGGGATGGAAGAAGTTCGGCCAAGGAAGAGAGAGAAGCTCCACAAATTAAGGTTTTGGAAGAAGATCTTGAAGATTTCATGTGGCATTATTGGAGATGGAAGATGGTGGCCGGTCATCCAAGGATGACTGGAACACCAAAAATTTGCTATCTACCGCGAGACCAATCATGTTGGATTCAAAAGGTACATTCTCCTTCAAACGAATCTCTTCTTTTAGGATTTTGGAATCCCCTCTAGTCATTAAAGAGGGAGGCTTAAATGCTAGGGAAAAATCTTTGCCGATTTCAGGTAAAGGTAAGGAAATAATTTCTTTCTTAAATGATAAGCCTAATCCTTTGAAGGCTATCATTGATGGTGCAAATGATAAGGAAGCATCTTCTTCAGGAGAAAGTTTTGCTGAAATTGTGAAGAAGGACATGGTTAATCCAATTACTTCTCCTAAATTGGATATCCCAAATGTGTGGACTAAAAAACCTCACATTAAAATAAAATTAGGTGAAAAACATGATGATATGAGAGATGAAAATGTTGTCATTCTTGACAAGGAAAAGGAATTATCTAATGTTAAAATCTTGAACAATTCCTTGGTTGTTAAAATTTTTAGAAAAAATTATCCTTTTTCTAAGTGTTCATTTGAATTAAGAAAGCAATGGTCGAAATTTGGAGGATTTCATATTATATTGCTTGGTCTAGATTGGCTCCTTTGTTCATTTCAATCTCAAGAAGCCAAGGAGGAAGTTCTTAATGGAGGTCCTTGGTTTGTAGGGGGTTTTGTGGTAGGCTTAAACAATTGGTCTCCTACCTTCTCTCCTTATTCTTTGAATGGAATTTCTTCTCCAATTTGGGTTTGTCTTCCTCATTTTCCTCTTCACTATTGGGTTGAATCTAATATCACTAGAATTATTTCTAGAATTGGAACTCCTATTTTACTGGATGGAAACATGTTTAGATGGGGGAGAAGGGAATTCGCTAGAGCTTGCATTCGAGTTAATTTGAATTCCAAACTCCCCTCTGGAATTTGGGTGGAATGGATTTATGGTAAATTTTTTCAGAAATTTGAGTATGAAAATTTATCAGCTTTTTGCTTCAAGTCTGGAATAATCGGCCACATTGATTCTGTGTGTCCTAATTCAACACATAATCAAAATGCTTTGGTAAAAGAGGTTCCTTTCAGTTCTTTGCAATCTGAGAATTTTGGGCCTTGGATGCATGTGAAGTTCATGAAAAAAAGGTTTAATCATGAGAAAAAGCTGTTTAAAGTTGTCTCAACCATGGCTGGTTCAAAGGATGATTGTGTTAATATCCAAAATGGTGCCTTAGAAGATGTTGAAGGAGACGGAATTTCTGGTGCAGATGTTGTTGAAGATCATTTGACAGCTATGGAGGTTGCTGAAAATAAGGAAGAAGAAGATAAGATAGTTAAACAAGGATCTGAAATTCCCAACGTTATTCCTACTATTGTTGAATCTGTTGAACCAATACAGAAAATTCAAAATTTAAATTCAGCAATTAGTTTGGCAGATCTCGTGGATGTGGAAGGTAATTTGTTGTTTCTCAATAGCAATTTGAATTCAAATTCTGAATTCAAATTGCCTGAAATTAAGGAAGCTACTAATGAAAGAGTTAAAGATGTCGATTCTACTCAAAGTGCTGAAATTCAGAGATATAACAAACCTTTGTTTGAATCTGAATCTGTTGAAGCTACTAATGAAGGAGTTAAAGATGCCGATTCTACTCAAAGTGCTGAAATTCAAATTACAGAATTTCAGGAGGTAAGTGCAACTTCTCTAATAGAATTGGCGGCTGAGTCTATTATTAATGGTGATATTAAATCAGCTAATGATCCTGAATTCAAAATCAGCCTTTGCTTACCAAGAGATACCTCTCCTCCTTCGGATATCTCTTTAAATTTTTAAAAAGCTACTCTTAAAAAAGACAATAGACTTTTTATAAAGAGTAAGTCACCAGGTTCTAAACACTCTTTGTTCAAAGAACTTCAATCTTTAGGGCCGATGAAAGATCTTTCTAGAAGAAGGATGACTGAAATCAAAGTGAAGAACAGCATGAGAGGTTCTTCTTCTCTTTTACCTTAATAAAATGCAAGAAGGTATTCCCATTGACTTCAACATAGAGGGAAGATACTTGAAGATGGAGCTTATCATCAAAAATATTGGATTAATGTTATCATTTAATACTGACTTTGGAGATTGGTTAAAGCTTATGGAATATCTTTCAATGATATTCTTAAGTGATTTTTGGGATTTTTTATTAAATTGTACTTTCCTTTTTAGCTTCATTTTTTATCTTATTTTTTATTTTAAACTTTTTTTAAGTGATTATGGAATCTTAACTAAGTCATATTCTCTAACTGGATGGGAACTCTGGGATACTAATCAACCTTCGAATTGTTTATTACTTTAGTATCCCCAACATCTCAATAGTTTCAGAATACAAAATAGTGGGTTTCATATCATTTATGAAGAGTTTGAACTAACAAATTTTTTAATAAGGTCCCTTTTTCTTGTTGAAAAAGGAATCATTAGTTTCCTTTTCCTAGTTTATAATAGGTGTCTTTTCTTTTATAATTAATGCATTTCTGCATTTCTTCAAAAAAAAAAAAGAAGGAAATGGGATGATTCCTGGTTCTACTTCTACTGAATTGGATTCTAATTTGGTAGTGCTGGAAGGTCTGAATGATATCAATATTGCTACTGGTAATTCTTCAGTTATCTTGGACTCAGAAGGTCAAGACCGTAGGGTATATTCTTCAGGTCCTTCTATTTTGGGGCTTAATAAGTTTGATATTCTCTCTGATTTGGAGGGATATGATCAGATTGAGAAGTTGGAGGTGGGTTTGGGTAGTATTGTTGAAGAGGGAGAGTTTGTCGTGGGGTGTAAAGCTATTGAGTTTGTTGAAGGTGCTGTTGCATAAGGTGATGGTGAGCATAATATGGTTTTGGAGGAGGTTAATAATACTTCTTGTTAGGACATTGGTGTTGTTGATCATTCTTGCTCAAGAAGTAAAGTAAATCTCCTTAAAGAACTTAAATCTCTGGGTTCGGGTAATATTATTACTTGTAACAGGAAGATGGATCGTGGTAAGAGTAGGAGGAGTGGGGGTCCTTCCCCCTTGATTAATCAATGACTTCTTTTGCATTTGGAATTGTAGAGGGTCTAAAAAAGGGAGGCCTCTCTATATCTCAAGGAGTTCATTAAAGACAATGATGTTCTTTTTGTTGGTCTATGGAAAAAGAACATATTCAAAATTTTTTGGGAAATAATTGGGATTTTTATGCTTCCTTATGATGGTCTTTCTGGTGGTTTAATGGTTTTATGTAGAATGGATTAGGCTTCTTTCTCTGTGGTTGAAGTTTCTTCTCAAGTGATTTTTGGTAATCTGAAGGTGAATAATAAAGGAAGCTAGATTGTTTCAACTGTGTATGGGAGTAGAAATACTCAAGAAAGAAAGACTTTAAGGGATTGTATGGAGTTGCATTCTTTAAAAAATCTTCCTTTGGTAATTGGTGGAGATTTTAATTTTGTGTTGTCTCAGGAGGAGAAAAGAGGGGAAAAATTTTCTATTATCTCAAGGTGCTAAGGATATGAAGATGTTTATGAATAATAATGATTATCATGAGGTTGGGTTTGTTGGACCCAAATTTACTTGGTACAATAATAAATCAGGTGGTGCTCGTACTTTGGAAAGATTAATAGATGTCAAATAAATTATGTGGCTATGAATTTGATTCATCTTGTTATTATGAAACATTTGTCTCGATTAGCCTCAGACCAGTGTCTTCTAGTTTTGGAGGTCTTCAAATCGATTTTGTTCCATAATAGAGGTATTAGGTTTGAAGATGTTTGGTCCTCTTATCATGGTGCTTATGCGATTGTGGAAGAATCTTGGAAGATGTTTGGTGGTAATGATCCAGCTTTATCACTAAATCTAAAATTTAAAAGGACTTTAAAGGCTTTTTTTATTGGAGTAAAGCCTAGTTTCAAAGTCTTAATTTGTTGAGAGACACATTGAAGAAAGAAATCTTTGATTTACTATTGGAAGAGGTGGAAGGAAGCATTCCTGAAGATAAGTTGGTGCTACTAAGAGCAAAGATTAATGAGCTTAACACAACTCTTGCTCGGCTCAACATTTGGTGGAAACAAAGGGCAAAAGCTAAGTGGATGGAAAAGGGAGATGAAAATTCTTCTTTTTCACATTCTTTTGCGAATGCTAGGAGGAGTTCAAATCGGATAAATCATATCAAGGATGAAAATGGTATAGTGTCTGACAATCATTTGGAGGTGTAGGAAATCTTCACATATTTCTTTAGAAATAAATGGATGGAAAGGTATTGCTTGCTCCATGGATGGCCGAGACCATTGATTTCAATTGATGATAGTGATCAAGTCAAACTGGATGCTAAATTTTCTAAGGAAGAACTCCAAGTGTTAGTGGATAATTTTGGAAATAATATCTCTCTAGGTATGGATGGGATTACATTTTCCTTCATTAAGGGCTTTTGGAATATCATTCATCAAGATATATGGAATGCTATAAATCACTTTTTTACAATGGGAAATATGCATCATTCTTGGAAGGAAACTCTTGTTGTGCTTTTACCCAAAGTTCAAAACCTGATGGTTCTGTCAAATTTTTGACCCATTAGCCTTTGCATGACTATTTATAAATAAGTGGCCAAAATGTTACTAAACATATTGGAGGGAGTCATTCACAAAATTATTTCTATTGATCAAGCTGCTTTTATAAAAGGTCAATCCTTATCGAAGCATATTTTATTGGTTCAAGAAGTTTTCAACAAATTTTATTACTCCAAAGTTAAGAAGGGGTTCGTGGCTATAAAAATTGATATGAAATAGGCAAATGATAGTATGCGATGGCAAGCTCTAAAGCAAGTTCTCAAACACTTTAATTTTCATGGCAAGTTTTTGAAATTATTATTGAAATGTGTTATGGATCCAAAATTTTGTATTTTGATCAATGGGGTTAAATCTGATTTGATTTAAGATAAGAGTAGATTTAGACAAGGGTGTCCACTATCCCCTTATATTTTTGTTATGTGCTCTCAAATTTTGTCTGATGCTTTTCACCAAAGTGGCTGAAATATGGGAATTTAAATTGCTCCAAATGCTCCAAGAATTTCTCATTTGCTTTATGCAGATGACATTCTTATTTTTTCAGAAGCTAGCATCAACAAAGTAAAAAAAGGTGAAAATATTCTGACCAAGTATTGTAAATGGCCAGATCAAAAGGTGAATGACAATAAATCAGTTATTTTATTTGGGAAATATGTTAAGATGAAAAGGAGGAAAGCCATTGCAAAGGTATTTCATTTCAAAAAGAATTTTGAGATATCTTTTTAGAACTAAGAACTTAGGGATTTGATATCCTAAGTATAGCTCTTCATTTAAAATTATTTGATATTCAGATTCAGACTTTGCAGGTTATAGGGTCGATCGAAATAGTATATCTAGAACTTGTCAATTTATAAGAAATTCTTTAGTTTCTTTTGTCAAGTTGAAAATAGAATTTTGTAGCCCTATCTACTACTGAAGCTGGATACATTGCCTTAGGAAGTTGTGTGGCACAAGTTATTTGGTTGAAATAATAGTTTGTTGATTTAGGATTTATAATAGGCACAATCCCAATTTATTGTGATAATACTAGCATGATTTATATTTCAAAGAATCCTATTCAACATTCTAGAACCAAACATATAGATATAAGGCGTCATTTCATTAGGGATCATGTAGCCAAAGGAGAAATTGAATTGAATCATTTTTCAATGAAAAATTAACTTGTAAACATTTTTACAAAGCTACTAGCCTTTGATACTTTTAGCACATTAAGAATAAGGTTAGGTTTGATTGATCTTAATGCTTAGATAAAATCTTCTGTAAACTTGATATGTTCTCATGTGTGTTTGTTCTTATTTTTATGTTTCTTTTGTTTTTAGTAGTGTGTGTTTTTATTTTTGGTTTTGGTTTTAAGAGTTTTTTGATTTAGACATTTGTCACTTATGTAAGGTTGATTGACTTAGAGAAAAAATGTTTGGATTTTATTTTCTAAGAGTTTTATTCATACTGTAAAAAATTATTTTCATACCATACAAATTCTATAGCATGTCTATTATTGTTTTGGAGTTGAATTCATAAAATTTGGTTTTTCACATTGATCATACTATATAATATTGTCATCATCCTGTATGATCTTTATAGATTTGTCTGTACGCATGTAGATGGTTATCTATGTACAATCAGTTATTATAACTGATCATACATACGAACAAAAATTTTGTCTATATGATTCATATACGATCCACGTGTCATTTTTTATGGGGGCTGAAGCTAACCATCATTAAAATGAACTTAAATAGATGATCGTCCCGGACGAACACATGTTCGTCTATATGATGGTATGGTCAAAAAGCCTGTATGAAAGGATGCCTCGTAAATTATGTGTTTACGAAAAGTCATTTTGTTTTCAATATTATCCTTCATCCATATGAAAATTTTTTCATACCATACAATCCCAAGATCGTATGTATGAATCCATTTTTATAATATACATTGGGTCATTTTTATTTAAGTAAAAGGGTTATAGAATTCATTTTTATTCACTTCCAAACACTTCTTGAATCCTTCTAAGACGCAACAACCTAAGAATGGAAAGTTCTAGCAAGCACTCTAGAGTAACTAAGTGATCGTCATCCAGGAATTGTGATGAAAACTTCCTGTCGATAGAAAATGAGGATTCCTTCTTTTGGTATATTGCCTCCAAAATCACTCCTTCAAGACTTCTGATTCAAGATGATATCCACTTTTCTGTTATGCCTCTCTTTGCCTCAACCTAGTTTTCTTTCATCTTAACTTTGATTCATGTTTACCACAAAGAAACTTATCACTATTTTATAGTAAATATGAGGTTTAGTGAGGAAGAGAGTAAGATGACATCATTTGTTAAAAAATAATGGGTTGAAATCATTAAGGAAGATCTAGGAACCTTTAATCATGTAAGGACTCGTGGGACTAGAGCATACACTTTAACTTCTAAATCTGATTATAATTGGTCTGAGATAAACCAAACTCTTAGAGGTGTAACTCAAGTTTGTCACTTGGCTAGAGTCTACAATTTAAATCAAAATGATAGGATCATCCAGTATATTTTAAGACGTTCAATCATTCCAAAGGCTAGTGATCGTATAAATATGACTCCTCTTCTACCCACCGTTACCTATTTGATCATGACTAGACTACCAATTCTTGAGGCCCAACTCATTTTGGATTTCATTCATAACTTGTATGAAATTGGATTTCCTTCTCATAAGAGGATGAAAAATATTGCTCTAGGATATTTAGTGATCAACATTTTAGAAAAGAAGTACAACATTATTCATCATGATATTCCCATTGAAATGTCAATCTACTTCACTGATGCCTTTTTTTTATGTCTTTTTGGGAGGAATAAGAATTTAAGTGAGGATACTGAGGGTGAAGGGGGAGCACCTGCACTTGCTCAGGGACCTAATCAGAACTACTTTCAGGAGATGGTCTAGCGATTTAATCGGATGGAGAGTTATTTTGATCAACATTTTAATCAAATTTAGACTCATTTAAATCAGCAAAATGCAGAGTACCAACAAGATATGGGGTGGATCTGAGGTCAGTTTGACTCGGTGAATATGAATATAGCTATGATGAATAGCTATTTCTCAGTCTTCAACCAGCCTCCTCCTCCAAATCAGGATCCTTTAGTGTTTTAATTGTATTTCTTTGTAGTTTCTTTTGCCAATCCTTTCCTGATGATATGATGATGTGATGATGAATGTGTTTATTTTCTTATATAGTACTCATTTCTATTTTTAGTTTTATGTTGATGTTATATTGTTTAGAAATTATGTTTATTGATATCAATGGGTTTAATGTATTCTATCTTTTTGATATAAAAAAAATGGTCATGTTTTGTTTAGTTGCTTTTATTTTTATTTTTATTTTTTTTGAAATGTGAGTTTGTCTATATGAAAAGCTTATTTTAATTGATCTAAAAAGTGTTATAAATTAAAATTTATTACAAAATTAATTTCATTATGAAATTTAATTTTTCAAAAAATTTAAGTTAACCGATAACTCGATCAAATTAAGGATGTAAATCTCATGTTCTTTTTAGGCAAATATAATTTGAATATTTTTATTGCAATTTTGTTGTCTTATTATTTTTTATTTCTTTTTTCGATATAATTATTTATGTAATTAGCAAAATTTGATTTTTTAGATTATTGATTTTGGACTAAATAAAAAAGGGTTATATCAAAAAGAAATGTACAGTGGGTATAAAAATTGAAAGAATGCACAATGATTCGCAAAATCAAAAGAGGCACAAAATTAGCCCCAATAGAAAAAAGATGTACAAAGTGTGCCACAAATATTTGAAAAGATGCGCAATGTTGCCACTTGAATATGTTCTTTCATCTATCATTTAATCTTTAATTCAAATCATTCTAATTTTCAATTATTTTTAAATTTAAAATTGAAATTAACTAATCCTCATTTCAACACTTTTGTAAAAATAGTCCTTATCCAATTGCCTAGAATACTTCATGACCTTGGTAAATTTTTCTTGTCTAAGTTATTCCTTAATTTAAACTTTTTAAATCTTTATTTTTCATCTGATATAATTAACTTTGTTATTGCAATTATATTTCAATCTCTTTCAAGATTAATTATTATGGTTTCTGATTTGAAATCATTCATTTCAACGTTCTTTTTCCCTTTTTGTTGTTTTCAAAAGGGAGAGTTATATTATTTTATATTTTGTGTTATTTTATGTTTTGTGTTTGTGTTTGTGTTTTTGGTTTTTATTTTTTGTGTTTTATTTTTTTTTATTTGTGTTTTATATGTTTTAAAAATAAATATTTTGGTGTACTCTTCATGGAATTTCCCTATATTCACATGTTTATTCTTTTAGGGGGAGCTAAGGAGAAATTTTGGGTATACATGTTTACTCAAACAATAATTGTTTTGCCATCATCAAAAAGGGGGGGATTGTTGAGATAATTACAACTTAGTTTTTTGATTGTTGATATTCTTGCAACATGTATGTTTTTATGATTTCAAATATTATTAATTTAATTATAATTTTTCCAAACATATTTTGGATGTATTGTTCTATTATTTATGTGTACTAACATTTCAGAAAAATCATACTCTAGTTTGTTGAAGACTTCAAAACAGATTAGATTAGGGTTCATTGTAAATGAAGTATATTTTTTCATTTTATTGAGTCTGAGAGAGTAATTGTAATTGAGTAACTGTGCACACACACACTGGGGAAGTGTTTAAAATTGTAAATTTTTTTAAACTAATCGTATTGTACGATCTCATTTCATACAGGATGATTTGTTCAATTATTTTTCCATACGGGCATTCAAATGAATTGTTGGTAGAAATTTTTTCTAAGTACTGATTGTACTGTACAAAGCTTGTTTTGTACATACGTTGTCTAGAGTATGAATTAGTCGGATCTCTTTTCCTCCCAATGAATTTAAAAATTTTATGAACTGATTGTAATTTATTATGTCATTTTCATACATTTGTCATCCAGAGTACGAATTGGACAGTTTCATTTTCGTCTCGATGGACTTGAAAATTTTCTTAATGGACCATACTATACAATGTCGTCTTCATACAGATGCCCTCTAGATTACGAATTGGATGGGTCCCTTTTCATCCTGACAAACTTGAAATTTTTTTGAATGGATCGTAATGTATGATGTCATCTTCATACAAGCACCGTCCATTGTATAAAAATGTGGGGTCCCACTTCGTCCCGATGAAGATGAAAAATTTCCTAACTATTCGTACAATACAAACTTGGTTCATACTAGACATTCATCATGTACAAAGTTATTTCATGCAAATTAACCAAAGGTTTGCATGCAATAATTTTTTAACTGTTCGTACTAATGAACTTACGATCGTACGTGCTCAAAATAGAAAATTTTAGTTTTTTGAATAGTTTTTTATGGCTTTCATATAAAAGGTCCTTTAAAACTAACATGAAAAATGTTCTTCTCCATATTTTTCAAGAGCAAGTGAAAGAGTGTATTTAGGAGAGTGTTTTAGAGAGATTTCTTACAAGAGAAGTGTGAAGGGTTCATAAGGTTGCTCAAAGGTAAGGATCCCTTTGTGTATTTGGTTATAACTCTTCTTTTCTTATTTTTAGTTGCTCGAGAGAACGTATTTGAAGTACACTATGGTACTCTGCTAACACTTGGAGAATGTGAACATTGGTACTCTTCCAACATTTGAAGAGTGTGAATGGATAACGGTACTCTGGCAACACTTGGAGAATGTGAAAGGATGATGGAACTGTCGCACCAGGGATTGGTGGAAGAGAGGGAATTTGTAAAGGCTTCTCCACCTTGTTTTTGATGCTAATGAAAAGTCAGTTTTGGTAATATTGCAATACCTGAAGAGGGAGTCTTCTAGGAGTGGATGTTAGTCGTATTTGACAGAGCCACTATAAATCTTTGTGTTATTTTATTTTTCGCATTTTTATTTTTATGCAATTTTGTTATTATGGTTGAAAAGCTCATTCCAAAAAATAATTAAGGTTGAAAGTTATTAAGGTGGTTTTCTTTTAAAAATTTAAGAAATTGTTTTTTAATTACCAATTCACCCCCCCCCCCCCCCCCCCCCCCCCCCCCCCCCCTCTCAGTTAGCCTTGGGACAATAGCTTAGGTTTAACAACCTATATAGAATCAACAACCTTTAGATGGATCCTTATGAAATAAATTTATGAGAATTATGAGGTTATGAATTTGCAATCCAATGGTCATGTTGTATTACAAGTTCCTTTCACAATATTCTAGACTCTAAAGACTTATGGTTTGAAAATGAGAAATATTATATTCATGTTGCTTTGGATAGGGAGCACTCTGTTATGTAACCCTTAGAACCATATAACTAAGGGGTGAAGCAGAGAATTTTAGCACTTCTTAATCTTTTAAGATTTTATACTCATTGAGACTATGAGCTTTAAAGCACCATTATAATATCTTTTCTGTAGTATTTATTATTTTTCTCCATTCGCACACAAGTTCTAAGTAACCTTTGGTGGGGAGATTGCTATGATTGTTTCCTTCCTTCCATGAGGCAAGTGGCTAGTGGCGATGAGGTCCTTCATAGGCTTAGTTGAGTAAGGCCTAATATTTCTTGAGTAAGTTCTTTTATAGGGCCTTCTAGATGGGAGTTCTCTCCTTATAAATATTGAACTACCTGCTAAATATATGTGAAAGTATGTGAAAGTACACACATATTATTACTTTAATTTTAAATTCAAATTAAAATTATTTTTGTTTATTACTATTAAATTACATACATCTATTTTTTATTTAATGGTTAATAACATGTATAAAACTATTGAATTTAATTTTTCTTTAAATATACTCATTTGTATTTTAATTTATTTTTGAAGTCAAATTTTAAACATATTAACACATGGAAGAGGCTTGTTGTATAACGAATAATTTAATATTGAATTTATTTTAACATTTCTTAAAATAATTTATCTAACTTATAACTTTTAAAATAAAAATATACATCTTTATTTACTATCAACAACAACATTAGGCCTTTATCCTAGTACATGGGGTCGGCTACATGAATCCTATTTCTCCATTATGTCCTATTAAAAGTTAAATTATTATTTAAATATAATAAATAAATATCATTTCTAATACTTTCTAACTAAGTCTTTTAGGTCTGCCTCTACCTTTATAAACATAAGTCAAATCTTATACCTCTAATTTCCTAGTTAGGTCATTGGAAGGCCACCATTTTATGTGACCAAACCATCTAACGCGACTCTCTCTAATCTTATCTCCTGCTGGAGCTACTCCAATCTTTTCATATATATGCTCATTTTGTATCCTATCTCTAGGGGTAAAGCCACTCATCCAACTGAGCATCCTCATCTCTTCCACACTTAACTTAGTATTATGCTTCCTTTTAATAGTCAATGTTCTACACCATAAAGCATTATAGGCCTCACCACCATCTTATAGAATTTTCCCTTAAGTTTGAGGGGTACTTTTTTATCGCACATCAAGCCTGGTGCATTCCTCCACTCAATGTTCTACACCAACCAACTTGTATTCTACTGATAATATCCCCATCTATTTCACCATCACTCAGAATAATAGATCCAAGATATCTAAAACGTGTACTCTTATTAATGAATTTATTGCCCAAAGTCACAAACCCCTCACTATGTCTATTACTATTAAAATTACACTCTATATATTCTATTTTAGATCTACTCAAGCGAAAACCTTTAGAATATAAGGTTGACCTCCATAATTCAAGTTCACCTTCAACTCCCTCTCTAGTCTTATAAATAAGAAGAATATCATCAGCAAAATGCAAACACTAAGGTACATCCTCTTATAAAGGTCTAGGGAGAACATCCATGACTAAAGCAAAAATATATGGGCTTAAGGTTGGTCCTTGAAGTAACCCAACAAAAATAGGGAAATACTTGGTCAAACCACCTTATGTTTGAACACAAGTAATAAATCTTGCATACATATCTTTAATATATATGCAGTCTTTTTTCTAAGAATGAAAAGTATTCAAAGGGTTGCCACCAAAGTAGCTCATTATGATTTAGAGTTACATCAAATGGATGTGAAAATAGCCTTTCTAGATGGGGAGTTAAGGAAAAAGTTTATATGGACCAGCCTGATAGTTTTTTCAATTGAAGGAATGGAACCGATGGTTTTTAAGCTTAAGAAATCAATATACATACTTAAACAATCTTCCTGACAATGGTATCTCAAGTTTAATAATACTATCACTTCCTTTGGATTTAAAGAAATCACCGTTAATCATGTATATATCTAAAGTTCAGTGGGAGAATTTTTTTTTTTCTATTTTGTATGTTGATGACATTTTTTTGCTACTAATGATCATGGTACATTATATGAAACCAAGAAATTTCTCTCAAACTACTTTGAAATAAAAGATATGTTGAAACTTGTTAATTATGAATTAGATTGTTAGACCTATGCTTATATCCCAACGGCTAACCAAAACCAAGAGGGGGGGTGAATTGGTATTTAAAAATTTCACTCTTATATTTTAAACCGATAAAAAATCTTATAGTGAAATTTTCTAAAAAAATATTTTTCAACCACAGATCAACAGAAAACAATAAAGTAAAAAGCAGCAGAAAATAAAAAAAACACAAGAATTATAGTGGTTTAGTCAAACAAGACCTACATCCACTCATTGAAGTCTCCCACTTCAGGTATTGAACTATTACCACTTAGTGTCTCTCCTTTTGCCCCCACAGCAATGCAGAGAAGCCTTCACAAAAACTCTCTTCCACCACTACCCAGTGCGACAGAGAATCGTCATCCTTTTACACCTTCCAAGTGTAGGAGCAGCATGTTCACACTCTCCAAGTGTAGGAAGAACCGTTGTTCACCCTCTCCAAGTGTAAGCAGAGAACCCTTCATCCTTTCACACTTCTCCAAGTGTAGGCAGAGAACCTCCCGCTGTTCACACTCCTCGAGTGTCGGTAGAGAACCAGACCTCCTTGAAAAGATCTTCTCACGAGAAATCTGGAAGGATAAGAGAAAAGAGTGAAGTAATCATAATTCACAACTTAAGATCCTTACCTTTGAGTACCAAGTGAACCCTTCACACTCCAATAGTAAGAAATCTCCTTCAAACACTCTCTCACACTCTCTCCTTCAATCTCTCTTCAGTTTGTATGAAGACCAGTAGACAAAATGATTTCAAGATAGTTTTAAGTAGACCTTTTATAAGAAAGACATGAAAAACTATCCAAAAACTGCAAAATTTCAATTCAATACGTACTCGATGGTCCCGTATGATCGAATTTTGTATGTATGAATAGTGTAAAACTATTGCATATGAACTCAATGTGTATTGGTACAAAATTCCTTCATACCCGATCATCGTCCCGTACGAACACAGTTCATCTAGTACGAACAGTTATTTCAAAGGTTCATTGGGATGAAAAAATAAAATGAATCACAAGTTCAAAGAACAGAGAACATCATCCAGGGACGAAGGTGTCGATTTGTCTAGACAAACAGAATAAACTAAAAAACCAAAGGAGATCGTCCAGGGACTAATGGGACTATTTGTTTGGACGAACAGTTCAAACTGAAAATTCAGAGGAGATCGTCTAGGGATGAATGGGACTATTCGTCTGTATGAACAGTTCAAACTGAAAATCCAGAGGAGATCATCCAGGGACGAATGAGATTATTCGTCTAGACAAACAGAACTTAGAAAAATATTTACTCACCCTCTGTTAATTCCATTTGCTCCTAGAGGTGTATAATTGATCTTATCATCCCGTACAAACATAGTTCGTCCAATACGATCAGTATTAAAAATTGTGAATTTTAAAGTTCTCCCCCGATGTGTGTTTGCTGTGTTACTTAATTACAATCACACTCTCTCTGACTTAAGTAAATTAAATATAGACTCTACGTTACAAAAAATAACAAGCAGATCTTTGATTTGAAGTTTTCAATAATCTGGATTATGATTTCCCTGAAATGTTAGTACACACAAGATCCAAAAAATAATTCTTCCAAAATATGTTAGGAGAAAGTAATACTCAAAATAATAATATTTGGAATCATCAAAACATATAAGTTGCAAGAATGTGAAGCATGCAAAGCTAAGTAGAGACTCTCTTAACAAACACCCACTTTTTGTTGATGTCAAAATAATTATTGTTTGTATAATTTTCAAATTCCTAAGTTTCTCCTAAACTCCCCCTGAATAAATAAGCAAGTGAGAATAAGGGGCATATTTGTTTAACTAATCCCAATTTTTAAATTTTTACAAAAAAAAAAGTACAAACACAAAAATACGAACAACATTTTAAAACACTTACGAATAACACATTAAAAAAATACATCAAATAATATTTCTCCTCCTTTTTGACAATAGCAAGAGAAGAAGAGACAAACCAAACTAATCCAGAAATGTAAGAAGTCATTTGAAAAGTCTTTGATAATCGATTATTTAAAGAGATTGAGTTATATTTGTAAATAGAAATTAAATGCATTAGAGAAATAGAAAGATTCATATGATTTAAGTATAGATATAACATAGACAAGAAAAAAATATATATCAAAATCATGAATCAGTTTAGACAATAAAATAAGCAAAATTATTGCAAAGTAAATGAATAAAAAATTTCTATATTCAAAATTCAATACAAAATAAAATTGCACAGAAGATTAATTTGAATTTAAAGATTGAAAGATTAAGGAAAGAGTACTTGTGGCGTTTTGCACATCTTTATAATTTTTGTGGCACACTTTGAGCATCTTTTCATTTTTGGGCTAATTTTGTGCCTCTTTTTTAATTAGCGAACCATTGTGCATTCTTTTGATATTTTGTACATTTGTACATTTTCAAGTGTATTCTTGATCTTTCCAAAATCAATAATCTAAAATCTCAAATTTCTTTAAGTACAATAATATTTATATTGATAAGAGAAATACAAAATAAAAAAACATCATAATTGAAATAATAATATAAAAATTATGTTAGTCTAACAAGAGACATGAGATTGACTTTCTTTAACTAGATCAAGTTATAATCATAACTTAAATTTTTGAAAAATTGGATTTTCTAAAGAAATCAATTTTGTATTGCAATTCTAAATATAGCACTTGTGAGATCAATATTTTAAGGATGATCATATAGGCTAACTAACATTTCTAAAATGAAATTAAAAATAGTAAAACAAGACAGTATAACTTTTATTAATATCATTCGTAAAAGATAGTACATTGTGCATAGATGATATCAATACAAAGACACAAATACATAAACACATAAAAATTAACAAATGACATTATAAAAAAAAAGATAAAATATAAACTTCAACATCACATAACATGACATGAAATATAAAAACATAACTGCTAACAATCACATCGCATCACATCTAATAGAGAGAATCATAAAGAAGTATAGTCATCACTCAGAGGGGCCCTAATCTGGAGGAGGAGGTGACTGGTTGAAGAAGTTATAATAGCTACTCATCATAGTCATATTCAAGCCTATAGCATCCAGTTGGCCTTACATATAACCCATGTCCTGCTAGTGCTGCACGTCCTACTACTGTAGATGAGTTTCAATTTGATCAAAACAGTGATCAAAATGAGTCTCAAGATGATAAAAATGCTGGACCAAATCCTGAAAGTTTTGTCTAATAGTAGGTGTAGGTGCAGGTGTTGCTCTTCTCCTATCCTCCTTAGAGTCACTACTTAGCACATGTGGATCTCTATAAAAGATTGCTCGAAATGATCCATCATTATAGTAGATAGGCTCTTCTAGATTTTAAACTGGATGGACTAGGTCATATTTCTTCTCCAAAATGTATGTCACAAGATGTCCTAAGACTATATTTTTCTTTCTCTTATGGGAGACATGCCAATCTCAGAAAGTCCATAAATGTAGTCAATGATCAGTTGGGCTTCATCTATTGGTTGGCTTGTCATAATCAAATAAGTCACTGTGAAAAGAAGAGGGGTAATATTAACTCAATCCCCAGCTTTAGGAATAATGGAGGTTTGAAGAACATGCTGAATGATTTGTGCATTACGATTAAGAGTGGACACCTTAGGTAAATGAACTTCATTTCAAAACCCTCTAATAACCTCATTTATCGCAGTCCAGTCAAAGAATGGGCTCTAATCCCTTGAGTCCTTAAGTTCAAAAATATTCCCAAATCCGCTTTTATTATCTCTATTTTCTTCTTAAAAATATACGACCTAATCATAGTTTGTTTAGAGTAAAAAGACATATTTGCAAGGAAGTAGTAGAAAGTTTCTTTGTTGTAGTAGTGGACTATACTCAAAATAAGTGCAAACTGTGTAGAAGCAAAAAAGTTTCATAATTTTAAAAGTGATTTGTTCTCGGAGAAGGACTCTAGAGGGGGTAATCTTGGCAGATACGAACCTATGGAAGGACTCCTCATTTTCTTTTGGTAGAAAGTTTTCTCCAAGGTTTCTAGAGGAGCGTCCCTTAGCAAGTACATTTTGCCTGTCTCTTTTGCTTGAACTAGCCATGGAGAATATCTAGAAGATTTAGAAGATTGAAAGAGTTTTTGAAGTGAATGAGATTTGAGTTCAAAACCTTTCAATTTAAAGAAAAGACAAATTTTCATACGAACAAAAATTATTTCATTCAGGATGAATTTGGGTTCGTACGTATGAAATAAATTTTGTATGTATGAACGAATATGTCCAAAAATGAAACAACTTTTTGTAAACATGGAAGTTACAAGGCGTCCCTTCGTACTGATTTTTGGCCAAACGATTATATAGAAGAACAGGTGTTCGTCCGGGACGATCAGTTATTTAAGATCATTTCCATGACAGCTTGAAATATCCCTCACATTGAATTGCCACGTGTTCATATGTATGAACTGAACGTTCATACGTACGATTAGAAATAAAGAAATTGATCTTATCCGTATAATCATCTACATGCACACATAAGATTGAATACATATTGTCCGGATGATCATCATAATCGTACAGACGAATAGTATTAAAATTTTGAAAAACTACATGCAAAACCATTCGAATCAACAGTTAATACGCTACACGATTCGTCCCGTATGAAAATAATTTTGTACAGACGAATTTCACACTTTGAAATTTTCATGCCAACACTCAAAAATCATGAATCTTGATGTGAAAGTACATAAAACAAACAAATAGGAGATTGCAAAATCAAGCATGAACAAAACACTGAAAAACACATACCAAAAATCACAAAATCAAAAGACACAAATAAAAATATCAAAGTTGTAGAACTTTTTAATTAAGCGTTCAAGTCAATCACAGCAAGCCTTGTTTTTAATGTACTAAAAGTATCAAAGGCTAATGGTTTAGTAAAAAGGTCTGCAAGCTGATTTTTTGTTGATACATGATTGAGTTCAATTTCTCCTTTGGTTACATGATCCCTTAATTGAAATGATGCCTAATGTCTATATGTTTGGTTCTTGAATGTTGAATTGGATTTTTAGAGATACAAATGGTACTAGTGTTATCACAATAAATACGAATTATGCCTATTGTTAATCCTAAACTAATCAACTGTTATTTCAACCAAAGTAATTGTGTCACATAACTCTCTAAGGCAATGTATTCAGCTCCAGCAGTACATAGGGCTACTAAATTTTATTTTTTACTAGACTAAGAAACTAAAGAATTTCCAATGAATTGACATGATCTAGAAGTACTCTTTCTATCAACCCTACAACCTGCAAAATTTGATTCTGAATATCCAATTATTTTAAATGAAGAGCTAAACTTAAGATATCAAATTCCTAAGTTTTGAGTTCTTAACAGATACCTTAAAATACTTTTCACTGCTGTCAAATGTGATTCTTTTGGATTTGATTAAAATATAGCACATAAACAAACACTAAACATGATATCGGGTCAGCTAGTTGTCAAGTAAAGCAAAGATCCAATTATCCCTCTAAATTTTTTTTGATTAACAGATTTTCTCTTAGGTTCCTTATCCAACTGAACTGAGGAACTCATAAGTGTATTAACAGGTTTAGTATTATCTATTTCATACTTTTTGAAGATGTCCTTAACATACTTCGACTAACTAAAAAATATACCCTCCTCAGTCTGCTTAATGCTAAAGCCCAAAAAATAGCTCAAATCTCCCATTAGACTCATCTCAAATTCGCTACTCATTATTTTTAAAAAACCATCACAAAAATTTTTATTTGTATATCCAAAAATGGTATCATCAACATAAATTTTTACAATGAGTATTTTCTCTCCCAATTTCTTCAAAAAGAGAGTTGTGTTCATGCTCTTTTTCCAAAGATCTCTCAAGTAGGAAGGTGCTCAACCTCTCATACTAGGCCCTAGGTGCCTGTTTTCATACATATAATGCCCTTTTTAATTTGAAAATATGATTTGGATGTTTAGAATTTTCAAAACTTGAAGGTTGTTCCACATATATATCCTCTTGAATTACTCTATATAAAAAGGCACTTTTAACATCCATTTCGTATAATTTAAATCCTCTAAAACAGGAAAAGGCTAACAAAATCCTAATTGCTTCAAGTCTAGCTACAGGGGCAAATGTCTCCTCAAAATTAATCCCTTCAATCTGATTATACCCCTTAGCAACCAATCTTGCCTTATTTCTAATGACTACTCCTGAGTCATTCATTTTGTTATTGAATACCCATTTAGTTCCAACTACACTTTGATCCTTTGGCCTTGCAGTTAATTCCCAAACTTTATTTCTTACAAATTGATTTAATTCATCTTGCATTACCAATATCCAAAATTCATCCTAAAGTTCTTGATCAATATTTGTGGGTTCTATCATTAAAATAAAGGCTGAATGATTGACTTCTTTGTTCAGTTCACACCTAGTTCTAACACCCTCACTAGGATCACCTATAATCAATTCCTTTTGGGTAATTTTTAAAAAATCTCAAATTCTAGGCACTGGGTTTTCTATCTCCAAATTTTTTCCAAATTTATTTTCTCAATCTTTTGGAGTTAATCTCTATCTCATCCTCTTCAATAATTGGTTTTTCTAAAATTTCAGATTCATCAAATACAACATGTGTGGTCTCCTCAATTACTTAAGTTCTTTTATTAAATACTCTATAAAATTTTCCAATACTTGACTATCCTATTAAAATTCATTCATCTGATTTTTTATCAAATTTTCCTAAGGCAGATTTTTTATTATTATGTATGAACACCTTACATCTAAAAATATGTAAATGTGACAAATTAGGTGTTCTTCCCTTTAGTAACTCATAGGGTGTTTTATTTAAGTTTGATCTAACATTCATCCTATTCAGAACATAACATGTTGTGCTAACTGCCTCAGTCCAAAAACATTTAGGAAATGAGTATTCTATCAATATGGCTCGAGCGGCTTCAATTAATGTTCTATTTTTTCCTTTTGACTATCCCATTCTGCTGAGGGGTTCAAGGAGCAGAAAAATTATGATTGATTCCTTTTTCCTTATAAAAATCATCAAATTTTTTAATTTCAAATTCTCCTACATGATCTCTCTGAATTGTTAAAACTTCACATCCTAGTTTCCTTTGAATCCAAGTCAAAAAATGTCTAAACTCCTCAAATGATTCACTCTTATGATATAGAAATCTAACCCATGTTAATTTAGAATAATCATCCATAATTACAAATTTGTATACCTTACCTCCTAGACTTACAGTTTCAACTTATCCAAAAAGATCAATATGTAATATCTCCAATTGTTTACTAGTTCTAAGGTCCTTCTTGGACTTAAAAGAGGACTTCACCTATTTTCCTAATTGACATGCATCACAAAGGTGATCCTTAGTAAGTTTAGTTTTGGTATACCTCTCACTAGGTTCTTTTGGGTAATCCTTCTAAGGTTTTTCATGCTAGAGTGATAAAGTCTCCTATGCCAAAGCCATGATTCATCAGAAATAGTTTTAAAAAAAAAAAGTAGTAGGAGATTTGATATAATTTAAGTCTAGCATATACACATTGTTTACCCTTATACCATTTAAAACATCATTACCATTTAGGCTTAATATACTGCTAGTAGAGAAAAATTTTACACATTATCCTTTATCACATAGCTGGCTAATACTTAATAAATTATGCTTTAAGCCTTCTACAAGTAGTACATTTTCAATAAAAAAAGTTTTTAAAATTTCTAATCATATCTGATCCTACCACCTTCCTTGTGGTGTTATCTCCAAGTGTAACCCTGCCTCCACTCTTGGCTTCCAGCAATATAAATTGAGCAGTATCTCCAATCATATGCTTTGACCAATTATTGTCCAGGTACCATATGCTCTAACGAGGCCTTGTATGAGAGCAATCCTCTTCTTGATCTAATTGATCAAGATTATTGGCCATCAAGCACAGATTGGTGACTTCTTCTTTCTTTTTAGTCTCTGACGAGTCTGATGCTGAGTCCACTCAGAAAGCTCTTTGGAATTTCTTCTTTCCCTTCTTTAACATTGGTTTCTCATCTACCTTCTCCTTGCTAGTAGTGGCTTTGAGTTTTTTGGCAATCTGACTTAATATGTCTAGGTTTCCTGCACTCACAGCAAATAACATCATTTGAAATATTGACATTTTTATTAAATTTACCTTGATTCCATTGCTAGCATCTCTTTTGCTTCCTCTTCAGAAAGCTTCTGAATTATCTAGTCATTAATGCAATATCATCCTCATCCTTAGGTGCAGATAGATCACTCTCTAACTCCTCCTCCTTTAGTGCAATATTCTTCTCCTTTCGTGGCTCTCCTGCATCAACCTTTCTTTGACTCACTCCTTGCTCGTAAGTAATTAGTGATCAAAGAAGATTGTCAATAGAGTAGGCTCTATAATCACAATTATTTTAGCATCATAAGCAGTAGGCAAACAACAAAGTATCTTATTGACCATTTAGGCGTTCATTAGTTCCTACCCAATGCATGTAAAGTGGTGACTATTTATGTGAAACTTATGTACATGTCAAAAATTAATTCATTTGATTTCATGTGAAATAATTCATAGTCATACAACAAGATATTTAGTCTGGATTGTTTTACTTTATTAGTGCCCTCATAAAATATACAAAGTGTATCCCATATGTCCTTTCCACTTTTGCAAGTAGAAACCTGTATGTAATCTTCAGATTTAAGAGCACAAAAGAAATTATTTAGGCATTTCTTGTGTACATGTCAGAAATGGATTCATTTGGTTTCATGCGAAACAATTCATAGTCATGCAACAAGATATTTAGTCTGGATTATTTTACTTCATTAGTACCCTCATAAGTTATATAAAAGGTATCCCATATATCCTTTCCACTTTTGCATATAGAAACCCATATATAATCTTTATATTTAAGAGCACAAAAGAAACTATTCAGGCATTTAGCGTTAAGTTGTGCTAAGTCACGTTCTTCTACTGTCCAGTCCACAAAGGGAGTTTCAACTCTAACTCTGTCAACTAATCTAATTGGTTTTGTATACCCTTCCTAAACTAAGATTCACATATGGTAATCTAGTGACTGTAAAAATATAGACATGCGTGTTTACCAAAAATCAAAAGGAATATTATCGAATAAGGGAGGTCTAATTATAGAGTAATCTTCAGGTGTGTTTCGGCTTCTAAATGTATCCATGGTCGTTAATTAAAAAGTAGTCTAAACTTATGATTTTAAAACTAACCTTTGATACCACTTGTTGAAACTTGTTAATTATAAATTAGATTGTTAGACCTAAGCTTATATCCCAGCAGCTAACCAATAGGGGGGTGAATTGGTATTTAAAAATATTCCTCTCATATTTTAAACCGATAAAAAATATTATAGTGAAATTTTCTAAAAAAGATTTTTCAACCATAGATTAACAGAAAATAATAAAGTAAAAAAGCAGTGAAAAATAAAAAGACTCAAGATTTATAGTGGTTTGGTCAAACACGACCTATATCCACTCCCTGAAGTCTCCCACTTCAGGTATTGCACTATTACCACATAGTGTCTCTCCTTTTGCCCCCATAGCAAGGCGGAGAAGCCTTCACAAAAACTCACTTCCACCACTACCCGATGCGATAGAGAACCTTCATCCTTTTACACCTTCTAAGTGTAAGCAAAGTATCTCCCGCTGTTCACACTCTCCAAGTGTAGGCAGATAATCTTCCTGCTATTCACACTCTCCAAGTGTAGGTAGAGAACCCTGCGTCCTTTCACACGTCTCCAAGTGTTGGAAGAGAAGCTCTCGCTGTTCACACTCCTCGAGTGTCAGTAGAGAACTGGATCTCCTTGAAAAGATCTTCTCATGAGAAATCTAGAAGGGCAAGAGAAAAGAGTGAAGTAATCACAATTAACAAATGAAGATCCTTACCTTTGAGTACCAAGTGAACCCTTCACGCTCCAATAGTAAGAAATCTCCTTCAAACACTCTCTCACAATCTCTCCTTCAATTTCTTTTCAGTTTGCAGAAAGACCAGTAGACAAAAAGATTCCAAGATAGTTTTAAGTGGACCTTTTTTAAGAAAGACATGAAAAGCCATCCAAAAACTATAAAATTTCAATTCATCACATACTCGATTGTCCCGTACGATCGAATTTCATACGTACAAATAGTGTAAAATTATTGCATACAAACTCAATATGCATTGGTACGAAATTCCTTCGTACCCGATCATCGTCCTATATGAACATAGTTCGTCCGGTACGAACAGTTATTTCAAAGGTTCATTGGGACAAAAAAATAAGATGAATCATAAGTTCAAAGAATAGAGAACATCGTACAAGGATGAAGGTATCAATTCTTCTAGATGAACAGAATAAACTAATAAACCAGAGGAGATCGTCCAGGGATGATTGGGACTATTCATTTGGAAGAACAGTTCAAACTAAAAAATAAGAGGAGATCGTCCAAGGATGAATGGGACTAATCAATGGGACTATTCATCTGGACAAATAGCACTTAAAAAAATTTTTACTCATCCTCTGTTCGTTCCATTTGCTCCTGGAGGTGTATAACTGATCTGATTGTCCCGTACGAACACAATTCGTCCTGTACGATCAGAATTAAAAATTGTGAATTTTAAAGTTCTCCCTCGGTGTGTCTATGCTATGTTACTTAATTACAATCACACTCTCTCTATTTTAAGTAAAATAAATATAGACTCCAAGTTATAAAAAATAACAAGCAGATCTTTGATTTGAAGTCTTCAATAATCTGGAGTATGATTTTCTTGAAATGTTAGTACACACAAGAGCCAAAAAAGTAGTTCTTCTAAAATGTGTTAGGAGAAAGTAATACTCAAAACAATAATGTTTGGAATCATCAAAACATATAATTTGCAAGAATGTGAAGCATGTAAAGCTAAGTAGCAACTCTCTCAACAAGATATGGGTGAGGCATTATATTTGATAGGAATTGAAATATTCTGTGATAGATCAAAATAAATATTAATATTATCTTGGAAAGCATATATTGATAAAGTTCTTGAGAGATTTAAGATAGAAAAATGTTCAGCAAGCATTATTCCAATTTAGAAAGGAGATAAATTGAGCCTTCTACAATGCCCAAAGAATGAATTGGAACATAAAGAAATGGAACAAATCTAGATGATATTTATTCGTACAGTATGATTAGTTTAAATCTAGACTCATTCAATATGATGCAACCAATTGTCTAGATGCATTATTTATAGTTTATAAACATATCATATAGCACGACTAGTTTTATGTCTCTTTATTCATATAGGATGATTACTGAGATAATTAGAAATCATCTCTATCGAACATATCATCTTGTATTATTCTCTTTGGAAAGTATGGTTTGTGTATTTTTAGTAGTTCATGCAGTACGATGTGAACATCATACTATATGATTAATTTAAAAATTAAGATTTTGTTTGGTATAATCTCTAGGATGACATAAATTCATCTTTGTCAATAATACAGTATGATCAAGATCGTATAGTACAATCAGCCATATTTATTAAACACAATTTAATTGAGTAATTATGAGGGATAATTAAAGTGAAATTTTAAAATATCATATAACATGAATAGGATCGTAAGGTATGATTAGTTCAAATTCTTTTTTAAAAAATCCTTAATTTATTTCAAAGCTAGGGTTTACAGATAAAAAAAATTCATACAGTATAATATAAATCACACAGTATCATAAAATCATTAAAATTAATGGATTAATTAGTCATTAGACTTAATTTTTTAGATAATAGATCGTACATTTGCAATAGTATAATACAATTTGTTCATAATTTTAATTTCAAAATTTTGACTACCCCAATATGTGTGCATGGTCACAACTTTACCATACACCCTTATATGGCCAAACTCAAGAAAAAAAAGCTAAGAAAATTAAAATTTAAGACTCTTTTTTATTGATAACCTATTCTACCCAAGCTTGAGTCTTACTGTCTTGAATGGTGTGTGTCATTCTTGAAATGTTGGTATGCATAGGCAAAAATAATATCTAGTATATATGCTTGGAAAATTAAAACAAACCTCAATAATAATGTATCATATCATCAAATTTATAAGCTTGGAATCCTGGTTAGAAACAATCTCTCCCTTTTTTATGATGAAAAATATTTTTGGTTAAAGAGCAAAATTATGTTTAATTTTCTTAATCTCCCCCTCACTAGGTGATGGAATATAAAAATAGGGTATGATTAAATAGTTATATATATATATATATATATATATATATATATATATATATATATATATATATATATATATATATATATATATTCATTATTTAAATTTTTATTTTAAAATTTTTATGTTATTTTTTAATAAACAATAAGATGAAAAACAAAAGAAATAAAAAAACATAAGCAAACTAGTAAGCAGAAAAAGATCACTTAAAAAAATGAGACATATAGACAATAAAAATAATTTCTCCCCCTATTGACATCACAAAAAAGAAAAGAACAAAAGAGAGGAAAAAAAATAAAAAATAAGAAAAATAAAAATACATCACACTAAAAACTAAAAGTTATAAGGACCCTGTTTAGGTGGTGGTGGAGGTAGTGGTTGGAAATACATATGGATTGAGGTGAATTTATCTTGGATTGAGGATAATTGCTCCCTAAACCACCCCATTGAGCCTTGTGTTGTTCAACCAAGTTTCTAATTATTCGAGCCACTAGATTATTTCTTCATGAGGGTAAGCATGGTAAATAGGTGTAGGTGGTGGCCCTGGTGTTGGTGCTAGTGCTGATTCAATTTAATAGGCAGATTCAGCTTCAACACTTAGAAAATTATCATTGACTGGAGAAGAGAGAAAGAGCCTCCTTGGGTCATATGACCACATTTGTGACCTCTGGCCATTTGAGAATTTGAAGTTGAGAGGGTAGGAATTTGAAGAATGAAGGAATTGAAAGGATTAAAACCTTTGAAAAACCCTTTAATTTTTGGATTTGTAGTCAATAACATAGTACAAATATGGATCATACTATACGATCATATGAATTTAAATCATGTAGATGACTTGTTGGGAAAACGTAGTTAAATTGTACCATATGATCGATATCATAATGGAGGATATTAAGATATTTCATTCATCCTGAGGAGTCATTGGTACAGTTTTTGACTAAATAGATCATACATTACGAAGTAAAATTATTATTGTATCAATTGAATTTAATTTGCCCAACGGCCTGTGAAATGTGTATCGTATAGTACAAAATAAAATTCATATTGCATGATAATTAGTAATTGGACTCATTTGGACCATTGATTAATTTATGGGTTATAATTTGTGTATGGTGTAGATCATACAATACAAAATTAATCGTATAGTATGATGTGAACAATTTTTTTATTTTAAATTTTAAAAAAAAATTATTTTCCAGTGAAGAGTGTGTGATGATCAAGGAACATCTACTGAACAAAAAATAAAAATAAAAATGAAAATACAAAATTAAAAACCTAGTTTTTAACTTTGACTACAAAATTAAATACATTTCTATCATTAAAAATGACTATACAAAATCCAAACATTCCTACATGAACTTGAAGCACATAAAAACATTAGTTGATTTCTAATGATAGAAATGTTTGAATTCATCCTGAATCAAGCATAAATATCTATAACATATATTCTAGTCATCAAGGTGCTAAAGGTGTCAAAGGCTAGAGGTTAAATAAAGATGTTTATCAATTGATCTCTAGTAGCTATATGATGCAGCTCGATATCTCCCTTAGCTACATGGTCTCTTATAAAGTAATGCCTAATGTCTATATGCTTTGTATGGAAGTGTTGAATTAGATTTTTAAATATCCAAATGGCACTAGTATAATCACATATGATATGAATGGTTTCCACAAGTAGTTTATGATCTAGGATTTATTGCTTTAGCCATAGGATTTGAACAACACAACCTTTTACAGCAATGTATTCCACCTTAGAGGGGAATAGGGCTATTGAATTTTGTTTTCTATTAGACCAGAAAAATTAAAATTGATTTATAAACTGATAGGTTCCTAATGTAATTTTCCTATCTACCTTAAATCCTATAAAGTCAGAGTCTAAATGTCTAATGATTTCTAAGTATGAGCTATATCTAAGATACCAAATACCAAGGTTTTGTGTGCTTAATAGGTATCTAAGGATTCTCTTAATAGTAAACTGATGAGATTCTTTTGAATTAGCCTAAAATATAGCCTAGAGATATACACTAAACATTATATCAGGAATAACAGGCATTACCTTGTAGCAAAACAGCGGGGGTCTGGAGCTTGGGCGATTCTTGTGCGATTATAGGGTTTCTCCTTGTGTGGTGGATTGTGGCCTCTTGGCTTCGTTTTTTCTCTAGTTTCGCTTGATTTCTTTTGGGTTTTCTTGTTCTTTTATTTTTGTTTACTACTTTTGAGTTTTTCTTTGGGTGAT
Source organism: Dendrobium nobile (assembly GCA_022539455.1). NCBI lineage: Eukaryota > Viridiplantae > Streptophyta > Magnoliopsida > Asparagales > Orchidaceae > Dendrobium > Dendrobium nobile. The sequence goes on from CM039722.1 coordinate 11,656,914, forward strand.
CGTCTAGGGGGATGACAATTCTGTTATCATCTCACCCCGTTTCCTCATCTCTTTTGGAAGGAAAATCACGATCTTTTAAAGATGTTGTCACTGGATCTTCCTCTTCTTCGCAAAAACTTTACTTTGTGCACTCAACTTTTAAGGGATGTCTGGCTTTACTTTTTGAAGATTCTGTGGGGAATCAACAAGCTGCTCCTTTTTCTTTAACTTTAGTTGGTAAATTTATTCTGAGGAGACCTAATCTTGATGTTATTCACAAATTCTTCGTGAACCTTAAGCTTTCTTGATCTTTTCATGTCGGCTTACTGGACCAGAGACATATTTCCATTCAACTTTCTAATGATCTTGATTATAGTCAAATTTTTTCTAGGAGATCGTATTACTGAAATGGACGCCGGATTTTGACGTGCGGGAAGAATCTCCGATTGCCCTGGTTTGGATATTCTTTCCTAATTTAAGGTTACATTTTTTAAACCAGTAAGCTTCTATCTTGGGTCGGCCTTTACAGACTAACCAAGCTACGGCTTCCATTTCTAGACCTTCGGTTGCGAGGGTGTTGGTTGAAATGGATGTTTCTAAGAAACATCCAATTGAAATCTGGATTGGATCTGAAAATAAGGGTTATTTTCAAAAAATTGAGTTTGAAAACTTACCAATTTTTTATTCTTATTGTAAAATACATGGACATGCTGTTAATGAATGCTATAGTAAACACCCTCATTTGTGTCCTGATAAGAATTCTATGAAGAAACCAGATGAGGTAGGTGGAAATGACAAGGAAAATACTCTGCACATTGATCCTTTGGTGAATCTGCGGGATAACCTGGTGGTATGAGAGGAACCTTCTTTAGTTGAATTAAATGATGTTTCTAAAGATGATAATGGTCTGCAGGTCACAGAAGTTGTGCTTTTAAATACTATTTCTAATGATTGTGAGGAGAATATGGATCATTATGTGTCTATTTCTGAAATAATTCCTTCTTTCAATATTAATTATAATAATTCGGATCCTATTGCTATTATGAATTCTAACTCTTTTAATGTTCAGGATTCTTGAAAGGATACTGAGGTGGATAATCAAATGGTTGTTAGTGACGATACCAAGTGTGTTTTGACATTAGAGGATGGAGAAATTGCTTCTGGGGACCTATTTCCTATCTTGGCTTCTTCTCTGAAAGATCGTGCTATGAATGTTATGGATAATTGGGAGGAGGATGGTAGGTTCGTCAAGGATGATTGTTCTAATAATAGTAAGTCTCCTTCATATACACAATAGCGATACTATATCTGATAAGGAGGATTTACACTTTAATGCTAAATGTTATACTAAGGATGACAATGATACCAGTTTTATTAAAATTCAAAGTAAAAGAGGGAGAAAACCTAAACATATTACTTGGCAACCAGCTAGAAACACTCCTACAAATTCTCGTTCGAAGACTTCTCACTAATTTTCTTTATGTTTAGTACTATTATTTGGAATGTTAGGGGCATTGGTTGCCCTTCTTCTAGAATTCATGCTAAAAATTTATGTCGTATTCATAAAATTTCTTTTCTTATTTTACTTGAACCTTTAATTCTTGTTTCCCGTTTAATGAATACCTCTAGGTTTTTGGGTTTTGATTATGCGATTTCTAATGCGTCTAACAAAATCTGGGTTTTTTGGAAAAATCCTATTAAAATTGATATTATTGGCGATTTCAATCAAGTCATGCATTGCAATATTGAGGCTTTTAATTTTCATTGATATGCTTCTTTTGTGTATGCTGCATCTTCCCTTTACAACAGAAGAATTTTGTGGGATCAGATCATGAATTTCCATAGTAGTTGTAACTTGCCTTGGTTGGTTGGTGGTGATTTAAATGCCATAACTTCAGCTTCTGAAAGAATTGGTGGTTCTTCCCCTTCTTAATGTTCTATGGCTGATTTTAATAATATGATTTTATCCTGTAAGTTAATTGATATTAGCTTTTCGGGTAACAATTTTACGTGGAGCAAAGTCACTTATGGCAAAGGCTTAACCATGTGCTTTTTAATGACTCTTGGATTAACTCTTTTAATGCTACTAATGTCCAATATCTTAGTAGAACATTGTCTGATCACTCTCTTCTCCTTATTACCATTAAGAATAGAAATTTTAATTCTCACGGTCACTTTAGATTTTAGAACATGTAGTTACTTAATGAATCTTTTTTTCCCTATTGTTCTTGATAATTGGCATGCTCCTTTACACCCAGATAATTTGATTTTTGGTATGAATTGACTTTGGTTCAAACTCAAAAGATTGAAGCAAGTTCTAAATTGGTGGAATCACATTGTTTTTAAAAATACTTTTTCTAATATTCGTCATGCTGAGATTGTATGAATTCCTATGAAAATCTATGTCAGAATGAGCCTAATTATGTGAACTTTGCCTTATTAAATCAATCCAAAATTGACCTCTTTAAATTTAAAACTTAGGAAGAGGTTTTTTGGAAGCAGAAAGCTATTGCTAAACATCTGGCTGAAGGGGATAACAATACTAAATATTTTCACGCTCTTGTTAAGAGGAAAAGGATTCAGAATAGTATCAATAACATCTAAAGGGATGATGGCTCCTATTCTTCCAACCCTGTTGATATTGCTAATTTACTTGTGCATCATTTTGAAAATCATTTTAACAAATATTTCATTCCTAATTAGATTATTGACCACTCTTTTATTCCCAAAATTTTCACTCATGAGGATAATGTTAGTATGTCTAGACCTCCTTCTCTTGAGGAGGTGAAAAATTCTTTAATGGGCATGAATAGTAATTCTTTTGCTGGGCCGGATGGTTTCACTACTATATTTTTTTCAAAAATACTGGAATATTATTCACCATGATATTTTTGCTGCTGTTTTGGACTTTTTTCTGGTAGTCCTATCCCTAAATTTTTTATGTTTACTTCTTTAGTTCTTATTCCTAAAAATAACTCAGTTCAAATTTGGAATGATTATAGGCCTATTAGCTTATGTACCTTTTTTAATAAAGTAGGGTCTAAAATTATTTCTAATTGTCTTGCTTTTATTCTTCCTAAAATTATCTCTCCCTATCAGATGGGGTTTGTGAAAGGTAGGGCTATCATCGAGAATATTCTTTTAGCCCATGAATTATGTTAAGATCAGGATATTAGGGTTAGAGGTGGTAATGTGATTCTGAAACTTGATATTGCCAGAGCTTATGACAATATTGATTGGCCCTTTCTTTACGGCCTTCTTGAGTTTTTTTATTTTAACTCTGTGGTTATTAATCTTATTAAGAATGGTGTTGAAAATTTGTATTTCTTTATTATTTTAAATGGTTCTAAACATGGCTTTTTTTCAAATCTTCTCATGGTTTAAGGCAAGGTGATCCTATCTCTTCTGCTTTGTTTACTATTGCGACTGAGTTTTTATCTAGGGGTCTCACTAATTTATTTGAGAATGACCCTGGCATGTACTTTTATACTTTGGGTGGTTTTCATATTTCCCATCTTTATTTTGCTGATGACTTTGTTGTTTTCACTAATGCTACTATTAATAAAATTCAAAAGGTTATGGAGTTCTTCAATATTTTTGAAATGAGTAGTGGCCTGTCTTTGAGTAAACAGAAATGTTGTTTTATTGCTTCTAAAAGGATTAATAATGATCGCATTTTAGCCATTAAAAAGTATACTAGTTTTACTCATGCTAAGTTTCCCATCAAATACCTTGGTGTTCCTCTGTTTAAAGGTAGAAGGCAAACTTTTTTATTTCATGATCTTATTGCTACTATTTAGAATAAGCTTCTTTCCTGGGATTCTAATTTTCTTACTTTTTGTGGTAGATTGACTCTTATTAAAAGTGTTCTTTGTGCTTTACCTGTTTACATGTTTCAAACTCTTCCCTACTCAAGAGGTAGTCGAATCCACAAGCTTATTAACAAGTTCTTTTGGAAAGGTACATCTTCCTCTTCTAAAATTTCTTGGGCTGCTTGGGATAAGTGTTGTGGTGTTCAAGAGGAAAATGGTTTTGGTTGCAAGAATTTACATGACCTTGATAAGGCCTTTTCCTATAAACTTTGGTATAACTTACATGCTAAAGAGAATCTGTGAGCCAATTTTATGATTTCTAAATACTGTTTGGGTAAGCATCCTAATACTATTTCCTCTAAAATTGGGGACTCTAAAGTGTAGAAAAGGCTTTGTAAGGTCAAATGGGAGGTGGAACCCCTTATTTTGGTGGGGTCTTGGTGAAGGTAATATATTATTCTGGCAAGATAGATGGTTAGGTAAAGACTCTATTGATTCTCTTTTAAATTCTACTTCTTCTGCATCTGTTACAGTCAATTTTTTCTTTAATGATAATTGTTGGGACTATGATAAGTTATCTAATATGCTCCCTGAAAGTATTATTCACCGTATTTTAAACTTGCCTATTAACACTACTTCCAATGACATCATACATAGTGACTTGTCCGGAGATGGTAAGTTTCATTTAAAAAGTGTTTGGCATTTTTTTAGAGAAAAGGGTAACATGGATAGAATTTTACCTAAGATATGGCATAAATCCATACCTACTATTGTCTCTATTTTTATGTGGAGGGTCCTTCATAAATTCATCCCTATAGAAGATAATATTATTAAGAAAGGTTTTAGTTTAGCATCTAAGTGCCAATGTTGTTACCATACTGAAACTATGCATCATATTTTTGTTTCTGGCCCTATGGCTGTTAGAACGTGGACTCATTTTGATGACATGTTTAATTTAAACACTTTTAATGCTCATTTATCTCTTAGTTCCTTCTTAATTCTTGGTTTATTGATACTAAATGTCATATTCGCAATGTTATCCCCTCGCTTATTCTATGGTTTCTTTGGTTGGAAAGAAATAATTCCATTTTCAAAGCTGTTAAAATGAATCATCTTAATGTTATCCAAAAGGTGAAGGACAAGATCTTAGCTCTTGTGGTTGTTAATCTTATCACTAGTAAAAACTTTAAAAATTGTTATGATGTTGGTTCTACTTTAGGGATTACTTGGGTTACTACTCTTAATGTTATTTACTGGAACAAGCCCCTTGCTAATTTTTTTAAACTTAATGTTGAGGGTGCTAATACTGAGTTTGAGAATGGTTATGGTGGTATTATTAGAGATAGTAATGGCCACCTTAACATTGCCTTTGTGGGTCCGGATCATAATGGTAATGTTGTTTCTACCCTTTATAAAGCCATTTTGTATGGTATTCAATTGTGTATTCCTCTTAACATCACTAATTTGTTTATTGAAGTTACTTCTGGCATCAACATATTACCTCTTCAGGAGGATCAAGAAGTCTGTTGTGGTCCTAATTACTTATATCTTGTTAGGAAAATTAAAAGATTGTTGTTATTTTAAACCCTTCTTTCTGCCAGGTTAGTGAGGTTGGTAATTCTTATGCCTCTTGGTTGGCTCATTGGGGTTGTAGTCACAGTGGCTTTACTGATGTTATTCATTCTAATATTCCTAGCCCGTTGTCTGGTATGATTAACTTCGATGCGAATGGCATTCCTTATGTCAACTCTTAATTTATGTTCTGCTTCCCTTGTTATGTTTGGTTTTTCTCTGTGTCCCTAGGTTAGTTGGCTCGTGGTATTTTCCTGGAACTGTGGAAGCTATGTTTGGTTTTTTGTTGACAGTGGGAGGGTGGTTTTTCTGAATGCTTCTACTCTGTTTTGTAATTGCGGGGCTATTTATCATTTTTTGCTATTATTGTTGGGTTGTTTACATATTCTGTGATGGTTGCCTATTTTTTGGTTTTAGCGAGGATTTAGAATTTTTTTGTTTGTTACTTTGATGGTATGTTTCCTGTATGGTTCTATGTTTTAGTTATTGTCAGTCTGGTTGGTGACTGGAGCAATGATTTTACTGGTTTTATTACTGAAGGTAAGTCCCATTGTTGCTCTCCTACCTTGTGGGGTGTTGGGAGTAATGAGGGGGCTATGGATTGGCATCTAGACATTAGTGGATGGCTGATTAACTGCTATTGGCTATATTTCATTTGCTCTGGTAATCTGGGTATCCCGAATTATTTTATGTTTCTCTATTTTGCTGGGGAAACCCGTGTTCCTCTGGATGATTTTTCTGGAGCTGTGGTTTGGTCCTTATCTATTCTGTGGGTTATTTGGTGGTATGATGTGGGGTTGTTTCTGTATTCCCTGGACTGTTCTAATGGAAACTATGGCTTAGCTGGAGGATATTTTCTATGATTTTTTTGGTTGGTAACCTGAGTAGGATTGAGCGACTTGTGGTCTTTCCTAATGAAGATTATTATTACGATAGCTTTCTAAGCTCTGTTAGTTACCTTCCTAAGGCTGGATTTGTTATTTCTTGTGGTGTTGTCCTCTTTTCATCCTATATTTTGCTGTCTGGAACTATCCTGAATTTCAATTATCTCCTTATCTATAACCTGTGCTTTGACAGCAAGATCTGTTGTTTATGCTACTGGAATACTTCTAGTGGGAAGGATTGGATTATTTGTACTCTGAGCTCTTATGATCTGATTGCAGAGATTGGTTTCACTTGGGTCTTTTTTTATCTATTATACTCTTTTTCATTCCTTTTCTTATATGTTTTTTGCTAATATCATTTTTTGGCATAGTTCTTCTGTTTGTTGTTTCAATTTTTCGCAGAGGACGCTAATCAGGAATGGCTTCATTTTTGATAGAAAAACTGAGACTTATTGCTATCTTTTGTTCTTTCTTTTTTGGATGCTTGTCTATAGCATCAGTAGATTGTTACTAGGGTTCATTATATTTTTTGGTAACAGAGACAATTGGCTCTTAGGTTTTCTTTATCATTATTTTATAGCTCAGTTGAGCAGTAGTGAGCCGATTGTTTCCTTTAAGGACTCTGTAACCTATTTTTTATATTAACGCGTAGGCCCCTCCATGGGTTTTAACCAAAAAAAAAAACTAAAAATTATATCAGGTCTGCTGACAGTCAAATAGAGAAGTGATCCAATTATCCTCTATATTTCTTCTGATCAATTGATTTTTTGTTTGGGTCCTTATTTAACTAAATAGTAAAGCTCATGGGATTATTTATTGCCCTAGTATTATCCGTCTCATACTTCTTAAGATTTTTTTTGATATATTTTGATTGGCTAAGGAAGGTTCCATCATCCATCTACTTCACATTGAATCCAAAAAAATAGATCAGCTCTCTTATCACACTCAGCTTAAACTCTTTACTCATTATTTTTTAAAACTCATTACATAAATTTTTATCTATGGATCCAAATAATATTTCATCGACATAAATTTAAATAATGAGTAGATTTTCTCCTTCTCTCTTAAGAAATAGGGTGGTGTCTACACTATACTTAACAAAGGCTCTATAAAGAAGAAATGTGCTTAGCCTATCATACCAAGCTCTAGGTTCTTATTTTAATCCATATAATACCTTTTTTAAATTGAACACATAATTAGGAAATTATGAATTTTCAAAACTTGTGGGTTGTTCAGCATACACATCTTCTTTAATAACCTATTCAAAAAGGCACTCGTAATATCCATTTTATATAATTTAAATCCCTAAAAGCAAGCAAAAGCTAATAGTACCCTTATGGCCTCCAATCAAACTATAGGGGTAAAATCTTCCTCAAAATCTATTTCTTCAATTTTGTTGTACCACTTTGCTACTAGTCTGGCCTTATTCTTTACTATTATCCTAGAGTCATTCATTTTATTTTAGAAAACCCACTTTTTCCTAACAATACTTTGGTCCTTAGGTCTTTTGGCAAGTTCACATACATCATTTTTAATTAATTAATTAGTTCTTCTTACATTGATATGATCCAAAATTCATCAACTAGGGCTTAATCTATATTGATGGATTCTATCTTGAAGATAAATACATAATGACTAACCTCCTTTCTAAGTCCATGCTTAGTTCTTACACCTTTAGATGGATCTCCTAAGATCAATTCTTTATGATAACTAAATGAGTATCTCTATTCTCAAGGCAGGGGTTCCTGAGATTCTACTCTATCTCTTAGGTTAATGGATTATACCCCTTGAATTACCTATGCTTCTTCTTCTTCTGGTTTAGATTTAGAGGTCTTATCTAATTCATCAAACATAATATTGGTAGACTCTTCTTCTACTAAGGACATCTTATAGAACAATATATAGGCCTTATATATAGATGAATAACTAAAGAAGACTCCTTCATCAAACTTGGGATCAAATTTTCCTAAGGGTGATTTTCCATTAATCATGACAAAACATCTACACCCAAGGACATGTAAGTGAGAAATATTGGGTATCCTACCCTTAAGGAGTTTATAGGGCATTTTATTTAACTTGGATCTAATATTCACCTATTTAAAACCTAGAATGTAGTATTCACTACTTCTGCCCTAAAGAATCTTGGGAGAGAATTAGCTAGCATGGCCCTAGAACTTCTACTAAAGTTTATTTTTTCTTTCAACAATTCCATTATGTTAAGGGGTCTTTGGGGGAAAAAAGTTATATTCTATCCCTATCTCTTAACAAAAGAACTCAAACCTATTATTCTAAAATTCTCCACCATAAACACTGTGAATGCTTGAAATTTCATACCCTAATTTTATTCGTATCTAGGCAAAAAAAGTTCTAAATTTCTCAAATGATTCACTCTTTTGTGCTTTGAATCTAACCCAAGTGAATCTAGATTAGTCATTAATGATTACAAATCTATATGTCTTTCTTCCTATGATAACTGTACTAAGTCGTCCAAATAGGTCCATATAAAAAATTTCTAGTGGCCTAGAGGTGTTCATATTCTTAATTGAATGAAATAAAGACTTAACTTTTTTTTCTAGTTGGCAGGCACCACATAAGTTTTTCTTACCTCAAAAATAGATTTTCAATAAAGCACAAGAAAGGGGTACAAAAGAGTACAAACTAGGAATAAAATATTACCCCAGCTCCTTAACACATAAGAGCAAGCATAAAAAGGGAAACAAAAGAATAACAACCAAAAGAAAAAAGGGGAAAGAAAAACTCTCATCTAAAAACAAGAGGCCCCCCAAGGTATAAAAGAACACCAAACAAGGCCTCATATATGATTATTTAAGTAGCCCAAAACCTCAATAAGGATCTCAATAGTTGTTATTTTCCTCTTCCGAGCGGCAGTGGTGATAGGCCCCAGCTGCAACACTTCTTTATGAAGGGGATCATTAGACACTCTTGGTCGATGCTTGGAATGATCTAGATATTTAATGGATATATCGTGCTACTGATATTTTTGAGCAGTGAAAATAATAGGCTATAGGTTAGATATAATAGACGTTGGCAAGGGCTATCTAATTTCATGACCTTTAGAAGGGTTTATTAGAAGTTGGCCTTTCTTCTTAGAATTTCACATTCTAGAGATGATATTACAAGTTCCCAAGAGCTCTTTGGAAGAAGGTGGATCAAATTGATGAGTATGCACAAACATAGCTGGATTCTACATCTCTATTGCTGAAGAATAAAGAGTGTTGTCAACATTACTTGTAAGCTGCTTCTTAGTCTTGCAAGGGCAAGAATCCACTTTATAGCCAATAAATCCACATTAAAAACAATGATGAGAAAATCCCTCATACTAAATCTTTGAAAAAAATTTCCATTCAAGCCCTTAATCTAAAACTCTGGGGAAAGTTTTTGTGTTAAGTTAATGCGGGCACAGACTCTAGCAAAAGAGCTTTGACCCCAAGATGAAGAAAGCTCATCCATCCAAAAAGGTTCACCAATCATAGTAGCCATATGAGAAATATTATAAGGATCCCAATACATCAGAGGAAGCTGAGGAAATAGGACCCAAACTAGCAAGGAGAATATCTTCTAGTCCTTAGTGAAGTATAACTCAGGTATGCCTCTAACTAGGTCTTTTTGGATAATATTCCTAAGAGTTCTCAAGATTTCCTGACATATTCTTCTATTCCATATATAGTATTCATATATTATGATTTTCAAGCACATGGAATTTGAATATGCAATGCAGTTTAAGTTAAGCATATAAATGTTGTTTATTCTTTTCCCTTCTAAGACTAGTTTACCATTTAAGCTAATCATGCATTTTTTAGATAAGAACTTTATATCAAAACCCATGTCACATAATTGGCTAATACTAAGTAAATTATGCTTCAAACATTCAACTAATAAGGCATTTTCAATTATAAAATTTTTAAATTTATCAATTATACTTGAGCTAACCACTTTCCTAGTGGTGTTGTCTACAAGTATTACCTTGCTTCCTAACCTGGCCTCCAGTGTGATAAATTTCTTCAAATCACCAATCATGTGTCTCAAGCATCCACTACCCAAGTACCACATGCTTTCACTATGTATTTTGTAAAATCTCTCCTACAAAGTCATAAAATATAAAATTTTAGAACCCAAGTGAGTTTAGATTCCACCTTATGTATTGATGAATGAGATGTTTGCATGATATGCTATGATGCAAGTCATTTTGACCTCCACACTAGATGTGTCCAACTGTGGATGGTGCAAGTGCAAGCTATGTGACCTAGCATGCCACAAGAGTAATACCAAATAATAGGAAAAGGATTTACTAATCTATGAGGGTTATTCTGCCTCTTCCTAAGGTTATATGATGCATGCTATGATGAGTTATGCCATTATGCCAATGTAAGTGATGGTTTTCTTTTTTAAAGTGCATTGAGTTTTTTTTTTTTTTATAATTCGTTAGACTTTTAAAGCTTGTCACTTCTAATTTTAATGCATGCTCACTTTTATCTAATTGGCATGCATGTGCTTCTAATTATTTAAATGATCCTTCCAATTCAATATACTTTGACATCAAGGATTCATGTGCATTATTTAGGTCAATATGCTACTTGTTTAATGCATCATATTAATTTAGTAAAGTCATATGATCACTATCTAAAGTAGAATGCTTAGTTATCAGACTAGTATGTTCTTTTATCAGACTAGTATGTTCTTTTTACAAATTGATTGGCATCGTACAGTATGATTAGTTCAAAAATCAAATTTCAAAATCTTACTGTATTAATTTGACGGAAAGGGTTTTCAGATCGTAACGAATTGTATAGTATGATCCATATCATATAATACAATTAATTTACAGAAACTAAATTTTTAATGATTATGTAGACCTTGGGCGAAACACCTTGTTTAGAGAGAGAAGCCCCCAAGCATTTTTTAGAGAGAGAAAGCTTTTTTTTTTAATTTTTTCTTTTCATGGGTTCTCCGCGAATGGTGGATTTGACAATGGCCGCCCGTCGGACGGAGGATCGTCAGCCTTCTTCCACCGAGATCATGGCCCCCGTTCGACCATCTAGTACTGATCATATCTAGGGTAAGAATAATAATAATCTGTTGATCAGAGAGGGTTCTAGACCTCCGGTTTGTCAAGAAGTTGTGGCTGAAGGAAAAGGCAAGAAGGTGTTGATTGATCGTGCTGTGGGAGGTGCTAGAGATCCTACAAAGGTGAAAGTTAGTTCAGGAAATCAAAATCCTGATGTGTCTTCATCTGTTGGCTTGGTTTTGAAGGTTAATAAGTTTGTAAGAAATCTTGAGGAGAATGTTGGCCGTAATATAGCATCTGAAATTTATGCTTTAGGAAGTCAAGAAGAATTTGAAGGCAGTATTCTTGCAAAGAACCCTTTGACTGATACCAAGCAGGACAACAACGAGGATGGGAATATTGATAAAAATGTTATGGAGGAGTTTATTGAAGCATGGAAGAAACCTCAACATATCAAGATTTTATTCAACAATAATCATACAGAAATGTCGGAGGACGAGATTGCAGTCAAATTAAATGCTGAGAAGGAATTGATGAACGCACAAGTTCTGAAATACTCACTAGTTATCAAGGTTTTGGGAGACAAAATAACTTTTCCTATGTGTAGCCTGGAGCTGAGAAGGCAGTGGAATAAATTCTGTAGTTTTCACATGAATTTGCTTGGTATGAACTGGATTTTATTCTCGTTCAAGACTGAGGAAGCAATGGATGAAGTTTTGAATGGTGGGCCGTGGTATGTGGGAGGATACATCGTGGGCATGGACAAATGGTCACCGTTGTTCAACTCCAACTTCTTTAAAGGTATTACTGCACCTGTTTGGATTCGTCTTCCTTGTTTGCCTCTATATGGTTGGGACGAAGAGAATATTGTGAGAATTGCAATGTGTGTAAGAGTACCAATGTATGTGGATGGGAATACTTTTAAATGGGGAAAACTAGAATTTGCGCGTAAGTATGTGTGATTAAATTTGGAAAACAGTCTTCCGAATGGCATTTGGGTAGATGGAATAGCAGAAAGATTCTTCCAGAAATTAGAATATGAGAAAATTGATTTGTTATGTTATCATTGTGGAAAAGTGGGGCATGATAAAAAGGTTTGTTCTAAGGTTGTGATGACTGCTCATAGCGACAAGACAGTGAAGAAACAGGAAGTAGCAAGTGATCTGGTAGTACTGGCTAAAGGCAAAATTTTTGGGAATGAATATGAACCGTGGATTCATGTTCAGATTAAGAACAGAAGGTTTAAGAATAGAAGGTTTGCAGGGGGCGGAAGGCCTGGAAGAATTGTGAAGGAGGTGAGAGATAAGATGAATTACTGTGCAGAATGCGATTCAACAAAGTGTAGATGAAATGGTTACATAGGTGATGCAAACTGATCAGCAGAATGAGGATATAGGCAAAAGCTCTCGTAATGGGGAAGCTCATATGGAGATGGAGACGGGTATTGCTGTAGCTAATAAATTTGATGCTTTGATTCAAGATATTGAAGAAGGGGAAGTTAGGAATCAACCCATAATGGAGCAGCCACAGGTACTTGTTGCTGCTGAAGAGATTCTAGATAAATCGGAGGTGGCTGTTACTCATAACAATAGCTTGGTCAAATTTAAATTGGCCAAGGAATTGAAGTATTTGGGGCCTTTAGAACTTGAGCATAGGAAAAAAAGAAGGGATGGTAAAGGAAATGTGGTAGGCGGGGATGGCTCCCCTCTGATTGTTTAATGTCTTCCTTTGTCTTCTGGAATTGTAGGGGGGCCAGGAAGGAGGCCTCTCTGTATCTTAGGGAGATTATTAGGGGTCATGATGTTTTCTTTATTGGGATGATGGAGACTAAGCTATCTAGTGTTGATAGAAGGGATGTTCATAGCCTTATTGGGAGTTATTGGGATTTTTTTCCACCAACCAGCTGTGGGTACTTCTGGTGGAATTTTGGTGGTTCGGAACAGAAAGGTGGCATCTTTTGTGGTGAAGAAGAGTTCTTCTCAAGTGGTAGTTGGGGTCCTTACTACACCATCTATGGGAGAGTGGAAGGCGGCTACTGTATATGGGAGTAGATGCTGTATTGAGAGAAGGAATCTTTGGAGCTTGCTAGAGAAGAGTATGGTGGGTATGGGTCCTTCCATTATGGTGTGTGTGTGTGGGGGGGGGGGGGGGGGGGGACTTTAATTACATTCTGAATAAGGAGGAGAAGAAGGGTGGAAAGAGGTTCCTCTTCTCTAGAGGTCCTAGAGAGATGAGGGATTTTATGACTAACTCTGATTTTTATGATGTAGGTTTTGTTGGACCAAGTTTTATTTGGTGTAATAATAAAGAAGGAGCTTCAATGATATGGGAAAGGCTTGATAGATGCTTGTTAAATTCTGCATCTTTACATTTGGTCCCTTCAGGAAAGGTGAGGCATCTTGCAAGGGTGGCGTCAGATCATAGTCCAATTGTCTTTAAACGGGAAGTTATGCAGTTTAACAAGACAAAGACAATCAGATTTGAAGATACTTGGAGATCATACCCGGCTGCCTGGAATATTGTATATAATTCATGGAAGAAAGCTGACTTCGGTGATGATGTGGAGGTGCTTCATAGGAAGCTTCGAAGGACGTTGAGAGCCTTATTCTTCTGGAGTAAAAATAAATGCAAGTATTTCAGTAAATTGAAGGAGGACCTAAAGAGGGAAATTCTGGAATTACAGATTAAGGAGGCCACGGTGGAGGTTTTTTCTATAGAAGATTTGTTTATTCTAAGGAGTAAGGTACATGAACTTAATGTTACTCTAAGAAGGCTTTCTACTTGGTGGAATCAAAGGGCTAAGGCAAGATGGCAAGAGGAAGGGGATACTAATTCCAAGTTTTTTCATAACTTTGCATCAGCTAGGAGAAATGCAAAGTTGGTGAGACAAATTAAAGATGGGAATAACCATTTGGTGGAGGAAGAGGAGCAGATTGAGCAGGTTTTTTTACAGTTCTTTGAGGAAAAATGGAAATACATAGATTGCAAATTGGCGGAGTGGCCTGTAATTTTCGATAACCAAAGTTTGGATGCTTCGAATAGGAATGCTTTGGCTGCTGATTTTTCCTTGGAAGACTATAAGGAGTCGGTGTTCCAGTAAGGTAACAATAAGTTACTTGGGTTGGATGGCGTGACATCTTCATTTTATAAATGCTATTGGAGCTTAGTAAGTGAAGCTACTTGGAATGCTATCAAAAAAAATTTTAATTCTAGAATTATGCACAAGGAATGGAAAGATACATTAATTGCATTAATCGCCAAAGTTAAGAATCCAATTTTGCCTTCCAATTATAGGCCTATTAGCCTATGTCAAACTACTTATAAGATTGTTGCTACTATGTTGGTGAATAGGCTGAAAGAATACATGCCCAAGATGATTTTGGAGGAACAAATGGCTTTCATTCCAAGTAGATCAATGTCAGAACATTGTATTTTGGCTTAGGAGATCATAAACAAATTTAAAATTTCTAAGAAAAGAAAAGGTTGATGGCTGTAAAGCTTGACATGGAGCAAGCTTATGATAGCATGGGATGGCCAACTCTGCATCAAATTCTCAAATGGTATGGTTTCCCCACTATTTTTTCTGATTTCCTCATGGAGTATGTGGTGAATGTAAGGTTTTCAATTTGTCTGAATGGGAAGAAGTCGAGATGGATCAATGCCTGCAGTGGATTTCGGCAGGGGTGTCCACTCTCTCCATACTTATTCATTATGTGCTCTTAACTTATTTCCAATGCTTTGGAGCAAAGGGGACAAGAGTTGGGTATTTAGATATCTCCTAGAGAACCGATGATTACACACCTTATTTATGCAGATGATGTGCTTGTATTTTCACAAGTAACCACTACTTTGTCAAGATTATTGAAGAATATTATTGAGGAGTTCTATAAGTGGACGATTCAAAGGGTTAACATCAATAAGTCCCAAATTTTATTTGGCAAAGCTGTTAGGATATCTCATAAAAAGAAGGTGGCCAAAATTCTCGAATTTAAGATTGTGAAGGAATGGCAGTATATGGGCATTAAGATCTCTTTAAGGAGATTGGGTATGGCTGATTTTCATGATCTTTTGAGCCATGTGATGGATAGATTGAGTGTGTGGGGGAATAAATCTTTATCTTTGGGAGGTAGAATTACTCTCTTAAACACTTCATTATTATCTATGCCGAATTTTGTACTTACACATTCTCTGGTCCCTAAGAAAGTTTTGTATGAGCTGGAGAAAATGTGCAGAATATTTATTTGGCACAAACCGGATGGGAGGAAGGGGTTTCACTATGTTGCATGGGAAGAGATTTGTAAACCAAGATGTGAAGGTGGATTGGGACTGCAGTCTTCTGTAATTAGAGGCGATACGCTAAGGGCGAGGCTGGCATGGAATTGTATCCAGAAGCTGAATTCATTGCTTCATAGAACTCTCATTGCTAAATATGGTGATGATATCATAAATGGAAACTACTAAAAGAGTTCATCTAGTGCTTGGAAAATCATGAAAGATGGAGGTAAACATCTTAAACACATTATCAAATGGAAGGTGGGTAGAGGTGACAAAATTAATGTATTAAGTGATATTTGGTTGTTGGACAATAGTATTATTGCTTGGCCGACCTTTGCTGATTGTGGAGCTTTGGAGGACATGACGGTTTAGCAGCTCATTTTCGATGATGGAAATTAGGATGAAACGAAGTTACAGAGGTTCTTTCATGTAGAACTTATTATGTTAATCAGGCAAACACATATTGATAATATTGGTTTGAAGGATCAGATGGAGACCATGAGAAAATACTCTTGTAGATCAATTTCTGCATTGGCTTATGATTATGTGATGAAAGGGAGATGTAAGGAAGATGATGGTGGTTTTTGTATTTGGTTGAAGAAATTAAAGCTCAACAATAAAGTGGAACTTTTTTGGTGGCTCCTCAGTAAGTTTGCTATTCCTACTAATCATTTTTCTCAAATTTCGAAGGCTTGCTGCTGATGATGCCTGTGCTAAAGGATGTCAAGAGGTTGAGAATTATGAACACATTGTGGTTCATTGCAAATATCTTATTGAAGTTATCTCTAAAATTAGAGAATGGGATTTTTATGTTCCTGTTTTTCATTCATTGGATGGCTGTTTAGAGGAACTGAGGAGAAGTTCGGTCCAGAGTTCTGGCATGGCGAGAATTTATTGTGCTACAGTCTTTCTGTCATGGAAAAATTGAAATATGGTGAAGCATGGGAAGGCTGTTATGTCTAGTTCCTTGGTGGCGGCAAATGCTCTTTCTTTAGCCACATTGAAATATAATCCATATCTAGATAGCTGGGGTGCTAATCTCCCTAGGGAGTCCCATAGATCTTGGTGCCCTCCACTACTAGATTGGATCAAGATTAATGTAGATGCATCACTGTTGAGCTTTAATCGGGCTGGTATTGGAGGGATTTTCAGATACTGCAAAGGTAGACTTCTTCTTGCTTTTGGGAAGATTAAAGTACATTGGGATGTTGCTCAACTTGAAATGGAGGTGATTATAGCTATAAGGGAATTCATCCAAAGTTGGATGCTTGAAAGCAAAGGAGTTATCATTGGGAGTGATAATATCAATGTGATTACATTCATTCAAAATTCTTTGAAGAAGGTAGATTGGCAGTTGGAGATGTTGCAACTCGGGCTTCCGAGTTTATGATTTTGATGATAACAATTAATATTTATTAATCTTTTATTTCTCATAGTATTTGTAGTGCATATTTCCTTCCATGTTGACTAATATTTTAGATACATCATGCACCGTTCTTTGAAGATTCAAGGCTCAAGATTACGTATAATTGGTCATATTAAATGAGTCTGTAATTTTCATTTATTGAGTCAAGTCTTATAATGATGTATGTTAGTTTGTTGATCATGCACACACATAGAGGGAGCAAAAAATGATTATAAATATTTTAACTTTTCTATTCATCGTACTGTACGATATGTATCGTACTGTACGATCTGGTGTAACAGAAATAAATTAAAATATTTTATTTTTTTGGAAAAATTATTTTTGAATATAACTAATCGTACTGTACGATCACCACATCGTATCGTACGATCTGTTATAATTAGAAAGCTCACCGTCCGTTAAATTAGGCAAAGATTTAAATTTGAAAAGTTGTTCTAATCGTATTATACGATCATGATCGTACTGTACGATGTTTAAAATATTGTCTAATTTAATCCGCTGATTGTTCAATCAAAACGGCTTAATTTTGATATTTTGATCGTACTGTACGAACTGGATCGTACTATACGATCAACAGAGACAATTCTGGCCGTCCCATGCTTCGTCCTGGACGAACTGCACTTTTATTGAACTGTTCGTACAGCACATCGTATAGGCCATCGTACAGTACGAATGTCAACTGAACTGTTCATACAGTACTAACTGAACATCGTACAGTACTAACAGGTCAATTTTTGCACATCGTACAGGATGATCTTGTGATCGTACGGTACGATATTTGACGGCCGAATTGACTTTTTTTAGGGTTTTTTTAGCCCTCTATTTAAGCACTCTCATAAGAATTTGTAAGAGTCTTTGGCAGCCATTGTGGCTTCGTTTTTCTAGAGAAAATTTAAAGAGACGACTTAAAAGGGAGAGAGGAAAGGGTGGAGTTTGAGAGAGGGAGAAGAACCTAGGAGGGGGTTTCAAGGGAGTGTGAAGGAGATTTCACACGGTTGCTCCGGCGAGCTTGCACCTCAGTACCATCAGATTCAAGGTTCGTCTTGAAGGATGTTTTGGGAAGAAGAAGATCTCATTGGTGTCAAAGGACCCAGCTCCTCCGCCGCACCGGGGAAGGTGAAAGTGATTGTGTAAGGGCTTCTCCGCCTAGCTGTGGGGACTAAAAGAGAATCACTAAAGTTTAGTGTAATACTCGGAGGGTGCCTCCGAGGAGTGGACACAGGTCATGGTTTGACCGAACCACTATAAATTGGTGTGTTCTTTCCCTTATTTTTTCTGCACTTTATTTCTGCATTTATTTTTATTGTGATTAATTGCGTGGATGAAATTGATTATCTATCTTTTTATTGTGAATGAAATTCGCTTCCGCATAAAGTCATAAAAAGATATTTCTTTTCATTAAAGAAGTTCTTAATCATCCAATTCACCCCCTTCTTGGTGCATCTAGTAATTTCAGGAGAATTGGCCGATCAAGGAGCTTTTCTTCCTTAATGATTTCAATAAAATCATTTTTCATCATGTAAATAGGGAATGTAATAGAGTAGCTGATTTTTGTGCTACTTTGGCATTACATGGTAGTTTTACTTTTGATAGTTTCTCTTTTGGTAGCATTCCGTCCTCTTTGGTAGATTTAATCAAGGAGGAATGTTGCCCTTTTATAAATTATAATTAGTATTTGTTTCCTTTAAATGCATATTTGCACTTTTCAAAAAAAACTAATTTTTTAATTAGCTATTAAGCCCAATTCTTAATATACTAGTTGTATAGTAAGATTATAAGTTGTATAATATGATTAATAGAAAATTTTTAACTTTTAAAACTTATATCACTCCCCTAATATATGTGTGCATAGTCACTTAACTGCATACACTCTTATGTAGCCAAACTCAAGAAATAGAAAATATAGAAAAGTAAAATTATAGACTTTGTTTACTTGAAATTTCTATTCTACTAATTTTTAAACTTTCGGTAGCCTTCAGCAGTGTATTTCTTACATGCAATGTTATTGCTCATAAATAGAAGAAATGTCTAAAATATTTGGTAAGAAAAGTAACAATTCAATCAATAATGATTATCATCATTAAAATAACAGACTATGGATCCTGGATTGTAATAAGAGAAGTTTCAAAGTCAAGAGTCTAGGATTCTCTGCCTTCTTCGGGAGGGAGAAAAATGATTGTGGTACTCTGCCATTATTAGGAGGGTAAATAAGGGTTCCAAGTTCTCTGCATTCGTAGGAGGGAGAAAAAGGATTGAAGGTCCACTGCCAGCACCAAGAGCATGACAGCTTCCGACACTCTGCTACACCAGGGTTGATGGAAGGGATTTTTGTAAGGGCTTATCCGCCTTGTTATGTGACCAAAAGGAGATACACTTAGTATTAGTGCAATACTCGGAGTGGATGACTCCAGGGAGTGGACGTAGGTCAAAATTTATCAAACAACTATAAAAATCTTTGGTGTGCTTTTTTCCTTTTTGCATTTTATTTTTTGAAATTTTCTTTTAATTATCTACAAGTTGAATTTACTGCACAAATTTCAATATTTACTATCAACTGCATATATGATAGGTTGTGATTTAAAAAAAAATTACATATATTGAAAAATATTTTAAATTCTCAATTGCTTCCACACGCTTTAATATAATTACTTGGATTAGTTTTTAAAATCATTTTATAGCAAAAAAAGGAATCAGTATTAATCATTTTATAGCAAGATCTAATCACGGGGGATAATTTAAGTAAGATTTAATAATATCATAAAGTATGATTAGAATCATAATGTACGATTAGTTCAAATTTCATTTTTAAAAATCCTTAATTTATCTTATGGCTATGGTTTACATATCAAATCAAATCTTATTGTACGATATGAACCGTGCAGCACGCTCAGTTCATTAAAATTAATGGTTCAATTAGTCGTTGGACAAAATTTTCCAAATAACATATTATTCAGTATGATTATAATCATATGGTTAGATTTGTTCAAATTTTTAATTTCAATTTTTTTACTCTCCTAGTGTGTGTGTGCATGTTCACAACTTTACCATACACCCTTACATGGCCAGTCTCATGAAATAAAATTATAAGAAAATTAAAAATTAGTGACTCTTTTTGATTGACAACCTATTATACCCAAGCTTGAGTCTTGCAGTCTTGAGCGGTGTGTGTCCTTCCTAAATGTTAGTGAGCACAGAAAAAAAATAATATCCAATATATATGTTTGAAAAATTAAAAGAACTCAAACACTAATGTTTGTTATCATCAAAATTACAAGCTAGGGATCCTAAGCCTTGGATTTAAATGATTTAAATATATCTCACTTTATCAATGATGCTTTTTAAGGTCCAAGTATTAACCGCGTGCAAGATGCCGCAGAGATACAAATAAGTCAAATCTTTGTAGTCGTTGGTACTGCGGATAAAAAATAATAATAATTGGATAATAATATCTGACTAAAATTTGATTAAGATAAATTTTAAAATTCTTAACAATAACAACATCAATCCTTTATCCCACTATGTGGAGTCAGCTATATGAGTCCTTTTTTATTTATTGTGCCTTGTTAAAAGTTCAATTCTCATTTAAATCTAATAAGAAGATGTTATTTCTAATATTTTCTAACCAAGTCTTTTTATGTCTATCGCTTTATTAACAAAACTCAAATCTAATAATATCTACTTTCCTAACTAGGCAATCCGAAGGCCGCCATTTTATGTGACCAAGCCATCTAAGGCGACTCTCCCTAATCTTTACCTTTTATTGGAGCTACTCCAACCTTTTCACGTATATGCTCATTTTGTATGTTTCCTCTAAAAGTAAAGCCACTCATCCATCAGATCATCCTCATCTCTACAACACTTTAACTTAATATTAAGTTTCTCTTTTAAAGACCAACATTTTGCACCGTAAAGTATTACAAGTTAAACCATCTTATAGAATTTTTCCTTATGTTTGAGGGGAACTTTCTATCACACAACATGTCGGAAGCATTCCTCTACTTTAACCATCCAACTTGAAATCTACTAATAATATTCCCATCTATTTCACTATCATTCTGAACAATAGCCGGAAGATATCTAAAACATTTATTCTTATTAATGACTTGATCACCAAAAGTCAAAGTCCCCCAACAAGACCAACTATTACTAAAATTACACTCCATATATTCAATTTTAGATCTACTTAAACGAAAACCATTAGACTCTAAATTGACCTTCATAATTCAAATCTACCTTCAACTCCCTCTAGAGTCTTATCAACAAGAAAAATATCATCAACAAAAAGCATACACTAGGGTACAACCTCTTGCATATGTCAAGTGAGAACATCCATAACTAAAGCAAAGAGATATAGGCTTAAGGCTGATCCTTGATGTAAAAAGAAAATTAAAAATTCTTAAATTAGCTTAAAAATAAATGCAATCTATCAATAACACATCTTTTTTAATATCACGATCATCTTGAAACAAGCCCAAAGGTTTGAAAACCCATTCAGCCCAAATTCTCACATATTATTTTCAGATTAAAAAAACAGTTAAAATCTTTCTAATTTCCTTATGGCGTATTAACCTGCAATAAAAATCCTAGCCGGACGTCAACCAACGAGAAGTTTTTTAATTTTGAGGTGAAGACTTCAGCATTCTAAAGCATCCTCCCATGACCAAAAGCATAAAGCCACTTCCACAGGTGGTGGAAAAGCTTAGCAGAAAAACAGTAATTTACCTTATAAAATTTGAGGTGCCACAAACTAGCCATCAGAACAGATATTTCTGAGTATCTAGTCACACCAGATCACATAGAATCCAGCAACATATGGGAGCAAAAACATTTAGTTTGCACATAAACACTTCAATTTCCAATAAAAGGTTGAAAGAAAAACTACACTCGATGAGGTAATAATTCATATGTGTAATATATGGTAGGAAGAAGCTAAAAAATATGAGATTTCTCTATGCACGTTTGCAACTACATTATGTATGTTGAACTGCAATACGGCAGCGGTTTAGTAAGATGCTGCAGGTCTACTATGTTGAAATCTTTTTTTATTAGATAGCACAAACTGACTTGTTGAATGATCAATAACTCAGCCATAAATCTCAATGCGGACCATCTCTGGCTCAGAGATGGAAAAAGCAGCTTCCAGAACTTTAATATGCATTTAAATCGGCATCTTAGAGTAAATGGCTCCAAATCTACAAAGCAAACACACATTAAATGAGCATAATTTTTGTTAACTACATTAATTAAAGCAAATAAACAAATTATTTCAGCTGGCGTAAGAAATAAACAATAGAATGTCAACAAACCTGCTTGTCCTTTAATTTCTACATGTCTCGTCTCACGAAGAATGAGACAAAAAAGCGCAAAACTGTTGCTAAAGCAACAGATTGTTAGTTGTTGGATCAAATTTCCTCAATTTTCATAATACTTCTAACAATTACCAGAAAATGGAAAAACAATGGTGAATAGACAACTTATAGAAAGCTAAAAGTCTATTTTATTAATATCTTTCAGCAGTCAAAATGATCAAATTCATACAATTGCAGTATATAATCAATAAAACATGAATTTGATGCCTACAATTTAAAGAACTTGAAACATTAAAATCACAACTATCTTCTCATGCAGTTGAGACTATCCACTAAGATAATCATGACACATCTAATTGATATTCAAATTATTGTCAAAGTTTGTGAAGTCATGCAGCTATTTTGAATGATACTATTAAATAATTTGGATATTGTATTTAAATGATAAAGGCATCAGGTTTGGATTATCGAAATCAACCCCACCAATATTCAAGCCATCAAGAAGACGATTCCACACATATTTCTTTGGCATCCTTCTTATGCACATGGTGATTCATCCCAAACCTATCTAATAGGCAGCAGCCCTTGTCAAAGATAATGAAGAAGGATGCTCTATTCATTTGGGATGAGGTCTTCTATAACATAAAACAATAACTATTGCATACCCCAATTCTTGTAGCACCCATTTCAAGAAAAATAATAATTCTAACACAACTACCATGAAGAAGTCGTTACTGCCCCAAAACAATGAGAACGAGAAGGACAAATTCCTCTACAAAATAAGTTGAAAGCTAGTGAAAGCAAAAGCACGAAATTTCCCAATAGAAAATCACAAAAATATATTGATCTTCGTTGTTTAGAAACACTAGCCCAATATGCTAGCCCATCTAGTCAACATCACATGCCTCCTAACAGCATTTAGCGTTACAACAACAACAACATCAAGCCTTTAGCCCACTGGGGGGTCGGCTGCATGAATCCTTTTTCTCCATTGTGCCCCTGTTAAAAGTTAAATTTTCATTTAAATCTAATAAAGAAATGTCATTTCTAATATTTTCTAACTAAATCTTTTTAGGTCTACCTCTACCTAACATAAGTCAAATCTAATATATCTACTTTCCTAATCAGGTCATCGGAAGGCACCATTTTATGTGACCAAACCATCTAAGGCAACTCTCTCTAATCTTATCTTCCACTAGAGCTGCTCCAACCTTCTCACATATATGCTCATTCCGTATCTTGCCTCTAAGAGTAAAGCCACTCATCCACCTGACCATCCTCATCTCTGCAACACTTAACTTAATATTACACTTCTCTTTTAATGATCAACATTCTGCATCATAAAGCATTGCAGGTCTAACCATCTTATAAAATTTTCCCTTAAGTTTGAGGGGGACTTTTCTATCACACAATGCATTCCTCCACTTTAACTATCCAACTTGAATTCCAAAAATAAAAAACCCATCTATTTCACCATCACTATGAACAAAAGCCCCAAGATATATAAAATGTGTATACTTATTAATAACTTGATTACCCAAAGTCACAATCCATTTTAGATCTACTCAAACGAAAACCTTTAGACTCTAAGGTTGACCTCCATAATTCAAGTTTACTTTCAACTCCCTCTTTAGTCTTATCAACAAGAAGAATATCATTAGCAAAAAAGCATACACCATGGTACAACCTCTTCAAATGCTTGGTGAGAACGTCCATGACTAAAGCAAAAGGTAATGGGCTTAAGGCTGATCCTTCATGTAATCCAACTGAAATAGGAAAATAATTGGTCAAACCACCTTGTGTTTGAACATAAGTAATAGCTCCTGCATATATATTCTTAATGACTTGAATATAAGCATTATTAAACCCTTTCTTTTCTAGAACTCAACATAACGCTTCTCTTGGAACTTTATTATATGCTTTCTATAAATTAATAAATATCATATGTAGAACCTCCTTATTCTCTCTATACTTCTCCATCAATCCTCTCAATAAATATATAGCTTCCATAGTAGACCTACCTGGCATAAATTTAAATTGATTTTGAAAAACATTAGTATCACGTCACAACATAAGTTCCATAACTCTCTCCCATAATTTTAGAGTATGACACATTAACTTAATTCTTCTATGATTCGCACAATCTTGTGCATCATCTTTATTCTTAAAAATAAGAATCAACACACTCATTCTCCACTCACCTGGCATCTTTTTAATCTTTAAAGTAGTATTAAAAAGTTTAGTATGCCAAGAAATTCTTTCATCTCCTAAGCATTTCCACACCTCTATAGGAATATCATCAGGTCTAATAGCTTTTTCATACTTCATTTTCTTTAAAGCCCCTCTAACTTCAGTTTACTAATACAGCAATAAAAATTAAAAATCTTTATTTTCATTTAGGTTACTAAGATCACTAAAGTCAATAGTATTCTCACAATCTTTATTGAAAAGTTTAACAAAATATTTCATCCACCTTTGTTGAATATCTTCTTCTAATAAAAATATTTTTTGATATTCATACTTAATACACTTCACTTGAACTAAATCCTTACTACTCCTGTCTCTTTATTTGGCTAACTTATACATATTTCTTTCACCCACCTTAGCACCTAATCTATGCATATTACTTTCGTAGACTCCTTACGGGTTTCTTCATATCTTTTCCTATTATTAGAATTTTTAGATCTAAATCAATTTTATAACAAATCTTTTTATTTTTAATCTTTTCTTGCACATTTTGATTCCATCATAAACTATTTTTACTATTAAAAGCTCTTCCCTTTGATACTCCAAGTACATTCTTTGCAATATTCTTAATATCACTAGCTACTTTTTCTTACATAGCATTAGCTTCCTCTTATACAAACAAATCTTAAGATTTAGAATCTTACTCTAAAAAAATATTTTAATTAATATTTTTTAAATGCCCCAATCTAATCCTAGAAAAATATTATATTTTATTTTTTATTTTCTGCCCCAAGATCTTAAAATTTAAAATTAATAAGCGATATTGAGTACATAAACTTTCATTCGAAATAACTTTGCAATCTTTGCAATATAAACGATCCATTTTTCTTATAAAAAAATAATCAATATGAATTTTATTATATCCATTCTTATAAGTGACGAGATGTCATCTCTTTTCTTAAAAAAACTATTAGCAATTATAAAATCATAAACTAAAGAAAAATATAATATAACCTTACTATCTTAATTAGTCATTCCAAACCCATAGCCACCATGAATGCTTTTAAATCATCTAACTCTCTATCAACATGTTCATTAAAATCTCCTCCAAGAAAAATTCTTTTTTCAAAAGATATATTTTGTATTAAATCTTCTAAGTGAACACATACCCAAACCTACTTGAGAAGCATAAGCAATTATAATATTAATAATCTTAACATCAATAACAATCTTTAAAGCTATAATTCTATCTCTAATTTTGTTAATTTTTAAAACATTATCCTTAAAACTCTTATCTACAATCATACCTACATCAGTTCTAAGACGACCTCTACCACATAAATTAAATCTTAAAATATCAATCTCCTTAGCCTTCTCTCCAACCCATTTAATTTTCTATATGACACTAACTTAATTTCTTTGTAATTCACACAATCTTATATATCAGCTTTATTCTTAAAAATAAGAATCAACTCAATATTTTCCACTCATCTAAGATCATTTTTGCTTTCAAAATAATATTTAAGATGTAGTAAGCCAAAAAATCTCTTGATCTCCTAAATGTTTCCAAACTTTTATTTGAATATCATAAGCTCCTACTATTTTTCACACATTTTTGTTCTTTAAAGTCTCTCTGATTTCATATTTTATTAATATTATGATAAAAAAAAAAATTTATTATATATTTATAATTTATTTAAACATTGTCATTACCAGGTCATAAGTTCTGGAGGAAAAATATTGAGGGTTGTGTTAGGTAGTCAACAATTAGCATAAAACTTATCGAATACTCATGATATAAATTCATTAATATTGAGGGTTGTGCCCAGGTGCAATGTTAAATATGTAAGGGTTTCCATATCATGGATAGATGTGGGAAAAGAAGTTAGTTCATGAAATTAAAATTAGGATAAAAACTTAGAATATAGGTTCCCTTACAAGTAAATTAATGAAATTAATAAATATAATGATTCAAGTCATTAAAAATATGTACACAGGAGCCATTATTAGTGTTTAAATACAAGGTGTTTGAACTAAGCATTTGGCAATTTTAGTTGGATTATATCAAGGAATAACTTTAAGCTCATAAATTTTTACTTCAATCATGGATCATGGATGTTCTCACCAGACATTTGCAAGATATACCTTAGTGTATGCTTTTTGCTGATGATATTATTCGTATTGATAAGACTACAAAGGGAGTTGATTAAAAACTTGAATTATGGATATCAACCTTACAGTAAAAAGTTTTTCATTTGATTAGATCTAAAACTGAATACATTGAGTGTAAATTTAGTTGTAATAAAACTAGTGATGGGATTGTGATATTGGGTGATCAAGTCATTAAAAAGAATGTATATTTTAGTATCTTGAGGTATAGTTCAAAGAAATAGTGAAATAGATAGGGTTATTATTAGTAGAATTCAAATTGGATGGTTGAAACGGAGGAATGCATTGGACTTGACTTGTTGTGTGATAGAAAAGTACCCTTAAAAAATAAGTAAAAAAATTTTAAGAAGGTGAAACCTGCAATGCTTTATGGCACGAATGTTGGCAATAAAAAGAGAAGTATAAAATTAAGTGTTACAAAGATGAGAATGTTCAAGTGGATGAATGGCTTTACACTTAGAGACAAAATGTGAAACGTGTTGAATTCCATTTTGTTTGGTTGATAATCGAGAACCGTACTATACGCCATCGATAAGCAAAGAGCACGAGAAGAAAATGTATTAAAGTATGAATGCGAAGAAAGATTGAGAGAAATTAAGAGATTGTATGAATCTAGACTAAATATTTATTATTCAGGTCAGAGATACAAGTAGGTGGAAAGCTAGAGCTTTAGATTACAAAGAAAGAAATAACATTTCTTAATTTTCCCTACAATGATTTTTCCTTGTGGTCTCTCTCTTGTGAGGATGCTTTATTTGAAAATAATGAAATCTTTCTTCTTCTTCTTTCTTATTAGTCCTCCCCTTTTTATAGAGTCTGGAAAGTTCCATAAGGTACATCTTTGACATTATTATTGTCTTGCCGCTCTATGTTGTAAGTCGGTCATTGGTGCCGAGTGGAATGGCGATTGAGAGGGGCGAGTCAAATAGACTTATGGAGACTTCTCGTCCTTGGCTGAGAGCTAGTCCAAAAGCCCTTATTGAGATAACAGAAGAGTGGGTATCATCGAAGTGTAGTAGGTAGAAAGAGCTGATGTAAAATATTAGGTCATTCAGTGGTCGCTCTATCGTGAGGTGAAAAGGGCGAGTGATGTCTTAACAACGCCTATAGATCGATCTGGTTGCAAGAGATGTCTGCAAGGTCGCCCACATGGGAATCTCAATTCTAGTTGAGATGAATAAAGATTTTTCTGTCTGAGAAAAGAACTTTTGAGGTTTCCCTCGCCTGAGAGTGACTACTTGGAAGAGGTGGTTAATGCTAGTTCACCATGCTCTAGTGGAAACCACCTTTCCAGCTCCTGAGTGAATCCCTCAAACGAAAAGCTCCGATAGAGGAGTAGATCCTCCTCTCGCTTGATCCGAACATAAACTATAAGACACTTATGAACAGGTATCTGCACAGGTATTCACAAGTATACATTTGGTTACTCGATTTATGCAACTCTTTAAACATCGCGAAAAGGTTAGATAAATGAAAAAAAAAGAAGAGCACGAGTAATTACTAATTTACTACCCAATATCCTTTATGATTCGTGTTTCCTCATATAGACCAGATGACCTCATCTCCAGGTTTCTTTAAAAATATCAGCTTCGAGTCAATTAAATGTTTTTTTTTTTGCTTTTCAACTAAGAGCATCTCTTGGAATTCGAGCTTCTCAAAAGGTTGCCAAGAAGGCGTGAGTAACCATTGGCATGGAGGCTGTGATCAAGGAGGTTATGCCAAGTAGGTCCATTGTTGGAAAAGGGGGGAGACTGTTTGTTGACTCGATCGATCTGACTAAGTTCTTTGCTGAAGAGAAGCGAGTTAAGGTAGGGGAACCAATTGTTATAAGGGATAACCAATCGCATGGTCTGGCTGTGTGGACAAAGAAGACAATTGTTCCTATGGTCCTGGTTGTGGGAGGCATGACCTATGAGGCAGAGGCTCTGACAATGAGGA
This sequence comes from Dendrobium nobile, assembly GCA_022539455.1. Classification (NCBI taxonomy): domain Eukaryota; kingdom Viridiplantae; phylum Streptophyta; class Magnoliopsida; order Asparagales; family Orchidaceae; genus Dendrobium; species Dendrobium nobile. Next base: position 11,685,491 of record CM039722.1, read on the forward strand.
ATATAATCCTTTTCTTTTTGGAAGTGCACAAAGGAGCAGGAGTGAGGTACTTCCAAAGGAGGTGAGTGTGCCAAAGAGGGAGGCAGTTGTTCTGGAAATTGTTGTAACTACTGAAAGAATTGAAGGAGCGGCTAAGGGGCGAGCTGCAGATAAGGCGCCTGGGAAGCCGATGACTTCTCTCTCGTATACCCTCTTTACTAACCTCTTCTTTCCTTTAAAATGAATTTCGATAGATGAAATTATTTGAAGTTTAATGGCTCTGGAGTCGGTGGCCAAGTTCAAGGGTGCAGGAGAGCTCAGTGTTGTTGAAGGGAGGGTTGCAACAGCGAATGACGCCGACTGGAGAGAGGCAATGGCTTCTTTGGACGCCCAGTTGACGATTGTGTGGGACTGTGTAATCTCGATAGAAACCGAACTGTGGTCGTTGCTTAATCAGACCAAGCGGGACTTTTTTGTGGGTGTTCAGCACATTGTGGAATACCTTAACCGAATGGAAGGTCTAAGACTATGGCGAAGGATCATGTACTAGAGCAAGCCAGGCGTATTCCCCTTATTGGTAGATTTATACCTTTCTTTTCTTTTTCCATGATTTGTTTTGTCCATGAGTTTAGACGTTAATTCTCAAATGGATAGTCTTTGATTCCTGCAAAAGAAATTAAGAGGATTTTTTCAATTCCATCGAATGGGATGGAGCGGTAGATGCACCATGGATTTTGAGAGTGGTTGTGCAATTACTGTGAATGAGCATGATGTGGCCTTTCGGATTGTGCAATGATGAGAAAGAATAGTGAGATCTTTCGTATTAATTTTTATTTTTATCTCTTCCATTCTTCCAAGTTTCAATTCTGACTTCAGGATGTTTGGTTTGTGCAAATGAGCGAATAAGTTACTCGACAAGAGTGACTTGTCCTAGACTCAGCTGATTGAAGAGTACGCCGAGTACGCTTTCAGAGCATAAAGCTTTTCAAATGTTGGTTTCGTCGCCAAACCGGCAATGGAAAATGAACATATTAACTCTATGTTAGACGAGGAATTGTTAATTCCCGATAATCATCTAAATCTTGGGTTGTGATTTCCCCTGTGCTCAGAGATAAAGGGAGTTTTTTATGGGTGGTTCCCATATAATTACTGTTGAATTTGGTGGCAGGAGTGATTTCATTTGCTTCTTTGCTGCAAGAGCACAGTCTGCCATGGTCTCTGAATCTATTTTGACACGTCTTTATAGTATAAAGGCTTCGCAATAGAGTTTTGTCCAATTCTCGCATTCGACGGGTAGGACGATTGGTAGGGGCAAGAAATATAGGGAGCCTATAAGGGAGATAAAACAAAAACAACGACCCACTAAACCATGAAGATGAAGACTAAGATGAGGAAAAACAAACTCTTACATTTCAAATTAAACTAAAAAGAAGAAATTACAAAACACAAAATTACAAGGACTTACAAACTTTGACTCATAAACCAAAGACACCCTAAAGTTGTTGCACTTGGAAGAAATATACAGGTGGAGTGGCACTTGCGGAGAGACGAAGAGATTAGAAGCCAAGAAGAAGAGTGGAAAGAGCCTGCAGGATTTCCGGAGGGGATGAGAAAGAAGACGGACAAAGCTCGCAAGCTTTTCCATGAAACCCGCAGGTTTACATTTCCAAAACTCACAAATCATTCTCTCTTTAAAACAATACAATACCCCCCATATATATAGGTATGAAAGGGGAATACAAAGAGACTCCTAATAAATTCCCATAGGAATTCAAAAAAACTTAGCATTAAACCCAAATGCTTTTCATAAAAAAAACAGCCCAAGCCAAGGAACCGAAGAGGCAACCACGGGAGCCAAGGAGATCGCCCGGAACCAAGGCGCCACAGCCACGGGAAAGAGCCCAGGCGCGGAAAACCAGCGGCCGGCCGGAAATCCAAGAGGCAAGGCACGGAAATCAGCAGCCCAAGGGAGGAAGCCAATGAGCCACCGCATGGGAAAAGACATTTCATGGAATTCCAAAAGCCAGTTTGGAATTCCAAGAGACCTACATAATTAAAAACATAAAAAGCATAAAAAGTACATTTAATATAAGATAAATATGAACTAAAATCATAGCTAATAATGAGTAACCCTTAGTTTAATAAATGAACTAAAGACCAGCTCATAAATGAGCTAAAATTTCAGCTCAATTTTGATTGTGCTTGTAAACTCGAGGGAGGCCAAAATTGATTTATTTTGGACCTGAGTTGACCCCCCCCCCCCCTTGTCTACATCAGATTCTCCCCTTCTTGAAGAACTCATCTCCCGATGAGTTAGCTTTGGGTTCTCTTAAGGAGGTGCACACTGTTCATCCAGCTCTTTGAGTTTCTCACCAAACTTCTTCAAAATTTCTTCATGTTCCTTCTCGAATTCCTGTTGTAGATATCTTTTCCACTTCTCGAATTTTTGATCACATAGGAACATGTGATACTGAAGCTTGTACAGACGATCTTGAAGCGGATCCGTTGAATCACCTTCTGTAGGAATCCATCTGTCCAACGGGAGTGGGACATCAGGAATATTTGAATTGATTTCCTCGTTGTATGAATCCATATTTTTGTTGTTTTCCATTTTTTTGACAGACTCAAAATAAACCAATCTAAACTTAAACTCACAATACGACTCATGACAAGACTTGACTTGACAAACAAAATCAAAACTTGACAAACTCACAAACCTAGGACTTCCTAACTTGCTCTTATACCAAATTGGTGGGGGCAAGAAATATAGGGAGCCTATACCCCTCGCCCAAACGGGAGAAAGGACAAAAACAACGACCCACTAAACCACGAAGATGAAGACTAAGATGAGGAAGAACAAACTCTTACATTTCAAATTAAACTAAAAAGAAGAAATTACAAAACACAAAATTACAAGGACTTACAAACTTTGACTCATAAACCAAAGACACCCTAAAGTTGCTGCACTTGGAAGAAATATACAGGTGGAGTGGCACTTGCGGAGAGACGAAGAGATTAGAAGCCAAGAAGAAGGGTGGAAAGAGCCCGCAGGATTTCCGAAGGAGATGAGAAAGAAGACGGACAAAGCTCGCAAGCTTTTCCATGAAAACCGCAAGTTTACATTTCCAAAAATCACATATCATTCACTCTCTTTAAAACAATACAATACCCCCCATATATATAGGTATGAAAAGAGAATACAAAGAGACTCCTAATAAATTCCCATAGGAATTCTAAAAAACTTAGCATTAAACCCAAATGCTTTTCATTAAAAAAAAAAAACAGCCCAAGCCAAGGAACCAAAGAGGCAACCACGGGAGCCAAGGAGACTGCCCGGAACCAAGGCGCCACAGCCACGGGAAAGAGCCCAGGCTCGAAAAACTAGCGGCCGGCCGGAAATCCAAGAGGCAAGGCACAAAAATCAGCAGCCCAAGGGAGGAAGCCAACGAGCCACCGCATGGGAAAAGACATTTCTTGGAATTCCAAAAGCCGGTTTGGAATTCCAAGAGACCTACATAATTAAAAACATAAAAAGCATAAAAAGTACATTTAATATAAGATAAATATTAACTAAAATCATAGCTAATAATGAGATAACCCTTAGTTCAATAAATGAACTAAAGACCAGCTCATAAATGAGCTAAAATTTCAGCTCAATTTTAATTGAGCTTGTAAACTCGAGGGAGGCCAAAATTGATTTATTTTGGACCTGAGTTGACCCCCCTTGTCTACATCAACGATAGGCCTAGCGAACAAAGAACAAGACTGAAAAGCCAAGTTTGTCGTTGTTTTGAGCACTTCGAATGGAGAGTGTGTACTGCTCGAATATCATTGTGGAAGAAGTTAACTCTTTCTAAGCTTTCTAATGAGAGGGCGGTATTGTTGGTGGTGAAGAATGAAACACCGGTGGTACTGCACCATGTGGCTTATCAAAATATTTTCAAGAATTTCTATGCTAAGTTATATGTTAATTCTTGAAGTGACGATATCGATGATTGGTTCTGATATTTTATTTGTCTTTTGTAGAGGGAGTCACGAGGTATACGTATCCCAGGAATCTGCCATCGCAATCCAATGTGACGATGGCGACCATGAGGCCAGGGGATAAATCCTCTTTGGTCGTAGGCAAAGTTGATGTGAGAGTTTGTCCGAAGAAGAGAACGAGCGCGGAATCTAGCCGAGTTCCAAGGTTTTGGTGGCTAAGAAGACACTTATGTCAAAGTAGTAGGGTCATGCTAGTGCGCCCTTAAAGGGCAACGCTGTCGTGGGCCTTTCCAAGGAGGAGGTGGTGTCTACCGATCTGTCCATAAGAGGAGAGGAGATGGCAGTAGCGCGTAGGAGAGAAGAGCTGACAATAGGTGCTGAAGCTCTCAACGGCTCCAAGGGCTACACCTCATCGGGTGGCGACGCGGTAGATCCTTCTAGTAAGAGCGAAGTTTCTAAAAGAAAAGATGAAGGTGATGAACTAGTGTCTAGGTGGAGTTTTGATACTAAAGATATTATCCACAGCCCTTTGATGTAGTGACTTATCTCAAAGATGGATCCACACAACTTGATATGCTCATCAATGAATTTAATGGCAAACTCCTAAAAGAAAGTTTTCCTTCTGGGAATACATTACATGGCATCAATTGCCAATCTTGGGAAAGTAAAGGCGACCAAGAATTATATTGAATATGCCTTATTTGAGGAGAACAAAGTCTACTGTGAGAGGGTAAGTTGGATGAGTCGTATTGGAAAAGAGATCACCCAAATGCGAGATCAACACCATTTTGAACTGGATTCAATGAGAGCAAAGCTGCGTTGTGCTAAAGAAGGGAGTCTCCCCTCAAGGCCATTTGGTGTCATTGTCTTGTCAATTCCAGAGGCAACCATGTGCTACCTTTTGCGAAGTTTGTCGCGAAAGTGGGAGCATACCCTTAGTGGTGTAATGGCTATAGTCGCCTATAGTGTTAGGGCTCTTTAAGACCTACCAACTATTATGGACTCACATGATACTCATTGCACAGCTTGTCGCAAAGGGTGAAGTCGGCCAATTGTGGCTGAGGCATTTTGTTGTAGAGAATGGCTAGATGCATGTAGTCGCCTATAGTGACGGAGCACTTAAGACTAATCAATTGTTAGGAACTCACATGCTACTTATTGCGGAGCTCATCACAAAGAGGGAGTCAGCCAATAGCGGCTGAAGTGTTTTGTTTTGGACAATGGCTGGATGCCTATAGTCACCAATAGTGCTAGGATACTTAAGACTTGTCAATTGTTAGGAACTCGAACGCTACTCATTGCAAAACTTGTCGCAAAGAGGGGAGTCGGCCAACAGTGACTGAGGCGTTTTATTGTAGCTAATTTTTTGAAGATGATGTGACTACGATCTTTTGGCAGAATAATGCAAATCCTGTCCATACAATGGCAATAAGTATTTTCAGAAGATGTATCGAATTACCCCAGGTGGTAAGTGGCACATTATGCATTTTTTCAAAATCTTGCTAATTTGATGAGTCATTATGCCCAATTATGGTTACCGACATAACTCTTCATGTTCTCCCCCTATAAATAGGATGGAGGCGTGCAAGATGCCTAAGCAAGTATACCGATGGCTTTTGTGGAAACAGTAGGCTCTTTTAGGTTTGTCATCGAGAGTGAGCTTTTTTGAAGAAGATAGGAGTAGCTTCGAGCTTTTGTTGGCTTGGTGTTTTGCCTTCCTCAGACATTGGGAGCAAAGAAGAGAAATGAAATGTGTTTTCTTTCCTAATGTTAATATTCAGGTGTAAATGAATTTTTCACATAAGAATTGACTCAGCACCCCATGTTTTGGAAGAGATAAAGAGAAGTGTTAAAGTGTGGATGCATTAAAGCAATAGGTTGCTCCATCCTTCTTTTGATCTCTCCATTCTTTATTTTTCTATATTTTGTTCTTTAGTATTATCAGAGTAAGCCAGAGAAGGTCTGAAATTGGATCCCGACTAGTTATGATAAGCTGAAGGCTTGGAGACTAGTTCGCCTCTTTGGATGAGTTGGGCGACGTCATCCTATTCACCTAACTCACCTATTTGGAACACTCTTGCAAGAGTATCCAATCTCCTCATTTTTAAGTAGGATAATGTTCTGAAAAAGTTCATATCGAGTAAAGTGAAATGGGAGTAGAGGTTTCTCGCCTATTTCGAACCTTACTCGATAGTGTTTGTCGTTCACTCATCATGTATTCCATTGGAAATAGATCGAGCCTTTTGTGCGAATAAGTGTGAATGTTTGTAATACAAGATATGTAACAGAAGTTACTTGTAATACCTTAGAGGCATGAAAAAAAAAAGTTATTTTTTTGTCTCTTTTTATGAGAATACTTGTTTCAGTAATGTGTGTGTTTGCCGCTTACTTGGCAATGTTTAATATTTGATGACTGGTTTTGTGAGTGAGAGCAAGTTCAGCAAAACTTTAGTGCTCCGATGACCCGGCAGGAATTTAGTGACCAATATTGCAAAAAGATAACTTTCTTTCATGTTGGAGGTTCTAACATTCACATAGGTCTTGAGTGCTTAGGGGCCTCGACTTGCCGCAGAGAACAGTTCAATCTTTTCCTTCAACTCTTTCAGCTCGAACATAGGGGGATTTGACAATCTCACGCTGCTCAAGTGATTGCAGTTATTTATAGCAAGGTCAATTCGATGTGATAAGACAAGCTTCGCCTAGGAGGGCCCTTCTGAGGAGTTTTCATTACAAGGCCTGGGTATAGACTCAAGAACCCGAGTTTCCCGAGTATTTTAGAGGGGTGATTGTTAGGCAGGTGCCTGATACGCCTTAGTATCCAAAACAACCAACAAACCAAGAGAAATTTAGCAAACTGTAGATTTTTATTGATAAGAAATGAAATACGAACGAGCAAGATACAATGGTCCTCTTTCAAGAGGGGGACCTTTTCTCCCGATATATAGACGCCGCAAGAATCTCTCAAAAAAATAATGGAGAACAAACACTCACAAAACTCATCAATGGCATGATCCCTAACCTTACTCCAAACTTCCCCTTAAATAGCCCAAGCCACAATAACACAAATTAAATCTTCCTAAATAACTAAACATAATTTAGGAAACCTTCCTAAACATCATAAACACAATTGGAAAACTTTCCTAATTAATAAGACATTCCTAAACATCATAGCCACAATTAGGAAACTTTCCTAAATGATTAAAACATTCCTAAACATCATAAACACAATTAGAAAACTTTCTTAACAGCTCCTCTTTGATTCCTCCTCCTTACCTAATGAATTGTATCTCCCCTAGGCCCCACAAGGTGCCCTTCCCTGGCATATCAGTGCCTCTAATGCTATAATTGATCGTGAGATTTTTTTATGAATAGAAAATGATTTTTAATAGAGAAAATAGTAATAACATGGAGCGAGAGAGGACAAGTACTTACTTTATGGATAAAATAGTTTGAGGTCGTCAAGGCTCCAAGTCCTTGGCATTTCGATTCCGTTGTGGGTCAATAATTGGTAGGCTCCTAGACGGCCTATCTTTTGATGATGTAGGGACCTTCCGACGTACTTGCTAGTTTGCCAAGAGTGGCATGACGAGCAAATGTGTCTACTTTTATTAGGACCAAGTCGGAAGGTCTTTTCTTTGACATGGAGTTTGTAATACTTGACGGTTCTTCATTTCACTTCTTATTTGGAGCACAAATTGTGCTCAGTGCTCTTATAGTAGGTCGGTGGCTGTCTGTAAGCCTTCTTGGCTGGATACTTCTCATTCGTTAGGTTCAGCGATTGTCTCATGGGCCATGTCTAGCACCCATTGGCTTAGCAATTCAAGCTGTATTGGTAGTCCAACTTTGGTATTGTGCAAGAAAAAACGGTGTATGCCCTATAACTGTTGATGGAGCCGTTCTGAGAGCCCATAATACTAAAGGAAATAGTTTGACCCACTTCCCTTTGGCACCTTCGATCTTTTTCTTAGGAGCTTGAGTATAAATTTGTTGGCACCTTTAGCCTATTTGTTAGTTCGTTGTTGGTGAACAAAGGCAAACTTGAGGCAAATGCCTTGAGTGCTATAAAATTCTTTGAGGCTTTGGTCGGAGAATTATGGTATGATATTTGTATTGATTGTGAAAGGAACTCCATGTTGGCAGATAATGCTGATCCAAATGAAAATTCAAACAACGCAGACGTTACACGGGCGAGCGCCATGGCTTCAATCCATTTAGTGAAGTAGTCGATCATAACTAAGATGAATCTTCTTTGCGCTGTTGAAGGATAGAACAGGCCTAATAAATCCATTCCCCACATAAAAAATGGCCAAGGGATTGTGGTCAAGTGCAACTTGTGGGAAGGCTATAGTTGCATTGGGGCGAACTTGCACCATTGTAGACATTTTTTAAAAAATTCTTTCGCATCTCTTCTTAAGGTAGGCTAGAAGTATCCCTATCTAATAGAAGCAAAATTGGGAACAAAAGCATTTTTCCTTAACGAGGCAAGGATAAGCCTTGAGGTAAATCGATCTATAAGCCTGGAAATAAAATAATAATAATAATAAAATTAAGAATAATTCATAAATATGACATAAATCATCAATATATTCACTTAGTTTATCATTATAAAAACAAACCGAAAAGTCATATGACGAAAAAAATAATTATCTAAATAACAAGACTTCTAATAGAGACATGCAAATGACCATTTGTCCTTGCTCTTGTGCTCAGATGCTCTGGAATATGAGCTCGTAAGCTTTCACTCAACTAGGACTCACTTGGCCACAACTCTCATACAACAAACCTCCTTGCACACCTGCACCAAAAGGGATACAACAACAACATCAAACCATTATCCCACTATGTGCGACTACATGAATCTTTTTTCTCCATTGTGTCCAGTTAAGGGTCAAATTCTCATTTAGATCTAATAAATAAAGGTCATTTATAATATTTTTTAACCAAGTCTTTTTAGATTTACCTCTACCTTTCTTAACATTGATTAAACCTAATACATCTAGTCTCCTAACTAGGTAATCAGAAGGCCGCCGTTTTATGTGACCAAACCATCTAAAGCGACTCTCTCTAATCTTATCTACCACTAGAGCTACTCCAATCTTTTCACATATATGATCATTTTGTATCCTGCCCCTAAGAGTAAAGCCACTCATTCACCTTAGCATCCTCATCTCTGCAACCTTAACTTATTATTAGGCTTCTCTTTCAATGGCCAACATTCTGTGCCATAAAGCATTGCAGGTCTAACCACCATTTCATAGAATTTTGCCTTAAGTTTGGGTAGTACTTTTATATCACATAATAAGCCCAATGCAATCGTCCACTTCATCTATCCAACTTGAATTCTACTAATAATATCAACATCTATTTCACCATCACTCTGAACAATAGACCCAAGATATCTAAAATATGTACTCTTATTAACGACTTGATTGCTCAAAGTCACGAACCCCCCACTAGATCTATTACTACTAAAATTACACTAAATGTATTCGGTTTTAGATCTACTCAAACGAAAACCTTTAGACTCTAAGATTGACCTCCATAATTCAAATTTACCTTCAACTCCCTCTTTAGCCTTATCAACAAAAAGAATATCATCAACAAAAAGCATACACTAGGGAACATACTCTTGCAAATCTCTAGTAAGAACATCCATGACTAAAGCCAAAAAAAAATATGGTCTTAAGGATGATCCTTGATGTAATCCAACTGAAATTGGAAAATACTTGGTCAAACTATCTTGCGTTTGAACACAAGTAACAACTCCAACATACATATCCCTAATGACTTGAATATAAGCATTATTAATCCCTTTCTTTTTTAGAACTCTCCATAGCACTTCTCTTGGAACTTTATCATATGCTTTTTCTAAATCAATAAATATCATATGAAAATCTTCATTTTTCTCTCTATACTTCTCCATCAAATCTCTCAATAAACGTATGGCTTCCATAGTAGACCTACACAGCATGAATCCAATTTGATTTTGAGAAACATTAGTAACACGTCGTAACCTATGCTCCATAACTCTCTCCCATAGTTTTAAAGTATGACAAATCAACTTAATACTTCTATAATTTGTATAATCTTGTGCATCACCTTTATTCTTAAAGATAGGAATTAGCACACTCATTCTCCACACATCTGGCATAAACAGGGATGCTTGACTTAAATTATGCGTCAAATGGGGGTAAATAACCTAATAGAATATATATTAGCTATAACATAAGATCTATTATATTAGATACATAATATATTAACAATAATTATTTTTATATTAACTTATTGAGCTACATGCCTCATAGTATATATCCAAATTAAAAAATGTATAAGCCTCATTGAAAACACTAGGGGACAAGCCTAAGTGAGTTTTATGTGTGCATCATATTGTTGGGTCCTTGAGGCATGCACCTTCATTTTCATTTTAAACAATGCAACAAAGTGTTTCACTTTGAATATCAATTATAATCATCTCCAATAACAAATACCAAAGACAAGGATGAAGCATTGAACTTTTCATGTATACTAACTAGATTATAACCTCATTGCTCACTTCAAAATTATATATATATATATATATTGCAGGTCACTATCCAAACATACATATCTATCTTCATAAAACTTCAATAAGCCCATGAAAGATTTTATTCATTCATCAGACTAAATCAATTCTTACAATTCTTAATTATATGCCTTCTAAAGATCAATAAAAAATCACATAAATAACCTTTCTTTGTTCTCTATACTTTTCAAATCAACACAAAAAGTACCTATATAATGATATTTTTAGCATAAAACCAAATTGATAACTCAACTGATATGATTCTCAATTCCTTATATTCCACTACACTCTCTTAACTACACTGAAATACTCATAAACATAATTCCCCTATAATCGCCAAGGTCTACATCTTTTTTGTTTTAAAATTTTGATACAAAAATATTTACTGCTCCGATCTGTTGACATCCTCTTTGTTTCTAAGATTATTAAAATGATTAGTTAAATCATAAACGTCTAACATCTACCATAACTCTTAAAATCTTATGTGATATCTCACATGAACCTAAAGCATTGCGGTTAAGCAAATTCTTCTCTCAAATTCAACTTTTAGATTAACTTAATAATATACTTTATAAGATAATTCCACTTGAATCAAAAACAAAAGTTATAGATGAGCTTGAGCCAACACTCAAGAGAAAGAGGTTTGAGTTGAGCTCAAGTCGGTCCAACAATCTAAACTAAACCAATATAATGAAGGTAACTTCATCTTTCCAATTAAAAACAAATTCTTATGGTAAATTTTCATTGTTAACATGATCAAACCCTGTTTCTTCTTATGTCAAGTTAGATCTTATACATGTTTCATCAAGTTTTTTATTTTTTTATTTTTTTTATACATGTTTCATCAAGTTGTGTTTGGGAATAGGCGTTAAACCTATTTATTAAATGAAAGCTTTAATGTAATGCATTCTTTACACTGCTAAGTTATAAACACATAGCTATTACTCTAGGTTGCGTGGTTCAATGTTCTCTAAAAATTACCTTATAATTTTATTATGAAAATCATTTCTAAGATAACTCTATTCATAATTTAGTAGCTCAACTTCAGAAAAAAATTTGAAAATTCTTCTATTTCTTAGAGTGTATTCATTATTGCAAAATCATATGCTATTGTTAAATAAAGTCCTCACCTTCAATTTTATCATTCATTCCCTATTACTCCATGAAAATTGAATTATCAAACATGAAAATTGATTTATCAAACTATCTTCCACTCCAACTTAAGAAGATAAGCACAAACCACATTTATGATTTTTTTCCTCCAATAATTAACCTAATAACAATCCCTCTAATGGTTAACACTAAACATATTTAAATAAACAATTTTACCTGACAATTCTTTATTCTCTACTAAATCGAAGACAACTAAAGTATTAACATTCCTTGACATATAGTAGCTTTCTAACATTCCAAATGTCTTCTAATTCTAACCCTTAACATTGAGATGCCTTTTCTAGGATGCAGCCCTTAAGTGACGCACGATAACTTAAATCAATTGTGATAAAAAGTGGGAAAAGAGTTGGCTTGGACATCAGTGATGTATCGGAACATGACTTAATTGTGGTGAAAAGTAAGCAAGTGTTTACAAGATTTAGAACTAAAATTTTGATTTGCAACATGAAATGTAAGGACTTTGAATGAAAAAATAAAAAAATTAATAAACAACGATTACAAAAATAATAAATATTTATTGTTTAGAGGAAACCAAATGGAAGGGAAAAATATCCAATGATAATGAGATAGTTTACAAGTTATTGTACGTTGAAATGTTTCATAATAGGAATGAATTTGGGTTAGTATATGTTAGAGGGTTGAAAGATAAAATTATTCAATTGAACAGAGTAGTGGTAAGGTGATTTTTATTAAGATAATTATTAATGAAAATATCATAAATGTGGTTAGTATTTATCATCCTCAAGTAGGATTAAAAAAGTGATAAAAAAAAATTAAAAAATTAAAAAAAAAAAAGTGATAAAAAACAAGCTAGGTATGAAATGGAAGTACTGCTATGAATAACTGAAAAGGAAAGAATATTTCTTAGAGTTGACTTAAATGGACATGAATTTCAAGTAGGATGATCTATGAGATGATTCATTTTGAGTACTATTGAGTTAGAAATATAATGGAAAAAGCTATACTAGATTTCACAATAATCTATTATCTTGCAATAGCGAAGACATGCTTTCAAAAATAAGAACACTTAGTTACTTCAAAAGTGAATCACCAAATTACAAATAGGCATCTTTTTATTTTGACAAAAAGAAAATCTTTTTAAGAGATTGTATGGTGAATCCAAAAAAGAGTTTATTCACACAATATATAATGTGATGTATATCTTAATCTTTTTTTTTTTTTTTTAAACTAAGCAATAAAGCTTTATTGAAAAAAGGAAAGCAAGGAACTACCTACTACAATCATCCATTAAAAAATGGACATGTATATCTTAATCAAAGAAAACAATTAAAACAACAAATTGCTCTAAAATAAGGTAGTGGAATCTAAAATGTGACAAATTATTAATCTTTCAAGATAAGTTGTTAAGAGAATTAAAATAAAAAGTTTTAGTTGAGGAAAACGTGATGTGGTATAAATTGATGAATTCCATTAGAAAATTTCAATAAAAGCCTTAAAAGAATGTAGAAAAAGAACATACATTAAATAGTAAACTATAATGAGGGAACAAAGCTTATTAAAAAATTGTGATTTTAAAGAGAAAATTTATATACTATTGAAGTTAATAATGATAGTAAGAACCCCAAAAATCTTAAAAAGAGCATAGTGAATAAAATAAAAGTTATATTTTGTGTATTATTTATATAATTAGATTGATACTAGAAAAAGAGAAAATCAAAAAGAATAATTAAGCCAAAAGATAACTTAGCTGGAGATTTTGATCAAATTAGATGAATTACATGCAAAGAGAATAGAATATTGTTTATATATGAAGCTGTAAGCAAAAGTTAAGAATGCAACTTTATGAAATTATTAAATGAGAGCTTTAAGTAAAATGAGAAAAATAATGAGGTACATTATAAAGTGTTAAAAAAAGTTAAGGGGCTGTTTGGTTGCCTGAATTAGGAGGTAAAGTAAAACAAATACATGTATTTACTAAATTCGGCTGTTGGTTAATTTTGAGCGGAACAAAAGGAAACCCTCCGAAGCATTAGGCGTGTATTACGGGAGGCGGATCCTGCGACTTCGAAAGCCGCTCAAATTGAGTGGGTTTGAAATTCTTCGCTCGAGAACCAGCCTCGTTTCCTGCAAAGAGCGAAGTTGAACAGCTAAGAAGGAACCGAAGTCGAATAGCAACGAAGGAAAGGAAGGAGCAATCCGTGCGGTCTATCGCTCTCGCGCGAATGAACGTAGTCAAACGACGACAAGGGAGCCGAGAAGCGACGGTGCAATATATGCACCCCTGCGAATCAACGAAAACGAACAGCAACGACAAAAAGGAAAAGATGAAAGGCGAACCCTAGACCCTCTCGCCCTTCCCGTCGAACAGATCAATAGCGAGAATATCCCCAAATATGAAAGGGATCCATGACAACTGGAGACCTAACTTCTTTCATCCTTTACAGCCCTACAGGTATTGTTATCAAGAAATATGAAAATCTGCTATGATATAAAATAGAGAAAAAAATTGATCTGCATTTTGTGGAACTTCATATGCTGAAGTTCATAGAGGCTTGTTATTTACATATTATAACCTTTAGGATGACTTCTTATATCCGTTATTTATCCACTTGCAGTTGGTTCATCAGTCTCTGCCCAGTCTCTGCCCTGTCAGGGTTGTATACAACAACAATGAAAGCTGCAGGTGCAAGCAGAAGAGTTTTTCAGCTTCTTGAGCGTGTGTCCTCTATGCCAAAATCTGGTGATAAATGTCCCACTAGGTTAATCAAAATACTGAAAACTTTATTGCTGAATATAAGTCCTATCTGATCCATATTTATTTTTACAGCCTTATTATTACATATTTTGTTTTGTTACAATGTAAAAGATTGTGATGTGGAACTTAATGATGTCTGGTTTGCATATCCTTCTCGTCCCAGTCATAAGGTATTGAAGGTGAGCATTCAATTCTGGGAAATATTTTCATTCCTAGCTATTATTAATTTTGACTTCATTCTAATCACAGTTCAAGGAATAGGGTATAAATAGGATGTAACTAAAAAGTAGTACACAAATGGAATAGCTAGAGTAATATATTAATTGTTTTTAAGCACTGAAATGACAAAAAAATTGTTAGGAAGGATTTATAAGCTTTTTTTAGTTGCATAAAGTTGCTATAAATTTAGTTGGCTTGAAAACATGTTGCATAATAGCTAGGATATATGTGCAGCGTTAATAAATTGAGTCAATCTTAGCAGTATCCTACAAAGCCTTACAAGGCAAATCTATTGAATGCCAACCTAGTTAATGCATACATAATTCATGTGTGTTGGCTTCCAGGAGAAGCAGTTGCATTTAGATTTCTCATTTACTTTGGATATGAGTTTTGTAGGTCTGAATTGTTATGAACTTCAGGTGATGGAATTATTGTTCAAAGTTGCAATTGAGAATATTCACCATCTCAAGAATTAAGAAGGCCTCAGTTCCTTTATGGTTTAACCTAAGAAGATTGATATCGCCATATCTAAAGAGGTTCATGGAGATGACTATCTTATGCAGTTTGTGGTAGCACAGAAGCTTGAAGAACAAGTTCTGATGGGGTTGAGAGAGGAGAATATTCACCTCATAAATAAAGACCATGTTGACTCATCCACTGAACTTGTAGTTGCTTGTCAAATGAAGAACCAAAAAGATGATGCTGGAGTTGTTAATTTCCTATCTGAAGTCAAGCCTTTTGTTTTTGCCAACACTAAATTGATTCTGCCAGTCTTGGGGGGGTTAGCTGTTGTGTTGCTTGCTATCGCATTAGTCTTTCTCCTTACGAAGAAAAAACATATTCATGCTCGTTCGGATAAAAAACATTTGAATAAGAAAAATAGATCTGTTTCCGGTGGCAGTGTGAGTTGCAAAGATTTTAATAATGAATCTCCTTATCATAATCTAACAGGACTTGCTGAGGTTGTGGGTGATTCAGGTCCTACAGAAATTAGCTCTACTTGCTTAAACAATAGCTTCGCTGTTAGGCATCAGAGGAAGAAATTTTGTTTTTTATTTTTGGATTTATTGTTGTTTTCTTGTCTCTGTATAACTATATAATCTTTGGGCATTCGTTTGATAGATACGTTGCTAAAAAAGAATTATTTTTGAAAGCATGTAATTTATTCATATTAATAGTTTTTGCTTTCAATTAAGTTTTTTTTTGACATTATTTGTATTTATTTATAAATCAGTTTTATAGTATAAAGATTTTTTTGAAAAAAAAATGTTTTAAACTGCAGCTTTAGAAAGTAATATTTTATCCCAAGCAATGCCTAAGAGCCCTTCAATTCGAGTCTTATGAATGTAAAAAAAAATTATTAAAATTTGAAAATGGCGATGTGAGAGGTTTTGATGAAAATACTAACAGATGGTTGCATGAGTATCCATGATTTCTATCAAATTATTTAAAAAAAAATTAACTTTTACTTTACTCTGGATCTACCTAACCAAACAAGGGAAACAGTTCTCCTGTGTTTATTTTACAGACAACCAAACAGTCTCAACGTATTCAGAATATAGTACATTTACTTTACACTGCATTTCTTTTTCAGGCAACCAAACAACCCCTAATTGAAATTAGATTTGAAGACAATGAATAAAGGTAAAACTTTCTATTCATATGATATACCTATTAAAAATTCATGAGCAATGGGGGATCTTATTGTGATAAGATTAATAATTTTTTCAAATAATATTTTAAAAACTAAAAGGATGACAAATGATGGGAGAAGTATTTTACAACCAAAATTTAAAAACAAAGAAATTTTTCAATGTTGTGCTACGGACACCAAACTTCATATAAACACAAAAAATAGCAACCGAACAAAAGTAAATATAAGTAGTTAAGATCAAGAAGGTTGAGATTATCTATTATCAAGCTGGCTTTCCCATTCAAAAAGAATGTGGGATTATCTATTATCACAGAATGTTAGCAAAATCAGGTGCTTCATGAACTTTACATGTGTAATTAACCAGATAGGTTGATTGATCATGATAATTGTACGATATGCTGAACTCAAATAAGCATTCTCCTAGCTAACTTTGCAACAAATGAAGTCATCATGCAATGAGATACAATAGGCTTGTTGATGACTAATATATATATATATATATATATATATTATATATATATATATATATATATATATATATATATATTAGTACTAATGGTATATGGTGAAGTGAACAAAATCTAATAGGAATTTAAACAAACTACTCTTTTGTGATAGTGTCGATAACATCAAAGTATCTGCTTATTGCTTAGCAATTTCGATCACCTACCTACAAGGTAAAAGACTATATCATTAAGAAAAACTTGTGCCCTACATCATAATCCTAACATCATTTCTATAAGAAGAGCTAACCATTACAAGAAAATCCATTTTGCTTGATTAACACAATCATTACACGATAGCTCATATAAGAATAATGCAGTTTCAACCAAAGTAAAGAGAAAATACAACTATCATAGCAAACCATCAAGTTAAAAATACATAATAATGAACATGGGACACAAAATGGTAAGAAGAGCCTGCGCAATGCCTTAGCAATAATAATCTCATTGTGATAACAATTCATCATATGAAATAATCACCGCAAAACTCCAAAATAGCTTGAACATAAAACAAAAATACCAGACGTCACAAGAGAAAAATAAAAACAATAGAAAAAATAAATTATTCTTCCACATCACTAAAAGTGAAAATAGGATCAGTTTGAATGGTGTTGACAGCAAATAAAGTGCTAGACAAGAAGAGTTGAGAATTCATGGAACTGCTCGCAATTGGTTAAAGCAAATAGCTAAATTCTTATATGATAAGTATGCTACATGGATAATAAAGGAGGATCACTCAGAAAGTCAGAACATTTTGAGCACCAGTGTGCATCAGCATCACACGCAATTACAAAAGGTGGGTCAGCAAAGGAGAATATAGTACTGTTTAATTGCCAGAAGTAGAATTACGTGTAACAAACTTTAAGTCAAAATAGTGACTAATTAAAGAAAGAATTCCTAACTGACCAGTTTAGCACATCAACCAAAAACAAGATCTGGCAAGCTTCTTTAGCATACAAATACCAAACTTGAATAATGGCCTCTTAAATGTGAGGTTGGCTACATGAATATTTTTTTTTCATTGCGTACTAGGAGTTAAATTCTCATTTAAATTTAATAAAAAAAGTCATTTATAATACTTTCTAACTAAGTCATTTAAGGTCTAACTCTGCCTTTCTTAACATAAGTGAGACATAACACATCTACTCTCCTAACCGGGTCATCAAAAGGCCGACGTTTTATGTGACCAAATCATTTAAGGTGAATCTCTTTAAAATTATCTTCCATTGGAGTTACTCCAAGTTTTTCGCGTATATACTCATTTCCCATTGTCTCTAAGTGTAAAATCACTCATCCACCTAAGCATCCTAATCTCTGCAACACATAACTTGAGTTTATGCTTCTCTTTTAATGGCCAACATTCTAAGCCATAAAAAATTGTAGGTCTCACCACCATCTTATAAAATTTCCCCTTAAATTTGAGGGGTACTTTTCTATCACACAACAGACCCGATGCATTCGTTCATTTCAACTATCTAACTTGAATTCTACAAATAATATACCCATTTATTTAACTATCTGTTAGAACAATAGACTTGAGATCTCAAAAATATGCACTTTTTTTAATGACTTGATCACACAGTGTCATAATTTCATTACTATAATTATTACTACAAAAATTATAATCCATGTATTCAATTTTAGATCCACTCAAATGAAAACCTTTAGATTCTAAGGCTGACCTCCATAATTCAATTTTTCTTTCAACTTCCTCTCTATTCTTAACAACAAGAAGAATATCATCAGCAAAAAGCATACAGTATGGTGCATCCTCTTGCAAATACCTGGTAAGAACATGCATGACTAAATTAAAAAGATATGATATTAAATCTAATCCTTCACATAATCCAACTGGAATAGTAAAATACTTGATCTAACCACCTTGTGTTTGAACACAAGTAACAGTTTATGCATACATATCCTTAATAATTTAGATATAAGCATTAACTCCTTTTTTTCTCAAACTCTCTAGAGCACTTCTCTTGAAACTTTTTAAATGATTTCACTAAATCAATAAATATCACATGTAAATACTCATCTCCATTAAACCTCTCAAACAAATGTATAGCTTTCATAGTAGGTCTACCCCGCTTGAATCCAAATTGATTTTGTGAAACATTAGTATCAAGTCTTAACCCCTATGCTCATTTACTCTCTCTAATAATTTTAATGTATAAAACATTAACTTAATTCCTTTATAATTTGCATACTCTTGTGCATCACTTTTATTCATAAAAATAGGAGCCAGCACATCCCTCCACTCATCTAGCATCCTTTTAGTTTTGAAAATAATATTAAAAAAATTTAGTAAGGTAAGAAATTCCTTAATCTCCTAAGCATTTCCAGACCTCTTTTGGAATATCACATGTCCCACTATTTTTACACACTTTATTTTTAAAGCCTTTCCATATTCAGTTTTCCTAATATAATGATAAAAACAAAATTCTTTATTTTCATTTAGAGTGCCAAGGTCACTAAAATCAATCATAATCCCACAATATTTCTTGCAAGCTTATCGAAATATATCATCCATCTATATTGAATATCTTCTTCTAATAAAAGTACTTTTTGATCTTCTTCCTTAATACACTTCGTTTGAATTAAGTTTTTATTTCTTCTATCTTTTTACTTAACTAACTTATCCATACATCTTTCATCCTCCTTAATAATTAATCTATTATATGAATCACTAAAGGCTAAATTCTTTACATCGCAAATTGTTTTCCCAATTTTTCGAAATTTAACTTTTAAACTAATTTTTTAAACCAACCTTTTTATTTTGGATCTTTTCACGAACAATTTGATTCCACCACGAATTATTTTTACTACGAGATATTTTTCCTTTTGATTCTCCAAGAACATACTTTTCTCAAACTCTCTAGTGCACTTCTCTTTAAACTTTTTCATAGGATTTCACTAAATTAATAAATATTACATGTAAATCCTCATTACTCTCTCTCCCTCTCTCTCTCTCTCTACTTCTCCATCAAGCCTCTCAAACAAATGTATAGCTTTCATGGTAGGCCTACCCAGCCTGAATCCAAATTGATTTTGAGAAACATTAGTATCAAGTCTTAACCCCTATGCTCAATTACTCTCTCTGATAATTTTAATGTATAACACATTAACTTAATTCATTTATAATTTGCATACTCATGTTCATCACTTTTATTCATAAAAATAGGAGCCAACACATCCCTCTAGTTATCTAGGATCTTTTTAGTTTTCAAAATAATATTAAAAAATTTAGTAAGCAAAGAAATTCCTTGATGTCCTAAGCTTTTAGACACCTCTATTGGAATATCACACGTCCCACAATCTTTACACTATTTTTTATAGCGTTTCCATCTTCAGTTTTACTAATATAATGACAAAAACAAAAATCTCTATTTTCATTTAGAGTGTCAAGGTCACTAAAATCAATCATATTCTCACAAAATTTTTTTAAACTAATCGAAATATCTCATCAACCTATATTAAATATCTTTTTCTAATGAAAGCACTTTTTGATCTTCTTCTTTAATACACTTCACTTGAACCAGCTTCTTATTTCTTCTATCTCTTTACATGACTAACTTATACATACATTTTTCATTCTCCTTAATATTTAATCTATTATATAAATCACTAAAAGCTAAATACTTTACATCGCAAATCATTTTCCCAATTTTTCGAAATTTAACATTTAAACTAATTTTTAACCAACCTTTTTATTTTGGATATTTCCATGCACGTTTTGATTCCACCACCAATTATTTTTACTACGAGAATTTTTTTCTTTTGATTCTTTAAGCATATACTTTATAATATTCTTAATATCATTAACTATTTTTTTCTTACATAATAGCATCATCATGAATAATCCAAATCTTAATATCTTGAATCTTACTTTTAAAAATATTTTAATTAGCATTATTTAAATACCCAAATCTAATCTTAGGATAATATTTTATTTTATTTTTCATATTCTACCCTAAACATGTTGAATAATGAAATGCGGAAATAATAGAAAACTATCATAATGGCTGAAATTATCAGAACAAACCTTGCAATAGACATCAAACAATTTCTCCTTCTTGGTATTTCCGAAGCATGTCACAGTGAGGCGTCTGGTGCTGGAAACCCCACTGTTGCCGCTGCAACTCAAGCCGACAATTTTGTGAAAGCAAACCAACAAACTCCCTCTCAATGCGTGCCTCCAATGCAACCCTTTCAGAACTTTGATAAGGGTAATCTTGGTTAAACTTTGCAGACTTCACATAAAAGGGGGCACCCTTTGATGTCAAAACCTTGTGTTCATATGGGTAGGAACGATTGAATGTGTACAGAGGATCAGAGGATGGGAGGAAATTAATCAAGAGCAGAACAATGATGGGCAGGATCTGTAAAAGAGTGCGGATGTTAAAATTACCAGAGTCCTGTATCCCATGACCACCGTCACCACCCATGCCACCAGTACGGAAATGAAAGGTGCCAAAAGGAGTAGTTGCCTGATGCATTCCACCAAAAAAGTTTCTAAATATCTCCTCCGCATCAATGTCAGCGTCATAGAAACCATTGGCATTAAACCCACGTCCACGAGCCTGGTGGTACCGCCTAACTGGAGCAGGATCGTCAGAACCAGAAACATCATACCTTTGCCTGCTCTCTTCATTGCTAAGACACTGAAAGGATTTAGAGACCGCCTTAAATGCTTCCTCAGCACCAGGCGCCTTATTCTTGTCCGGATGAACCTTCAATGAAAGCTTCCGGTATGCCTTGCGCACATCTTCCACGGTGCAGCTCCGCGCTAGCCCCAATATCTCATAGTAATCCTTCTTCTTCTTTATCTCCCTAACAATAGTGATCTGCTCCTCCGTGTATGCCGCTGCAGATCCATTCGCTGAAGCTGGGGAAGACTTCGCCCTAGCCCTAAGACTGGCAGAAGAGAACGAAGATGATGAGGCTTCCCCACCTTTGTCTAAGTCCTTCCCAGGAGCATCAGACTGCGTCGGCGAAATATCTCCGGCATCATCAGTCCCGTTGGCATCATCTGCGCCGGCAGAGGAGAGGAGGTTATCGATAAAAAGGGTAGGGTCCAGGCGCCGCGCCTTGGTTAGAAATTTGATCGCGCGAGCCCTATCCCCTGCCTCCAAAGCATCCTTTCCCATGTTCACGCATTTCTGCGCCTCGTCTTTGTTCCCATCCATCACTAACGACCAAATTATTCACGGATTAGCGGTAAGAACGAATGAAAAAGAGGGAAATGAAGCAGCAGGAATCGATCTCACCAAAGCGAAGCGCAGACACCAACAGGAGTATCTTAATCTCTTCCCGCGACGCGCTATCAATCCTCAGAATGCAATGAAACCGAAGCAAAAGCCTAAGCTGGGCAAAAAAAAATCGGAATAATGTAAAAGGGCAAACGAAGATTTCTCCGGGACAGCCAACTGCACGTAAGACCAAGGTAAGTCGTCAAATCCTTGATGCCGCCGGACAAGCTGGATCTAGCCGTTAATTTTTTTTCCTTGAGGTCCAATTATGTTTATATTATAAATACTAAAAAAACATCAAAATAAATAAAGTTAAGACTCAACAAAATAAAATAAAATTGACATGAAACAGGTCCATCAATAATAACTAAAATCTGTTAAGCACAAAAAAAATATAAAAATGTTCACGAGAAGGTCCTAAAAATATATAAAATTTAACAGAGTCATTAATCACCATTTTAATCGAGCAATCAGTAAATCACTTAAAGGAACATGCAATTGGAATTGTTTGATGAAATATTATTTGGATGTCATAGCTAAGATTGTGAAAATTGGATCAACATAAAATAGAAAGAAGGAAAGGTTCAGAGTTCAATGATTTGATCGGAATCAAATTTGGGTTAAACCGGATGTTATAATAAATATGAAAATTATTTAAATAAAATTTAAATGATAAAATAATCATGTAATAATAAAAAAATTATTAAAAAATAAATTAAATTTAAGCCTCTATGATTAATTATATCAAAGAAGAAACTCCAAAAAAAGTTCTCAATTAAAGTGATGACTAAATCTTGATTGATTTATAAAGATTGCATCAAAGGATTTGAATAAGTTATTTTACGAAGAGGGAATGGAACAAATTTGAACACTTATTTATATAATCCAAAGGGAAAAAATAAAGAGTGCTTTAAGATTCTAGAATATCAAAAACACTCAAACCTGGATTATAATTGGGCTTTAGTGATTTATGATATGATTGAATTTACATTTAAGTTAACAATTTATTAGATAAGCAAGACTAAACTCCCAAAAGGAAGTGCGGGAAATGCGGAACTAGGCTTGCATATGTCTAGAGTGGACACCAAGTTAACAACCTAGGTTCTTTCAAAAAATATAATTTCAGTTTAAGTATAAAATGCAAGATATATAGGTGTTGACCTCATTTCGATATGAGGTCATCAGGATCCATCCTACCTATTGATCTAATAGTTTACAATTATCCAATTGTCAATCATGTAGAGCCGAATCAAATTATAATCTAAACTTTAATCCAACCCTACACCAGCCTTCAATCAATCTTTAATCAAGCTTCAATGATATATAATCATCAACATTTATTTATTTGATTGTGATTAAGGTATATAAATTAAGCTCAATCAATCAAATCCAAAGTCTAGTTCAAATCCAAAATTTCATACCAAAATTCAAGGTTAAAGGTTAATATTCTTTTTAGGTGATTTTTCAATCACTTCAAAATCTAGTCAAATAACCCCCAATTCATAATCTATTAATTACATATTGATTAGGCATGTCCCAAGGGTAAACCCTCCAAATTTTAGTTCAATTTGACACCCCTAGCCTTAGAAATGCATTTGAAATCCAAAGTTTATAAAACCTTCAAATATTTAGAGCTTATGCCACTTGACCTTCCACTTAGTGGAAATTGACCTTATGACCCTTCCTAAGACCTTTGACAATGTT
Organism: Dendrobium nobile; assembly: GCA_022539455.1. Lineage (NCBI taxonomy): Eukaryota > Viridiplantae > Streptophyta > Magnoliopsida > Asparagales > Orchidaceae > Dendrobium > Dendrobium nobile. The sequence continues at coordinate 11,709,237 of CM039722.1, forward strand.
CATAACCTTTGTTATGACATGTTGAGCATTAAAGTACATTTTGGTAGGCCCAATTTGACCCTTAATTGACCAGGGGCCCAAATGACTAAAATACCCCTTAAAGGGAAAACTGAAATTTTCTCCAAACCTCAGCATAGCCCAATCAAATCAAACCTTGAAATCTCCTCTAATGCATTCTAAATATCATTAGTAATGCATTAGACTAAACCTAAACTTTGGTTTGGCCTAGTTAACCAAATCAACCATGGTTGACTAAAGTGTCCTTTAACCATTTAAATATGTATTTCAATCCAAGGGGACACCCCTAGCCTTAGAAACTCACTTGAAATCCAAAGTTTATAAAACCTTCAAATATTTATAGTCTATGCCACTTGACCTTCCACTTAGTGGAAATTGACCTTAGGACCCTTCCTAAGACCTTTGACAATGTCCATAACCTTTGTTATGACATGTTGAGCATTAAAGTGCATTTTGGTAGGTCCAATTTGACCCTCAATTGACCATGGGCCCAAATGACTAAAATGTCCCTTAAAGGGAAATTTGAAATTTTCTCCAAACCTCAGCATAGCCCAATCAAATCAAACCTTGAAATCTCCTCTAATACATTCTAAATATCATTAGTAATGCATTAGACTAAACCCAAACTTTGGTTTGGCCTAGTTAACCAAGTCAACCATGGTTGACTAATGTGCCCTTTAACCATTTAAACATGTATTTCAATCCAAGGGGTCTCCCATCACTTGAGACTACTTTCATTGAGTTCATACCATCAATTCAGACTCAATTAACCCAACCCTTGACCCTAAATCAACCTGGTTGACCAAGTTAACCAAGCACACATACACTTTAACCTAGCTCAAACCCATTTACTAGGGCTTTACCAAGCCAAACCAAACCATTAAAATGGTCCAATGGTCTCCTAAGAGGTTTCCTTTAAAGGCCCAAGCCTTGGGAACACTTGGGTTAGCCATATGGCTTGTTGGCTAACCCAAGTGTCCAAAGGAGGCTAACCATAAGCCAAAATTCTCCCTAGGTCACCTCTAACCAAGCCAATGGTTGTATTGGGTCCACCATAACGAGCCTTAGTTAAAGCCCTTCCCAGGGCCTGAATTTGCCTTCTTCAAGCTCAGAGAGTCTTCCTAGGCTGTTCTCATCCAGCTAGTGAGCATCTAACAGTCTCGCTAATCGATCATGGTCATATGTCGCCATGGCCAATATATGAATAGAGCATTCTCACCTAGACACCCTCATTCGCCTATAGCTTTTTGAAATTAATCCTTAAAGCCCTCTGAGCATTCCCATTCTTTCACCCCAGCTTTCTAATCTTCTCTAGAGTAAGTTTGAGTAATCTATGGTGACTTTCCTCCACCCACTTCTCAAACTTTTGCTTTCGGTGATCCACCGGCTAAGACGTCTGAAGGAGAAGTGTTCGTTGACATCCCTGCAAGCTTCCTAATAGAAAAACACATGTGTTGGAGCTTTCCCTAGGGTATAAACCTAAACCCGAGCTCCGTAGTTAAGTTGTCCAATCGAGTGTGAAGTAAGCCTTCGAACCAATGGTTTTCTACCATTGGATTGTAGGTTTACATCCCTTTGATGCTCCTTGAAAAGTTTGGTAAACTTTCTCCTGAGAGATTTCTCGTATCACGTTGGAGAAGCTTTATAGTTGCGGAGAGCTATGGGAAGTTGAAAACATATTCATAGTCATTAATCTCAATCAAGGGCTCTAAGTTTGAGTAATCTATGCCACTTGACCTTCCACTTAGTGGAAATTGACCTTATGACCCTTCCTAAGACCTTTGACAATGTTCATAACCTTTGTTATGACATGTTGAGCATTAAAGTACATTTTGGTAGGCCCAATTTGACCCTTAATTGACCAGGGGCCCAAATGACTAAAATAACCCTTAAAGGGAAAATTGAAATTTTCTCCAAACCTCAGCATAGCCCAATCAAATCAAACCTTGAAATCTCCTCTAATGCATTCTAAATATCATTAGTAATGCATTAGACTAAACCTAAACTTTGGTTTGGCCTAGTTAACCAAATCAACCATGGTTGACTAAAGTGTCCTTTAACCATTTAAATATGTATTTCAATCCAAGGGGACACCCCTAGCCTTAGAAACTCACTTGAAATCCAAAGTTTATAAAACCTTCAAATATTTATAGTCTATGTCACTTGACCTTCCACTTAGTGGAAATTGACCTTAGGACCCTTCCTAAGACCTTTGACAATGTCCATAACCTTTGTTATGACATGTTGAGCATTAAAGTGCATTTTGGTAGGTCCAATTTGACCCTCAATTGACCATGGGCCCAAATGACTAAAATGTCCCTTAAAGGGAAATTTGAAATTTTCTCCAAACCTCAGCATAGCCCAATCAAATCAAACCTTGAAATCTCCACTAATACATTCTAAATATCATTAGTAATGCATTAGACTAAACCCAAACTTTGGTTTGGCCTAGTTAACCAAGTCAACCATGGTTGACTAATGTGCCCTTTAACCATTTAAACATGTATTTCAATCCAAGGGGTCTCCCATCACTTGAGACTACTTTCATTGAGTTCATACCATCAATTCAGACTCAATTAACCCAACCCTTGACCCTAAATCAACCTGGTTGACCAAGTTAACCAAGCACACATACACTTTAACCTAGCTCAAACCCATTTACTAGGGCTTTACCAAGCCAAACCAAACCATTAAAATGGTCCAATGGTCTCCTAAGAGGTTTCCTTTAAAGGCCCAAGCCTTGGGAACACTTGGGTTAGCCATATGGCTTGTTGGCTAACCCAAGTGTCCAAAGGAGGCTAACCATAAGCCAAAATTCTCCCTAGGTCACCTCTAACCAAGCCAATGGTTGTATTGGGTCCACCATAACGAGCCTTAGCTAAAGCCCTTCCCAGGGCCTGAATTTGCCTTCTTCAAGCTCAGAGAGTCTTCCTAGGCTGTTCTCATCCAGCTAGTGAGCATCTAACAGTCTCGCTAATCGATCATGGTCATATGTCGCCATGGCCAATATATGAATAGAGCATTCTCACCTAGACACCCTCATTCGCCTATAGCTTTTTGAAATTAATCCTTAAAGCCCTCTGAGCATTCCCATTCTTTCACCCCAGCTTTCTAATCTTCTCTAGAGTAAGTTTGAGTAATCTATGGTGACTTTCCTCCACCCACTTCTCAAACTTTTGCTTTCGGTGATCCACCGGCTAAGACGTCTGAAGGAGAAGTGTTCGTTGACATCCCTGCAAGCTTCCTAATAGAAAAACACATGTGTTGGAGCTTTCCCTAGGGTATAAACCTAAACCCGAGCTCCGTAGTTAAGTTGTCCAATCGAGTGTGAAGTAAGCCTTCGAAACAATGGTTTTCTACAATTGGATTGTAGGTTTACATCCCTTTGATGCTCCTTGAAAAGTTTGGTAAACTTTCTCCTGAGAGATTTCTCGTATCACGTTGGAGAAGCTTTATAGTTGCGGAGAGCTATGGGAAGTTGAAAACATATTCATAGTCATTAATCTCAATCAAGGGCTCTAATTAAATCCCATGGTCTTAAGCTATTTTATATCATGATTGCTTAATTAAACATTTGACAGCTAAGATTAATCTCATGTTATCCAGTCAGCCGCCAATGATTGTCCGCCCAATAAAATAATGCCCATGTTGAAAGTGCGTGGCTGATTGGATAATTCCATATTTTAAAATCTAAAAAATACAATGAGCTTCAAAAAAATTATAACTCCCCACACACTTGACCAAATTAAATGATATTAGGCTTTTAGAAAGGTCTTGAGGAGACCTATCAAAGCTTTATGGTCTCTGGCTATGATTTTGCATGAAACTTAGTTAATTATAGTAATTTTCCTAGGGGCATTATTGTGATTTCTCTTAGGATTGAACTCATCATGGCTTGAGACTTTGAGGGATCTATTTGAGCATGTCTCTAACTTGTCCAAAATTTTCCCCTTCTGTTTGATTTGATTAAGGGCACTTTTCAATTAATTTGAATTCAAGGGTCACTAATTAGCCGTAAAGTTCAAATTAATTTAACCACCTTTCTTATGGGAATTAGGGTTTTGCTTTTGGTGTGTTAGTTATGCTTAGTGTAAGGGTTAGACATCCCCATTTATATCCCAATATTTGATTTATATAGTCTATATTAAGCCTATGAAGGTAACCTTGTGGTTACCTTGGGTGGTTTGGTTAACGACCTTACAAGGTCCATCATGTGCCGAAATTTAGTGAGCCTGGGCCTTGAGATCAGGTGAACTCATGGCCAATTTTCACTGAAATTAAAGTTCATTTGGTCCACTATTTAGACAATCCAAAATAAACTTTTAAAATTGGCATAAAAATTTAATAAAATCATAATTAATTCAATTTAAATCAAAAAACTATAATTAATATATCAAACTATTCAAAATTTAACCCTCTACCTCAAAAAGTTAAAAGCCACATGATTGGATCCTTAATTTGTCCTTAATTTAAGTTTTAATAAAATTAATATTTAATTAAATATATATTTAAAAATAATTAAAAATTCAAAATAATTTTCAAACACTTGAGGACATTCCCATGAGTCATTCCTAACCATTGGGAGTGATTTCATGAAGTTTGGAGCAAATTTTTTAAAAGCCTTTTTAATTAACCAATTAAATAATTCAATTCAATACCTAAATTTTAGAAATTCATAATTAATTCCAAAAAATTTGAAATTAAATAAACTCAAAGCCTTTAGCATTTACGGTCTAGTATTTATTAAAAGTATAAAACCACCATAAATAAGTTAAAGTCAAAAAGTCAACATTTTGATCAATTGTTATTCAAATTTGTGTCAAAACATAAAAAAATCATATCTTAATTTAGAAATTTTAAAATTTAGCAAACTTAATATCTAATTACTCAACTTAGGGTCTAATATCTTGAAAAAATAATAAAATTCCATATTTTAACCTTAATCAAAAAGTTAAATTTTGACCCCTTAATTTAATGCATTAAATAATTCACAAATATTTTAAAGATTCAATAATTAACTTAAATTCTAGAAAATATCAAACTCAACTATTAAAACCAACAACCAATCGATTTAATAAAAAATTATCAACCCTTAACTTCCACCCAATTAAATTAATTAATAATACTGGTTACTACTAGGTAAAACAGTCGGGCTTACAAGGCTATTAGCTTCACCCCAAGGAATGTGAAATAGACATCACGGCCTTGGTGTAAATAAAGGCGGTAATCACTCAACTTTTAAAATCTATCTTAAAAATAACACTAATTCATTAATACTTAAACTCAATTTTAAAACCCCATAAACCCCACAATAAATTTTTAAACCTAGCCACTTTTAATTCTACAAACCTTGGGTTATAATTAAGTGGCACTTATCACATGGACACTAAATTTATTTAATTATTCATTGATTATTTATATTGATTGTGCTTTAGAAATTGCTTATTTTTCTAATATTTTTTCTTGCATGCTATATTTTATTTAGCCTGGAAATCCTCGAAGGCTCATGAGGGAATGCTAAAATTTTTTTCTACTCAAACTAAATAAAAATTTTTAGCTCACATAGAAATCTAATTATTTTAAGTAGCAAGCTTGAGTCTGCCGAGAGTTCACATGCATTCTTATTAAATCTTCTCTACCTTGTTAGGCACTTTTCTGTATGTGGGTTCTATCAGATCACCTAGCCTATTAAGGTGCAGTTTTATTAAGGGATCTTATGCAATCTATAGGATAAAATATATTTTAAACCTGTTTCATACTAATTTTTCATTCAAAGGTCAATCATCATGTATTGCATTAGAAATAAATTAAAGAGTTAATAAAAATTTAATTTCATTTCAAGAATTAATCACCCTACATAAGTTAAGGGGCGAATTGGAACCTGCTCTAGACATCGATGTCAATTCCTCAAACTTAATTAGCAATCCATTAATCTTTCATTAAAGACTGGATGCATGATTTTAAAGGGCCTAGGTGGTTAGCTGGCTCATTAGCTAGGTTCGGGCTACTATTGTTTAGTGCCCAATTTAGACTTAGAATCTAGAGTGGACTCAAAATTATAAGACACCAACCTCGAGAATGTAATCCTAATTTTTTAATAAATTGAAACTCAAATTAAATTTCTTTTCAAACCAAGATTTAAAGCTCAATACATAGGATAGGCTAAGGAATTTCTAAACTATTTTAGAATCCTAAATTGCCTCCTATTTTTCCTTTACTGACCTCAAAAAATAAGTGCTCAATTTTGGTTCAATCTCATATTGCAAACCTTATCCAAGCACTGTGATTTTTATGATAACAAATATTATTGTGTCTGCTACTACTTTCTCCTAATTCTATGATATTTTTATTTATTTTGTGTATACTAACATTTCAGAAAATCAGTTCTCCGTTCACTTATAATTTTGATAATCTCAAGACTAGGTTACAATCAGGTTTCATTTTATTTTGTATTTTTTCATTTCTTTATACATAACATGTAATTAGGTGGATATCTTTGGTGAGTAATCTTGCAGACACATAAGGGGATAAAGAAAAATATTTTTTGAGAGAGTTTTTTTAAGTACATCATACTGTGAAATTTTGGCTTTGTACTATACAACCTTATTTTGTACTATATAATTTTAATTCAAACTACACGATATATTGTGCTTTGTCAAAATTCTAGCCACCAAAGGTTAAGAAAGATACTAATTCTATGCTAATCTTATAGTATGATTTTGTTCATACTATACGCCCTAATTAAAATCTTTATTTATTAATCCTTCAATATCAGGCAATCAAATCATGGATAATTATTGCGAGCAATTATACTATATATTACAGTTCGTATTGTACGATTACCCATGTATAAAATTAGTCATCCCAAAGATCATAACAAACAAAATCCATAATTTTTATAATATTCATACTATACTATGTCCATAGTCCTGAACAATCGACAGAGTACAAAGCTAGTCATCCCAAGGATCATCCCAAATAAATAAAAGGAATCTCTATAATTCATATCGTACGATATTTTGATCATACTGTATGAAATGTTATAAAAGTTGAATAGTTTGTTTGAACAATCTTATTGAATGAGTCTGAATTACAATGATCATACTATACAAATAGAAGACAAATCTCTTAAAAAATAGGATTTCTTGGAGCCGGCTGTTGCAAATCTGAGTTTATGGATTAGACTTTTGGAGATAGCAAACATTCATGATTTCCTATAACTGCCTTGCCTACTAACTTTTCAGGACCACAAGATCGAATGCCCTCAAGCCAGCTCAAGATCGGGTAGATTTAGGTTGAGTCAAGTCTGTATTTTTTCCTTTCTTGAGTCAATTATAAAAGTGGTTCCTGATGCTAAGTAACCTTGGACACACACACTTGAGGGTTTTTCTGTTATTTTCTGTTTTGAGAACATTGGCCTGGACGATGATCATATCTGCCAGACATTCAGACTAAAAAATAGAAACCCTAATTAAGGCATCTCATTAAGGCAGCCATCATTAAACAAATCGTCCTAAACGATCCTTATATTAGCTAGGACGATAGGCTCAAATCAGAAAGAAACAGTCATCATGATCAATTTATGTATTCTTTATTTTAAAACATTGATCAGGACGAACTCAGCATTGGCCTGGACGATGCAGCATAATTATGCCTAAATTAATCTGGTAATTATAAAAAGTAATTAAGGCTGATTGATACGATCACATCGGCCGGGCCGATCGCAGGATCGGCTAGGACGATGGTCTGGATGATTGACATCGACCAGAGTCTGTTCAGGGAAATGTTCAGGATGATGTTCCTCAGATTTGAACTAATCGTCTAAGACGATATTGTATCGGCCTGGACGATGTAACCAATTTTCTTATGATCATCCCAAATGTCCTGACTGATTGAGCTTACTTTGTATTGATCGGCCAGGACGTTATTCCTATCATCTTAGACGATAATGTCGGGTATTAAAATTCTATTTAAAGGACCTAAATTTTCTCATACTTAAGACCTTGAGTGCTGCTGTCTTGACCTGAGAGAGCCTTGGGAGAGAGAGAGAGAGAGAGAGAGAGAGAGAGAGAGAGAGAGAGAGAGAGAGGAACTTATGAGGGGGAGTTTGTGAGAGGGTTCTCAAAGGTTGCTCCAAGCAAGGTTCCAAGTCATCGTCTCTGTTCTTCGTCCTTCGTCCTTGGGAGGTTCTTGGGAGGTCTACTTCAGCAAAAGGTTCGGGTTCTCTGCCCGCTTCAGGAGGAAGCAAATGGAGTCGGTTCTCTGCCGCACTGGGGTTGGTGAAAAGGAGTCTGTTGTAAATGCTTCTCCACCTAGCTGTGGGAGCTAATGGAGAGACACTTAGTTAGTGCATTACTCGGAGGGTGCCACCGAGGAGTGGACGTAGGTCAAGGTTTGATTGAACCACTATAAATCTAATGTGATCTTTCTTTGTTTTACTTCCGCATTTAATTTCCGCATCCGCTACTCTTATGGTGAATTGTTTTGGTTTTAATTTTGTGCTTTACCTAAAGAAATTTTTTTAAAAATACCAATTCACCCCCCCCCCCCTCTTGGTTAGCCTCGGGCTAGTTCTTAAGGGCTTAACATCCCTAACGAACTTTCACCCGCTACATAAAGTTTTGTAATGCTACTATTAGAAAATCTTTGGCTATTGAGACTTCATGAGAGAGTGCCTTCAGGGAGAAAAGAATGAGAGCTTTATGAGAGAAAAGAGGGAGATTTTGTGAGGGAGAAGTTGTGAGAGGATTCACAAGATTGCTTCAAGCAATAATATTATCTAGTATTTATAAGTGTCTACATAGATTCTTTGTGGCTTTAGAGAATAAGTTTTTTAATAAAGATTATGATTCTTTGACCATCACTCAGAGGGTGAAAATAGAGTTGTGGTTCTCTTACCATAACCAGGAGGGTGAAAATAGAGTTATGGTTCTTTGACCATCACCAAAGGGTAAAAATAGAATTGTGGTTCTCTGACCATCATTAGGAGGGTGAAAATAGAGTTGTGTTTCTTTGATCATCATCAAGAGGGTGAAAATAGATTTGAGATTTTCTTCATGTAAAAGATTCACAGTTCTCTACCCCACCAGGGAGCTGAAATAGTGCCTGTATAGGCTTGTCCACCTTGTTGTGGGAGCAAAAAGATAGTCACTATTATTTGCTATAATACTTATAGAGGGAGTCTCGAAGGAGTGGATGTAGATCTGATTGACTAAACCACTATAAATTCTGGTGTGTTCATTCTGATTATTTTATGTACTTTATTTTCTGTAATTATATGTGTGGTTGAAAATTTTGTTTTATTTCATTGTTGTGAAATTTACTTTTTCCTTATCCATTATATCAATTATCTTGTATGGCTTTAAAAAGTTTTTAAAGAAGTTTTTTTCACTAAAGAATTTTTAAAATAACCAATTCACCTCTCTATTGATTAGCCTTGGGTTAGTTCTTTAGGGTTTCCTAACCCTCATAAACTTTCATCCTAGTTGAAATTAAAACATCACTCCTTTGTTATCAATCCTTAAAAATTTTATAAATAAAATTTCTATTATTATTTTAATCGAGAGTTTTCATAGGAAACTTAAGTTTCTTACGATGTAATTAACTACAAGAGCTTATGCTCACAAGAGATTTACGACCGAAATCAAATTTCAAAACTCAATTAATTCTCTTTGGAAAAATCAAAATCAATGAAGATCATTATCGTCATATTCAGACGATCGATAAAAATCAATATTTTTTTCCTCGAGAAGATATATCATTTATTATCATGAGTTTGAATATGAAATTAATGATGTTTCATCTAGATTATTACAGCCAAATACTTTATCAAACATCATTTTATCCTTTTGGGGTCATATATAGTTTTTCCTTGAATTTGACTATCATAATAAGGATAAAATTTATAATTTTGTTGTTTGAACCCATTAAGGAATAATATCATCACCTCCCAAGGTGATGTATCATTCATAATGGCGTGTTCGACTTCAAAACAAAAATTTTAGAAATCAAATTTCTCAAAAGAAAATTTTAATTCCAATTTACTTTGCCTCTTTCTAAAGCAAAACAAATCTTTTTTTTTTCAAACTCAACAAATAACAAAAAATGGTGACTCCACTGGGAAAATTTTTATTGCATTAGTAGTTTTGACTATCTTCCTTCCATTGGTTTGTCTACCCATTTCTTCCTTGGGTGAGTATGACCAACATCAAAAAGAAAAATCAATAAGAGAGGTGAGTAAGGAAACCTCTTGGGATTTTCATATCAATTTTATAAGCCTACATGATTGAGTGAAATTCAATAAGTTGTGTTTCAAAATTTGAAGAAAGTCTGTCAATATTCAAAATTCTAAGTTCTCTTTTAAATGATCAAGTCAATTTCAGATTTTACTCTTGTATGTTAGGCAACAAAATTCCTTGTAGTTTAATATATACAATAAGAATTCAATTTCTCTAACTTATAAATATTGTTTATATCTTACCATCATGAGCTATGTTATATTTCCTATAGCTTGGCGAATATGATAAGATATGGAATCATTTATAGCATTTTTAAATTGCACTTCAAATTTTTAATTCAAATCATCTTTTCAAATTTCACACACTCAATATTACTGCAATGGCTAGAAAACTAATTTTCTCCATGGGCCAGAATCTCTATGTAGAAGAGTTAATCAGTAAGACCACGATAAAGTTCATAATGGAAATAAAGACCCTCAAACTATCTTTTAATGAGGTGTAGTTGTTGACTTATCTACCTAGGGGGAGAAGGACATCTCTCTAGTAGAGATTGTTGTTGGGTCAGCAATTGACTCCCATGCTCCCAAAATGGAGGTTATTATCACCTCCGTACCCATTACATCCTCTACTAGGAGGATGAGAGGATGAGAAGCTAAAATCTCTTATTGAGAACATTGAAGTAAAGCCTACTTTTGGTAAACGGGTGAGTTTTGGAATCCCCTTCACTAGCAAGAACTATAGAAAGAATTACCTGAGAAGGGTCAGGAAGAAAAGAACAAAATCTAGGAAAAAATTTTTGAGTTCGAGGCCCTAGGTCAAGTAGAGATTGAGGCTGCTGATTAGTTGCCTATTCTTGCCTCTTCTTCACTCCTTAAAGGGAGTCACTTTTACCCCCTCATTGCTACAGTAGGGGAAGAGAGGGTTGCTAGGATAGCTAGCTCTCCACTATGTTAGGTGGACTACTCTGCCAAGAGAACTCCCAAGGAAAAAATAGATTTAGAGAATTTGAATACTAAGAAATATCATCCACACCTATATTGCCTAAGCAAGTGAAATAAAAGAGCAGTACATGAGACACCTGAAGGGCATGATTTCTCAAAAGTTTGAAAAAGAGATCTTAAAAGAAGAAATGATTGAAGCCAGAAACCTGAGTCTTCAACCTGTGAGGAGAAATTAGAACTATGTTAAATAGCTAGTTACCTCTATTTTAGTGGATGGTTACGATTGGGTTCCTCACCTCCCATCTACCAAGATGGAGGAGATCACTTTGATAGGATCTAAAAATTGCTGCCTCTACAATATTAGGCCACAAATCCCTCTTGTGAATACTTTAAAGTTGGCCTCAATTATAGTCAAGTCTCAAGAGGTGGATAAAGATAAGAAGCATTAGAAGTTAATGGCAAGAGGCCTAAGTATTCAGAGAAATAGTATGTTCCAAAGAAGATCAACAAAAGTGAAAATTGATGTCCCTTGGCTTCCTATCTAGGGGTGTGGGGACTCCATGTTACCTGATATAGGAGTTTCAACTCCTCAAGCTCCTATATTTCTTCTTAAAGAGGATCTACTGAGGATGCCACCCATGCGACTACCTATCCTAGGATAGTTGAAGGAAAGGGATAATTCCTAATACATATAAGGAAATTATTGACCAAATATTAGCAGAGTCTCTTGACACAGAAGACCTCAAGCTCCAGGATATCCTCTCTTACTTAAGAGAGTAAGAATTTAATGATGTGATAGATTATAGTGGGTACCTACCCATCAACTCTGAGTCCATTAGAGGGAGATCGATTGATGAGGTGGCCCAAGAAATCAGAGACATTCTTAAGAAGGAGGCTGTAAAAGCCTTAACCCAAACTTAGATAATTTGTTGATAGATGAGGATAAAGCTATTGTTTATAGCATTAACATGGTTGAGACTAGGGCATCAATTAAGGATATTGAATCCAACAGACACCGATCAGGTAGGGAAGAATATTCATCAGCTATTAATTCTGATTTAGGTGGGTCAGTTAGACTAAGAAGTAAAAATAAATATATTAAAAACCTAGAAAAAATATGAATAAATGTTGTTAAGAGTTGAGGAAATGTAGGGTCCGTTTGCTAAATATAGCAACCTCAACTCGAACAGTCACAACCTATAGTACACACAGTGGGTTAGCATAGCATAAAACCATATTCAAGTTTGAGAATTCCAAAGTCGATGCTAGTAGTTCCACCAACAAAACCATCAATCTCTTTAGTCCCTTTGTCCCTCCAATGCCAGTCGAGAAAGATATCAAGCAAATGATTAAGGACTAGGTAAGGGAGGTATTATCCCAATCTTAAGGGATAATATCTATTCCAAAGGGTAAGCCCTAACTTGAGGAATATGACTTAGTCCCTTACCCGAAGGGCTTTGTGCTACCATCTTTTAAAGTCTTTTATGGTGTTAAAAACCCGAGATAATGTCTAGCCCACTTCTACATGAACTATTACAATGGAGGAGGGTCAGATGCTCTACTATTTTACTAGTTTGTAAGTAGTTTCTATGGTATTACTTTTGAATGGTATGTTGATTTTCCCTATGGTTTGGAGATAACCTTTAATGATCTAGAGGGTCTATACTTAAATAAATTCTTTAGAGCTCAACAATGTACAATTGTGGGTGATCTAATTGTTAAAAAGTAGAAGCTGTCAGAGTCTTTGATTGAGTACATCTTAAGATGGTGAAATCTTTTGATGAAGTGTAAACCCCAACTATAAGAGCATTATGTACGGGAGATTCTTTTAAAGAAAATCCATAGGCTATTGATTTTTTTGCTGAAAGGGTTCTTGATTAAAACTTCTGAAAAACTTCTTAATAAGGTAAATAAGGATGTCATTATTTAAGAATTTGTCTTATAAGAAGATACCCAACATATCCAGAAGTCCTTTGAGAAGTGAGTAGCTACAATCTCTACATTTAGATAAGGGAAAGCAACATGCTATTAATCAACCCAATGGTCTTCAACCATAGTCCATTCAAAAGCAACCATTTCAGGTAACCACTTTGCCTACTAGGGAGCCTTACTTGATCCCTTTTAAAGAGATATTGGCAAAACCCTATCCATTTAAAAAAGAGTCTGTAAGAAAGATCTTTAAGAGTCTTTTAAAGAAGACAGACTTCAAATTGTTAGAGGCCAAGAGGCTGGAAGAGGCAAAAAAGAGGGATTACCCCAATTTTTACCCCTAACACCACATATTAGGCCACACAATTGAAGAATGCATTATCTTTAAATGCTGTCTTGAGAGAAGCTTCAAATAGGGCAACATTATAGTTCCTACAGAGTATTTGGTAGATCTATTTTAGGTACAAATTTTAATATTTCTCTATCATTTAAAAATTATTGAAATATTGCTTTATCTTAGGCATTTAAAAAGTTTATTAAAATCTTTTAATCATTCTTAGCAGTTGTTGATAAGAGTCTGGGGCAAGATCTAGGAGGTTTACCTTAATAATTCAAAGGAGGACATTGAGATGGTTTCCTCTCTAGTAGTTGTAAGAACTACTTTAATCAATAAAAAAATAGAGTGATACTTTTGTAGGGAGGAAATATATTGATGAGAGTTGTATCCAGGCGGTGGATGGTGGCATAAAACCCCAACCCCGCTTATTTTTTCTTACTTTTTTTATCCCATCAAAGGTATAAGACTCCAGATGTATCTAGGTGGTAGATGGTGGTATAAGAGCCCAGATCAATTTTTAAAACTCAGTTAATTCTCTTTGGAAAAATCAAAATCAATGATGATCATGATTTTCATATTTGGACGATCGATAATAAATGATACTTTTTTTTTTCCTCGGGAAGAGATATCATTTATTATCATGACTTTGAATATGAAATTAATAATGCTTCATACAGATTATTATAGCCAAATACTTAATTGAACATCATTGTGGCTCTTCAGGGTTATATATAATTCTTATTTGAATTTGAATATCATGATTAGGATAAAATTTGTAGTTTTATTTTCTGAAGCCATTAGAGAATGATATCCTCATCTCCTGAGGCAATATGCCGTTCATAATAATGTGTTCAAGTTCAAAACTGATTTTCAAGAAATCAAATTTTCTTAAAGAAATTTAATTCTAATTTTCTTCGCCTCTTTTTAAAATATGGCAAAGCTTTTCTAAAACTCAATAAAGAACAACAAGTTATTATTTACTTAGTGGTTTTATGGTTTATGATTCAAATCAGGGTTTAAAGATGTAAGGGGTTCATATGCACTTAACTAATGTGATTTGAATTGAATTTTACCCTATCTTCCAAATTTTTTTATATGCAAATAATACAATATACATGTTTGACTTTCTTAAAAAAAATTTTAAGTTGTTTAGCAGCCTTATATTAATAGGAATAGCAAACTTTGCCCCCATCGCATAGGCTATCACTAAGTTAACTTTGGTGTGTGTGAGTTTAGTATATGTAGCAAGAAAATTAAAATGCATGCTTTGAATGTACAAAAGTAAATATTTGTGTTTTAAAGTTTAAGCATCATAGAGATCGTAGGATCCTAATGTATCACCAAGAAATTTAGAAAAGATATGTAATTTCTACTTTACATATCATATACAAATAATCAAATAATCAAAGCACATATAAAAGAAATAAAGAAAGAAGTGTTTGTGGAAAGTGCCACCTAAAAAACAAATTAGGGTTTGTAGGAAAGTAAAGGTAGCCAAACTCCACCAACAACAAGCTTGAATTTCTACACCTAAAATTACCCAAGTCTATACATAATGAAGTTCTTTATTTTATATCTTCATGTCTTCTTCAAACTTTCCATGTTATGACCATGCTTCTAAGGAATTACAAAAGATATGATCTTCAAAAAATAGACATTCTTTTGAACTTCTTTAGTATATGATAAACAACTATATTTAAAACTTTCATATTTATATACATTTACAATTCCATATAAATTTACATTTGAATTTAAAAGCAAAAACCCACCTGCATGGGTTGGTATATGTATATCATTCATAGACCACATCATAAAGTATAGAAAAGTAAACACTCACATCATCACACATCCATAAGAACATCATCAATTCATAATCAACCAAATATACATGCCACAAAACATTGCCCTTAACCTATGACTAGTGTTGGCTATCTATGCATATGTTAAGCAACGTCGTTTGGATGTGCCATAATTAGTGTTTAAATTATCAACAAATTGAATTCATGTTTTGCATGATAATGGAATTAAATTTAAGTCTTAATAATTTCTAGTTTATTAATGACTTTAATTTATTTTTAATTATTAAGCTTTAGGTTTTATAGAACCATATTAATCAAAGCTCTAACATGCATTAGAATCATTAATCAATGTAGGATCCAAAAATTCTATCTGCACTCCTGGCCACTCTGCACCATATCTATTTTTTTCTTTGTTAGTGAAATTGATAGCAGAGAGTTTTAATAAATTTAGGTTTTGGGTGAATTTTCATAAGGCATATTAGGTTTTAGATAATAATCTGAAAGTACGAGATGTGTCAAAAGGGAGGGTGAATTAGTATTTTAAAAAATCAAACCTAAACAAGAGTTTTATTTTTTTGTAAATTTTGTTTATTTCAAAAGATGATTTAACTAATTCGAAGTGAAAGCCAGTGATTAAATAAAGATTGCAACAATAGTGATGAAATTTTAAATCGCATAATGAAATATTAAATAAAATTTTCTCCAAGCTGTTATAACAATATTAAATGCAAGAAAAATAAAAATTAGTAAATGGAAAAAGCACACCAAAATTTTTTATTGTGGTTCGGACCTATGTCCATTCCCTGGAGTCCTCCACTCCGGGATTTGCACTACTCAAAAGTAATTCTCCTTCTGCTCCCACAACAAGGCGGAGTAGCCTTTACACAAACTCACTTTCACCTTCCCCGGTGTGGTGGAGTGCCGGACGCTATGTCACTCTCTCAGTGACGGCAGCGAACCTTCTCATTTTTCTCCCTCCTTGAGAAGGCAGAGGACCTTTGAGGACTTTAACCTTGAAGGCTCTCCCCTTAGAGAGATCCTATAAGACTTACCTGGTCTATAGGAGGAGCAAGCGTGAAGTAGGCTTAGAGCAACCGTGTGATCCCCTCATACTCCTCCCTCACGCACAAACTCACCTTCTCCTTCCTCTCACAAGCCCGAAATCTTCTTAAGAAGTTCCATCTCAATAATTCCCTTCCTTTGTCATGTTCCTCTCTCTAACAAATAAAAACATTATATTTTTATAACAGGCTTCAAGAAACCCTAAATATTTAAATTAGTCATTTATATTCATACAATACGATTAGTTCAAAATAGCTTTCTTCTTGGTATGGAGTACGAATAGGAAATAATTTTAGAATACATTGTATAGTATGATATAAATATCATCTAGTATAATATTATATATTTCTTCTGTTTATATAGGATGAATGCTGGGATGACCAAAATTCATCTCTATTCATCATACGGTACGATCCAATTTATACCATATGATCAGTCAAAATATTCAGGTCGTATTGTTTGATGTATATATTGTATAATATAATTAATTCAAAAATCAAGGTTCATCTGGTACGATATTTGGTATGACCAAAATTAGCTTTGGTTCATCGTATGGTACGATCGAGGATGTACATTATGATTAGAACAAAATCAATGGTTCATCTAGTATGATTGCTAGTATGACAAAAAATTGTCTTAGTTCGTCATATGGTACGATCAAGGTCATACAGTACAATCATCAATCATTAATAAGTCTTAATTTAACTGACTAATCACAGAGGATAATTTTAGTAAGTATTCAAATATTCATACAATACGATTAGAGCATATAGTACGATGTATTCAAAATTCAAATATTAAAAACTTGCTTAAATTAATCTAACAGCTAGAATTTTGGGTTGAAAATGAATCGTACATTATGATAATTATCGTACAATATGATTAGTTAACAGAAGATAGCCATTGAGCCACAGTATATCGTACAATATGATTTAAAATTGTATAGTACAATGTTCATAAAAAAAATAATAATTTTTCCCTTTAAAAAAACTCTCCCCCTGTGTGTGTGCATGGTCACTCAGTTTGCATATACTTTTTATGGTTAGACTCAAGAAACAAAAATAAAGAAAATATAAATTTATATA
The DNA here is from genome assembly GCA_022539455.1 of Dendrobium nobile. Lineage (NCBI taxonomy): Eukaryota > Viridiplantae > Streptophyta > Magnoliopsida > Asparagales > Orchidaceae > Dendrobium > Dendrobium nobile. The sequence goes on from CM039722.1 coordinate 11,726,646, forward strand.
TTCCTTTACATCATATTCTACCCAGCTCAAGTCTTTCATTATCTTGAGCAGTGTGTGATCTCCCTGAAATGTTAGTACTCACAGACAAGAATAACATTCATAATAATTAATGAAGAATAAGATAATTCAATCAATATTAAAGACATCTTATGATTAAATTATTTTAATGCAATTCACCCATATAAAAAATTAGAATAATGGGGGCTCCCTTTTTTCTTGATTTATTGGAATGATTATTAGTTAATCATATATATTTTAAATCACTTAAAATGTTTAATTTTAATTCAATTTAAGATATTAAGGGTCCTTTGATTTTTTCCAAATTTTGACAGCCTCCTAGTGTCCCCTCCCAATGAGTGGAGGTTGGGGAGGGCACTTGCCCTTTTAGCTCGACTTGACCGGATCAAATTAATGGCTAGGAGATTGGGAGAGTGAATCGATCCCATAAAGAGTCTTTGAGTCTTCTAATTATGTGCAACCCATTGATTAAGTAATTTTATTTAATTTTAAAAAATATTTTTATTCCCTTAAAAAATTTAGCAGCCTTCCGGTGCCCCTCTCCTCACTAGGAGGATGGGAAGGGCACTTACCCTTTTGGCTTGACTCAATCGGATGAAATCAAGGACCAGGAGGTTGAGAGAGTGAATCGATCTTAAAAAAGAGACTCCAAGTCTTCAATCCCTTAGTCGTTTCAGCTTGACGACCAAGGGCTTAGGGGGACCGAATCAACCCCAAGACTTCCTTCAAAATCTTTAATTTATTATGATCTCTACTTTTTTAAAATTAAATTAAATTTAAAAAGTAATTTTTATTTCCCTTGAAAATTCGACAGCCTTCCGGTGCCCCCTCCCCACGAGGGGATGTTAGGGAGGGTACTTTCCCTTTTGGTTCGACTCTGTCGGATCAAATCAATGGTGAGGAGATTAGGAGATGGATCGAGTCTTCAATCCCTCAATCAAATCAGCTTGATGGCCAAGGGCTTCAAGGCATCGTATCAACCACGGGACTTCCTTCAAATTGCTCCTATTACGATGCCTATCTTATAATATATATATATATACACACACACACACACACACACACACACTTAATATTATACACACATACACCCCAAACAGAGAGTTGGAGACGATGCCCGATCAGGCTAGGGCTTGACAGGGGAGTTTGGGCATGGCAGAGGCGCCAAATACAGGAGTTAAGCTGATGGTGGATGTGACTTATTAGGATGGAGCGACGTTGATGAGAAGATGACGGTTGGTGTGCACTATTTGTGGTGTTGGCTTTGGGCTCGGAGAAGGAAGAATGGCCCGTGGGATGGGATGAGGAGTAGAGGGTAGAGGCGGCGACCGGTGTTAGGGTTATAGCATTAAAAGCAAAGGTGAGTTCCTCCTCTTGCTTCTATTTAGTTTTAATTGTGTCAATGTTTGAATGGGTAAATTGAGCGGGGTCGAGTGCTTTTGTTTCAGAGGAATTTATATTCAGCTATAGGGTATCGTTGGTTTGCCGGCAGTTAAGGTCGTGGGATTGTGGATTATTCTCAATCTAAAGTCAACAAATGCCAAAAGTCTTTTCATTTCAACTCCAATATTTTAGGAATTTTGAAGATGGTTATTTAATGATCGTATATTTACTTGTTTGAAGACACCAACTTCTACCCTATAGTGATAGCCTCATAAATAATTTTAAATATTTATTTCTGGGTTATTGTTAACCAAAATAAATATGTAAAATGCCCCTGTCTTAAAGGGAAATTTCAACTATCATCAAATTTTTGGCATTTTTAAACTTAAAAATGTCCCTTATCTTGTAGGAGAATTTCTAAGACATCTAAGAAAAATTTTCTTTTCTTTATAAGGGATTGGTCTTATGCTTGTTTTTCTAAGAATGATACTTCTTCAAATATCTCCCATTGATCAGAGGTAAAGGTCTTTGACCTTCTAGATTGATGAGTTGATAGGCTCCTCCCATGTGCACCTTATTGATGACAAAGGGCCTTCCTAGTTTGGTTCAAATTTACCACCAATCCTTTGGTGTGGGATAATTGGTCTTCTTAGAACCAAGACAGTTCTCCTTCTTAAAATGATCGAGGACATACCATACAATCAAAAGATTTTACCATCCTTTCTCGATAAATTTCTAAATTTATTGAGCTTGGAGTTTAAATTCATCTAATGCATCAAGCTCTTCCATTCATAAGCAAGAATTTTGTTCTTTTCTAAGGTCGTATTGAACTGCTACCCGAAGTGATGACAGTTTAACTTCAAGTGTCAACATAGCTTCAACTCCGAATACCAATGCATAAAGAGTTACTTTTGTTGGTGTCTTGTATGTAGTATGATATGCCCATAATACTTCTACCATCTTAGTATATCATTCTCTTTTATTTTTATTAAGGATTTTCTTGAGCAACTTTATAAGTATTTTATTGAAGGCTTATGCCAATCCATTTGCCCTTGAATTATGAATCAATGAATATCACCAAGGAATTTTATGTCGCTCAATGAATTTATAAATTTTATTACTTTTAAAAGTTGGACAATTATCTAAGATTATCTGGAGCGATACACTAAATATGTACACAACATTATGAGTAAAGAAGTTGATTACATGATTAGTAGTGACTTTTTTAATAGGATCTACTTTAGCCCATTCAGAAAAAATATTCTCTAGTAGCTAATATAAAATGGTATCCAGCAGATGATGGTGGATCCATTGGCTCTACTACATCTGTCCCCCAGTATTTAAATGGCCAGGATGTTATAGTGGGGTGAAACAAATTTGGCAGTTAATGTATACTATTACATGAATTTGACATGCATGATATATATCTGCATAATTGGTGCAGTCCTTTACCTTTGATGGCCAATAATAACTCATTCTTTTAATTTAATGATCATTTTTGGACCGACTTGATGTGCACCATATAATCTTTCATGAACTTCAAAAATAATTTTACGAGCTTCACCTTTCCCGAAACATCATAGTCACATTTAATCGAATGATCTTCGATATAACATGTTATTAATAAATGCATAAGGTAAGGCTCTCTTCTTAATCTGCGTAGCTAATGAATTTTCTGTAGTGAGTTTGCTTTCTCTGAAGTAGTCGATAAAGGGTTACCTCCACTTATCTTACTCTTCAACTTCTATGCATTTAAGTCAGGATTTGGTGGCTCAACTAAATTTTTTCCTTGTGAACATTTAGGGTTTCTCTAGTTAAGTTTCAAGAATAATTTGTTGGGGATGTTGAGGAAAAATCAAAGTTTTATCCTGGTGGCTTGAATTTGCTGACTCCTCTACCTGCGGGGAACACGAAATTACTGGCTCTAGTAATTGATGAGTATTGACACTGATAAACAAAGGCTCATCATTCATGCTCGCAATTTCTTTAGCCAATTTTACTTAAGAATCTTCATTACTGTTATGTGCTAGAGAGATTTGAATTAGTGTAATATTTATAATTTGCTTCATGAGCTTGAAACCTCATTTATGTTAGTAAATCAATCAAATTTTGCTAATTTTATAAATACCTAATACTTGATTTATAACGAGTTGAGAATGAAAGTTCGTTAGGGATGTTAAGCCCTTATGAACTAGCCCAAGCTAACCAAGAGGGGGGGGGGGTGAAAGTGCTCAGATGACACTAGAAAGTATTCTGATACCACTTGAAAGTTTGTTAGGGATGTTAGGCCCTTATGAACTAGCCCAAGGCTAATTAAGAGAGAGGTGAATTGGTTGTTAAAGATCTTTTAAAATAAAACTACAAACCAAAACACCACAAAGAAATCAACGATGCAGAAATTAAATGCAGAAGCAATAATAAGAAAAGAACACACCGGATTTATAGTGGTTTGGTCAAACCTTGACCTACGTCTACTGCTTGGAGGCACCCTCCAAGTACTGCACTAAACTAAGTGTCTCTCCTTTAGCCCCCACAGCTAGGCGGAGAAGCCCTTACAGAATCACTTCCACCTTCCCCGGTGCGGCGGAGTCGCCGGGTCTTTTGACACCAAAGAGATCTTCTTCTTTGGTGAACTTCCCTCAAGACAAGCCTTGAATCTGACGGTATTCAGGTGCGAGCTTGCCGGAGCAACCGTGTGGAACCCCCTCCACACTCCCTTGAGTCCCCCCTCACAGGATCTTCTCACTCTCTCAAACTCTACCCTTTTCTCACTCCCTTTCAAGCTCTCTCTTCAAGTTTTCCCCAAAAGAACGAAGCTACAATGGCTGCCAAAGACACTTTATAAAGTGTCTTGATATCTCTTAAATAGAAGGGCTCAAAATGAACTCAATAATGGAAGTTGCCGACATTATCATCCAGGATGATACTAATATCGTCCTGTATGATCAGTACAATTTAAGCCCAATCAGTCGGGATGATTTGAGACGATCATAAGAAATTTGTTTATATCATCCAGGACGATAATATATTGTCCTAGACGATCAGTATAAATCATGTAATATCGTCCTGAACATCACCCTGAAAAATAGCTATACGATGTCCAATCGTCCAGCATATCATCCCGGACGATTTTTCAATCGTTCAGGACAATTTGACAGTGAAATCAAGCCGTAATTGCTTTCCTTAAATTCTAGAGAAATTTTGAAAAAATTGCCTTGGATCATTCTGGACGATATTTTATAGTCCTGGACGATCCACCGGGACGATGTCCAAAAATAAGTAGTTCTTAAATAGATCTGGCGGCAGATTCTTTTTATTTTGAGCCTATCATCCTAACCGATACAAAATCGTCCAGGACAATGTGTTTTGCATAATGACGGCTGCTTTAATGAGGATGCCCTAATTAGAGTTTCTGCTTTTGAACAGATTATCCAGGCTGATAAAAATATCATCCCGAATAATGTTACCAAAAATAATAAACTCTAGAGAACAGTCAGAAAATCTTCCAAGTTACAAAGCATCAAGAGCCACATCAAATACAATAGACTCAAGAAAGGAAAAAGTATACAAACTGACTCAGGCCTAGTCTACCCAATTTTGAGCTTGTTCCAAATTGCAGTCTGATCGTGTGGACGTGAAATGTCAGTAGATAAGGCAGTCGTAGTGAAATAAGAGTGTTTGCTATCATCAAAATCATAAACCATGAAAATAGATCCGTAACAATCTCCCCCTTTTTTATGATGGCAAACATTGGAATTTGAATTTTTTAAAAAGGAACATTTTCTCCTAATCTCCCCCTCACTAGAATAACACTTTAAAAATAGGGAAGATAATAATATTTTTGTTGTTTTAAATTTTTTTGAAAAGAAAAAAATGATACAAATTCAACAGTACATTCTCCTCCCTTGACATTATCAAAAAGAGAGGAGGCACAAACAAAAAACAAAACGAACAAAAGACAAAAACGTTCCCTGATCTAGTGAAAAAAAATAAATATTCTTAAAATGGAAAAGTTTCCTCTTGGTTTTAATAAAAAATTTAGTAGAATTGGATTGACAACGCATAGCCCAGAAAAGGTTAGAAATTCAGAATTTGATAATCCAAACTCAAGTTCTTTAAAAAGGCTCAAAAACTTTTAAATTCAATATCTAAATCAAGGAATAAATTAGATAAAGAAACAATTATTTTTCAAAAACTCCTTCCAAAATATATCTAATAGAAGATCAATGCACAAATTGTTGAATTAAGAATCAAGATTTTCAAACTCAAGTATCGAAAGTATCAAGGGTTTTCTTAAGCTTTTAAGAAGTACAAGAGTGGTAAGCATTAAACTTTATGGGCTCATTTTATGCCTCTTGACAATTGGTTGGCGCACTGTGCATCTTTTGATACACTTTGTGTATTCTATTTTTTCAATTTGGCGTCTTTACGCATCTTTTATTTTGGCATCATTGGCCAATTTTTTTTAATATGCTACCTTTCTGAAACTTTAAAAACAAAAGTGAACCCATTCTATTGACACAACGAACTACTTGATTAGGAAAATTATGAGGTAGATTCAACAATCTTGCAAAAGATTCCTATGCGATAGATAAAATGTAGGGAGATGAAAACAGTTCAGTTTCAAAATCTAATTTAAAATATGATGAAGATTTTAAATCAAAAGTAGAATAACCTTTTTAAGAAAACAGAGATTGAGTGTCAAAATCATGAGTTTTCTTCCTTTGACTGTTTTTAGAGAAGTCAAACACAATGTTCATAAGAATTCAAGAAAAAATAAGAGGTAGGTTTTTCATTTTTAGAAAGGTGATGTGTGTGTTGATCAGAGAAAAGACACATAAAAATTTAACGAAAAAAGAAAAGTAAGAAAAATAGAATAAAAAAATAGAAAATTACAAAAATAAAAGGACAAACAAAACATGTAAAAATGAAAACAAACAAAGGTTTAAGTACCATCTTGCTCCTGGTCCGATGCTTTAGAGACCAGGTCTGCCCAAGAGATTTTTTGCTTTTCATTATTTCCCTAGTTTAAAATTTGCTTCGCTTTACAATTTTCTTTCGCAGGAAGAATTTTTAAATTAGAGCACTGATTTTTCATATGTCCAGGCTTCCTGCATCGAAAGCAAATAACGTTAGAGGAAATATGAACATCCTTACCAGTTTTATCTTTTTTCCACTTTTGCTTATGCTTTGGCGAGCTTTGTGATTTGCTTAACAAGTCATTGCATTCGTCACCAACTAAGCAATCTTTTTCTATATCTTCAGCTTTTAGGACAATCATTTCACTTGCATCCACAAGTCTTTGACCCAACCCTTGCTCGTAGGCAATGAGTGAGCCAATCAAATTATCAATAAAATATACATTCAAATCATTTGATTCACAAATAGCAACAACTTTAGTATCAAACTTATCTAATAGACAACGAAGAATTTCGTTAACTTTTTCAAAATTTGAAAATTCTTTTCGTAAGGCTTGCAATGATGTTACAATTTTAATGAACCTGGTATACATGTCTAAGATTATTTCAAAAGGTTTCATAGAAAATAGTTCAAAATCATGCATTAACATATCCAACTTGGATTGCTTGATTTCACTAGTGCCTTCGTATATAGTGTGTAGTTTATCCTAAACTTCCTTACCAGTAGTGCATGCGGATACTAACATAAAATCTTCAGAATTTAAAGCACAGAAAAAGCAATTTAAAGATTTTGCATTCAATTGAGCATTGATTTGTTCTTCCCTGTTCCACTGATTAAAAGGATTATCAATTTTAACTCCATTAACAATACGTGACGGTGATGAATAATCAGTTAAAATCATATGCCACATGCGAAAATCAATTGATTGCAAAAACGTAGACATACGAGTTTTCCAAAAATAAAAAGTAATATTTTCAAATAAAGGTGGTCTAGTGATTGAATATCCTTCTGCAATATTACGATTGGAAAGTTAGCCATATATCAAAAATTCAAAAGCTTTTCAAAACTTATTTTATGAATACTGCTCTGATACCACTTAAAAGTGCTCAGATGACACTAGAAAGTGCTCTAATACCACTTAAAAGTTCGTTAGGGATGTTAGGTGAACTGGTTGTTAAAGATCTTTTAAAATAAAACTACAAACCAAAACACCATAAAGAAATCAACGATGTGGAAATTAAATGCGAAAGCAATAATAAGAAAAGAACACACCAGATTTATAGTGATTTGGTCAAAACTTGACCTACGTCCACTCCTTAGAGGCACCTCCAAGTATTGCACTAGACTAAGTATCTCTCCTTTAGCCCCCACAGCTAGGCGGAGAAGCCCTTACAAAATCACTTCCACCTTCCCCGGTGCAGCGGAGTCGCCGGGTCCTTTGACATCAAAGAGATCTTCTTCTTTGGTGAACTTCCCTCAAGATAAGCCTTGAATCCGACGGTATTCAGGTGCGAGCTTGTCAGAGCAGCCGTGTGGAACCCCCTCCATATTCCCTTGAGTCCCCCCTCACAGGATCTTCTCCCTCTCTCAAACTCCACCCTTTCCTCACTCCCTTTCAAGCTCTCTCTTCAAGTTTCCCCCAAAAGAACAAAGCTACAATGGCTGCCAAAGACACTTTATAAAGTGCCTTGATATCTCTTAAATAGAAGGGCTCAAAACGAGCTCATTAATGTAAGTTGCCGACATTATCATCCAGGACGATACTAATATCGTCCTATACGATCAGTACAATTTAAGCCCAATCAGCCGGGACGATTTGAGATGATTATAAGAAATTTGTTCATATCATCCAGGAATATAATATATCGTCCTGGATGATCAGTATAAATCATGGAATATTGTTCTGAACATTGCCCTAAAAAATAGCTATCCGATGTCCAATCGTCCAGCATATCGTCCCGGACGATTTTTCGATTGTCTAGGATGATTTGACCTTGAAATCAAGTCATAATTGCTTTCCTTAAGTTCTAGAGAAATTTTGGAAAAATTTCCCTGGATCGTCCTGGACAATATTTTATAGTCCTGATCGATCCACCAGGACGATATCAAAAAATAAGTAGTTCTTAAATAGATCTGGCAGCAGATTCTTTCTGTTTTGAGCCTATCGTCCTAGCTGATACAAAATCATCCAGGATGATATGTTTTGCATAATGACGGCTGCTTTACTGAGGATGCCCTAATTAGAGTTTTTGCTTTTGAACAGATCGTCTATGCCGATATATATATCATCCCAGACGATGTTAACAAAAATAGTAAACTCTAGGGAACAGTCAGAAAATCTTCCAAGTTACAAAGCATCAGGAGCCACAACAAATATAATAGACTCAAGAAAGGAAAAAGTGTACAAAGTGACTCAAACCTAGTCTACCAATCTTGAGCTGGTTCCAAATTGCAGTCTGATCGTGTGGACCTGAAATGTCAGTAGATAAGATAGTCATAGAGAAATAAGAGTGTTTATTATCACCAAAATCATAAACGATAAAAACAGATCCGCAATAGGGGGGTGAATTGGTATTTTAAAAAATCTTTCAATCAAAATAAAAACTCAACCAAACAAAAATTTACCATAATAAAATTCAACTTGAGAAAATTAAATATAAAAAAAATCTATAGTAAAGAACACAGAAATTTATAATGGTTCGGTCAACTCGACCTACGTTCACTTCCCGGAGGCTCCTTTCGAGTATTGCACTAAACTTAGTGACTCTCCTTTTGTTCCCACAGCAAGACGGAGAAGCCTGTATAAAACCTCCTTTCCACCGACATCGGTGAGACAAAGAACCCTACTCCTTTTACTTTCTCTTGAAGCAGGCAGAGTACCTTGATTGATTGCTGAAGTTGACCTCTCTTGAACCTCCAAGAATAAGGGACGACGATTGGAGAAGATGACTTGGATCCTTGCTTGGAGCAACCTTTGTGAAACCCTTCACAAACTCCCCATCACAAGATCCTCTCTCTCTCTCTCTCTCTCTCTCTCTCTCTCTCTCTCTCTCTCTCTCTCCCTTTCTATCCCTCTCCTCTAGGCTCTCTCAGGTCAAGACAACACTAAAAGATGATCTCTTGGGTAGAACAAGAGGCCTTCAATAGAAGAGTTTTGTAATAGCTCTTAATTTAAACAAACCGACTTTATCATGTTGGCCGATCAGTACAAATTTCTTTGAATCAGCCCAGACGATTTGAGATGATCAGAAACTTTTTGTTTATATTATCCAAGATGATAAGATATCATCATGTACCATTAGTACATGTCATTAAATATCATTCAGATAATCGCACTGAATGGATGTCTAGATAATAAAAAACTAGCTTGATCGTCCAGGCCAATCTCACGATCGTCCCAGACAATTAGTTCAAATTTGTGAAAATTGTCCAGATCATCGCCCTGAATAGAAGATGGCCGATGTTGATTGTCCAAGAACAACTAAGGTTTTTTGAACTAATCATCTCGGTCGATCGTGCGATCATCCAGATGATTTGATCGAGCAATCAAACCTTAATTACTTTCTTTAATAACAAGATTAATTTAGACATAATTGTGTTTCAGGACAATGTCTAAAATAAAATAATACCTAAATAGATTTGGCAGCTGATTCTTTCTGATTTGAGCCTATCGTCGTGGCTGATATGAATATCGTCCATGACGATGTGCTTAATGATGGCTACCTTAACTAGGATACCCTAATTAGTGTTTCTATTTTTAACTATCATCCTTGCTAATTTATGGATCATCCCAGACGATCTGAACAAAAATAGAGAACTCTAAAAACAGTCAAAAATTTTACCCCATGTGTGTGTTTGCATGGTTACTTAGCATTAGGAGCTACATCGTTTACAATAAACTTAAGAAAGGGAAAAGTTTACAAACTGACTCAGACCTAGTCTACCAATCTTGAGCTGATTTAAATTATAGTTTGATCTTATGGACCTGAAATATTAGTAGGCAAGGTAGTCGTAGAGAAATAGAAGTGTCTGCTATCATCAAAATTATATTCCCTGAAAATAGATTCAAATAATCTCCCCCTTTTTAATGATGGCAAATATAAAAAAATAATTAAGCAATTCAAAATTTTAATGGAAATAGGTAAAGAAAAAAAAAATAGTTCAACTATCCAACAAAAAAACGTAACAAACTAGAACAATACAAACTAATACAGCTACTCCCCCTTTTGACATCACAAAAAGGAGGAGGGAAAAAGAAAAAAAACAATACAAACTACTCAATAGAAGTAAAACAACATTAAAGGAAAAAAAACATCACACAAAAATAAGCAAATTAAAAGAAAGACGGCCCCTGATATTTGAAGGAGGAGATGGTGGTGGTGGATGTGTCTGAAAGTAACTAAAAAGAGTCGTAAACTGCTCCCCAACATGGATGTGGTGCTGGTGCTGATGGTTGGCTATGTAAGCATCGAAGTGAGTAACATCCACCGTATGTTGCTGCTCCTGTGCAGTGACGTGGGTCTCGGAGCAAGTCTTCCACTGGTCAAATTGCTCCACCAGCTAATCCAGCTGAGAGTGCTGGTGAAGCAGAGTAGGTGTAGGAACAAGTATAGGAGCTGCATCCTCCTCAGCTCCCTAGCTTCCTCGTGCCTTGGGTGGAGACGAGTATTGTGAAGAACGTGGAGGAGTTGTTTGAGTAGAAGGCAGGAAAAAAATTTGGTTGGGCAGAATATTGGAGGTTATATTTTGATTCTAAGACATAGGCAATATATGTCCTAGAGTAAGATTGGGTTTCCTCCTATGTCCTGGATCTCGAATAGTAGTCAGATGCTCAATGTAAAGAAAAATCAAATCAGTGGAATTGAATTCACGATAAGCCAAAATGTAAAAAGCGGTGATCGAAAAAGAGGAGTGATATGAATGTGATCACCAGCTTTTTGGAAAAATTGAGATGCGAAGGACATGCTAGATTGTCCTAGCATCTTTGAGTAAGGTGTTAGACTCTCCAATGTGAAAGTGAGCATTAATGTTTTTGAGGAAGTGGTTGGCTGGAGCCGAGTCATAGTCAGGATAATAACACAGGGTATGAAATTTGTCCCCTATGGTGGAAAGTTATAAAAGCTCTTGATAGTCCTGATATGTGATTTTGACGGGACGTCAATTCACATAAGACCTGAAAGCAGTGAAAGAAGAATTTATACTTTGACGTCAATTCACATAGGACCCGAGAGTAGCTGGCAAAACAATTCAAAAAGAAGTTTCGAATTAAAAGGGGTAGAGAGAGTAAGAAGGAAGGTCATGGAAGTGTGCACAAACAGATTTAGGACATTATAGGAAAGAATGTGCGGTTAACAGTTTAGAATACAGTAATCCTGGCTATTTTGTACCTTTGACAGGCGGCTTGAGGAACTCCCAAAGGATGGCGAGATCTTTTTCCACCGGCCATACTGAGGAAACAGAGCACAAGAGTAAGAGAAAAAAGGATTTGAGAAGAATTGTGTAAGAAAAATGTTTGAGGGCCTCAGTTTAAAAAGAATCGAATAGATCGTCCAGGATGATATGGTGCAATAATTACGTCCGGGACGATTGGTCAAAAAGGCGGTAAAGTCATCCAGGACTATCAAATATCGTCCTGGATGATAAGACACAGGCAATTATCCCGAAGAGTTATTGGATGATTGTTAAAAAAGCAGATCATCTTGGCCAATTAGGTGGATCATCCAGGATGATGCATAATAATGGATCATACCGGTCAATAAAAGTTGAGTGCTGAACTTTGCCACGTGGATTGTCCAGGACGAACAGGTGTATTGTACAGGATCATAGTAATTGGGCAAAAATTATAAAGATCATCCAGGATAAGGAGGATCATCTAGGATGGTCACAAATAATTGAAATAGAAGATGATCAGATCATACAGGATGATAATGAATCGTCAAGGACGATCATAAGCAGAGGAGTCAAAACAGCCATTAGATGAAATTTTAAGAGTGATTTGAACATATTGTCCAAGATGATATGAATATCATTCGGAATGATGTGACAAAAAAGTTTCAAAATTGAGAATTGATGGAGATGATCAGAGAAGACCCAAATACATAAAAAATCAACTTAAAAATAAAATACAAAAAAAGACAAGAACAAAAATAAAATAAAGGTTTTTTTTTAATCAAAGCTTGAATATGATAAATTCTTCATATGATTGAATTAAAAAGTTTGTAAGATTGAATGAGTTAACATCATCAAAATTTAAGAAAATGGTAGAACAACCAATCTTATTAGCCTTAACCCGGACTTCTCCTAGAGGAAACCATCTTTGAAAACAAGGATTTAAATAAAAAAATTAATTGGATAAGAAAAAGAGACCCGTTCATGACTTGGTTTCAAAAAAATGTTTTATAGAATAATATATCAAAGTAATTAGTTATAATCATGAATTTCTGAAATCAAACCTTTGAAAAATATCAAGTGACACATGAATTCTTCTAAGATGTAAAAATTTTGAAATAGAAGAAGCTTGCTTTTGGTGGGCTCATTTTATGCCTCTTATCAATTTGATTGGTGCTCTTTGCACATCTTTTGATTTTTAATACACTTTATATAATATATATATAATATATATATATATATATATTATATATATATTATATATCATATATATATATATAATTTGGTGTCATTGTGCATCTTTTGATTTTGGCATCATTGGCCACTTTTTATTTATTTATTTTTTGCAAGTTAGATCCCTTTTTCAAAATTCTTAGAAATTCTTAATTGTAATTATATCTTCCAGATATTAGATAAAAAAAACTTACTCTCTAATATAAGGAAGAATGAATCACAAAAAAGAATAAAAAATTATATGATAAATTAAACGACAAGATTATAAAAATCTGAAGGTAAACTAAAGACTTTAAACATTATATATATAAGATAGATTATTATAGCAATATTTGAAAAGATCTCAATTTTAAAATCCACATATTATTGTGAGATATATTTTTGTTTAAAAAAGAAAATTATACCACTAAAAAAAGTTAGAGAGAAGGAAACAATCAACGGTGTTTTCGCCCTTTAACTGATTTAGAGATGTCAATTGTTGACTACAAATTTTTAAAAAACAAAAACACGACATAAGATATCAATTCAGTTGTTATTAAAAGAAAAATAAAATGAAGAAAATCAAATCAACAAAAATGAAATAAATGAAAAGTATTAAAAAATAAGTAAGGAAAAAACTACAAAAAGAAAATAACAATTAACAGATAAATAATCAGAAATCAAGTTCATGCATTTATGTCAATCACACCCAATCTGATTCTTAAAGTGCTAAAAGTGTTGAAGGCTAGTGGTTTAGTAAAGATGTCAGCCAGTTGATTCTCAGTTGTCACATGGTGTAACTCAATGTCTCCTTTGATCACATAGTCTCTAATAAAGTGATGCCTTATATCTATGTGATTGGTCCTTGAATGTTGGGTGAGATTTTTAGAAATGCAGATGGCACTGGTTGCTATCACAAAGGATTAAAATTGTGCCTATAGGTAATCCTAAATTCAGAACTTACTGCTTCAACCAAAGGACTTGGGCCTCACACCTTCCTAAAGTAATGTTCTTAGTTTCAGTAGTAAAAACAACAACATAGTTTTGCTTCCTACTGGACCAAGAGACTAATAACTGCCTTATAAATTGGTATGTCCCAGAAGTTCTCTTTCTATCCACCTTACATCCTATAAAATCAAAATCAGAATACCCAATAATCTCAAAAGAAGTGTTGTGCATAGGATACTAGATTCCTAAGTTTTAGGTTCCTAGAGATATCTAAGAATTCTTTTAACTACAATCAAGTGGGATTCTTTGGGATCAACTTAAAATCTAGCACAGAGATAAACACTAAATATTATATCAGGTCAGCTAGTAGTCAGATAAAGTAAAGATCCAATCATCCCCCTGTACTTCTTTTGATCAACTAATTTTCTATTTGGGTCCTTATCCAACTGTATACTAGAGGTCATGGGAGTATTTTATTGGCTTAGCTTTATTCGTTTCATATTTCTTCAAGATGTCCTTTATATACTTTACTGATTTAGAAATGTTCCATCATCTAATTATCTTATATTAAAACCCAAAAAAGTAGGACAACTCTCCCATCAAACTCATCTCAAATTTTCTACTCATTGTTTTAGAAAAATCATCATATATCATTTTATCAAAAGATCCAAAAAGTATATCATCGACATAAATTTTAATAATGAGTAATTCATCTCCTATTTTCCTTAGAAAAAGGGTGGTGTCAACGCTCCCCTTAACAAACTCCCTCTCTACTAAGAATGTGCTAAGCCTCTCATACTAAGCTCTGGGTGCCTACTTTAATCCATATAAGGCATTTTTTAATTTGAAAACATGATTTGGAAAAAAGAACTCTCAAAACATAGTGATTGCTCTAAACACATCCTCTTTATTACCCCATTTAAAAAGGCACTCTTAATGTCCATTTAGAAAAGTTTAAATCCATTATAACATGCAAAGGCTAGTAGCACTTTAATGGCTTCCAATCTAGCTTCAGGGGCAAAGGGCTCCTCAAAATCAATCCCTTCTATTTGGTTGTACCCCTTAGCCACCAATCTTGCCTTATTCCTAACCACCACATCAGAATTATTCATTTTATTCTTAAAGACCCATTTGATCCCAATTACACTTTGTCCATTTGGTCTTTCTACAAGCTTCCAAATAGTATTCCTAATAAATTGGTTTAATTTCTCTTGCATGGCTAAGATCCAAAACTCATCAAAAAGGGCTTGATTGATGTTGGTGGATTCAGTCATTGAGATAAAGGCAGAGTGGTTCACTTCCTTCTTAAGATCATGCCTAGTCCTAACACCTTCAGAAGGGTCTCCTACGATAAGTTCTTTAGGATGACTCAAATAATATCTTTAATCTCTAGACAAGGGGTGTGTAGGTTCAACCCTTTCCTCTAAATTTGCATTTTCTACTCCTTGGGTAATCTCACCTACTCCTTAAGTGTTTTTGGGTTCTACCCTCTTCTCCAAATTTTCTACTCCTATGGTAATCTCTCCAACTTCATCTTCATCCTCAACTCTAGACTTCTTAGGATCAAATTCATCAAACACTACATGAGTAGTCTCCTCCACCTCCAAAGTCCTCTTATTAAACATCCTAAAGGATTTTCCAACACTTGAATATCTTAAGAACACTCCTTCATCAGATTTTGGGTCAAATTTTCCTGCGTGTGACTTCCCATTATTAAGAATAAAAACCTTACAGCCAAAGACATGGAGGTGGGAAAGGTTGGGTGTTCTACCCTTAAGGATCTCATAGGGTGTCTTATAAAGTTTGGCTCTAACGTTCACCCTATTCAACATATAACAAGCTGTGTTTATCACTTTAGCCCAAAAGTATTTTAGAAGTGAATACTCAGCAAGCATGGCCCTAGTGGCTTCAACTAAGGTCCAGTTCTTTCTTTCAGCTACCCTATTCTACTGAGGGGTCTTAGGAGCTGAGAAGTTGTGACTAATCCCCTTATTCTCACTGAAGTCTCCAAATTTCTCATTTTCAAACTCTCCCCCATAGTCACTATGGATGGTCAAAATCTCTCAACCTAGCTTTTTCTGAATCTAAGTGAAGAAGGATCTAAACTCATCGAAAGACTCATTCTTATGTGAAAGAAATCTAATCCAAGTAAACCTCATGTTGTCATCAACAATCACAAATCTACAAATTTCCCCCCTAAGCTAGCAGTGCTAATAGTTCCAAATAAATCCATGTGAGGGATTTTTAAAGGTCTAGATGTGCTAATGTCCTTAATGGAGTGAAAATAGAATTAAACTTGCTTCCTTAGTTGGTAGGCATCACAAATGTAGTCTTTAGAGAATTTAAGCTTGGGGATACCTCTAACAAGATCTTTCTGGATCACTCTCCTAAGAGTTTTCATACTGGAATGACATAATCTCCTATGCCATAACTATGAATTATCAGCAGTAATTTTTATGCAAAATGAAGAAACACATTCAATATTATTTAAGTCAAGCATGTAAATATTATTGATCTGCTTTTCCTATAAAATAGTGTTGTTATTTAAGCTTATAATGCAAGTATTTGCCAAGAATTTTATTATGAAGCCTTTATTACAAAGCTAACTGATGCTGAGTAAGTTGTGTTTCAGTCTATAAGCAAAATGTTTTCAATCAAAAAGTTCTTGGAGTTTCCAATTATATCTATGCCCACAACTTTCCTAGTGGTGTTATCTCCAAGAGTAACCATACTTCCAGTCCTGGCCTTTAGCGAAATGAATTGATTAACATCTCCAGTCATGTTTCGTGAGAATCCACTATCTAAGACCCACATGCTCTCACGAGGCCTTTTATGAGAGCAAGCCTACAAAATCATCAAACATCAGATTTAGGAACCCAAATATGTTTGGGTCCCTTCTTATGGAAAGAAGAATGCAATGCATATATGTTATGCTGTGAATCATGCAATTTGGGTCTCCATAACCAATGTGTACTATGGTAAATAGTGCAAGTGTGTAAAATATGTCCTAACATTATGTATGAAAAACATCGGACACTAGGAAAAGGATTTACTAATCTAATATGGTAGTAATCCTTTCTTTTAAAGTTATGAGATGTATGCAATGTTGATTCATTATTTTTAAAAGCTTTAAGATTTTTAATTTCTTAAACTCTTTTTCTAACTCAGCATGAGATGAGTTCAAAGAATCATGTGCATCTGATAATTCAATATGCTTTTTGTTTAATGCATCAAACTCATCAAGTAATGACATATGATTTCTATCGATTGTAGAATGATCTTTAAGTAAAATTTCATGCTCTTTTTGTAAATTTAAAAACTCCAATTTCAAACTAGCATGTGATTTCTTAAGTTTCTTATATGATGCATGAATTTGTTCAAAAACTTCAAGTAATTATTCGTAGGTTAGTTCGCATACCTCTTCTTAGCCAAGATGATCGTCCGCCATCAAGCACAAGTTTGTGGTCTCCTCTTCAGCTTCCGTCTCAGAGGAGTCTGATGCTTAATCTGCCCAGAATGCCTTTTGGAACCTTTTATTATCCTTTTTAAACTTGGGTTTCTCCTCACCCTTTTCCTTGCTTGAGTTAGCTTTAAGTGTAGGATAATCAGCTTTAACCTGTCCCAGCTTCCTACATTCAAAGTAGATAATATTATTAGAATTCTTAAAATTTTTGCTACCCTTACCTTTATTCCACTTCTGATAATTCTTGTTCTTCTTCTTTAGAAAGCTTTTGAATTTCCTCATGATTAAGGCAGCATCATCGCTTTTAGACACGGAAGAATCCGTGTCTGTGTTGTTGGCCTTAAACGCCATAGTTTTCTCCTTCTTTTTCTCACATGCATCAAGATTTCTTTGATTCACCCCTTGCTCATAAACAATGAGTGATCCAAGCAAATATCAATAAAATAAGTATTTAAATCTTTAGATTCAACAATTATAATGATCTTAGCATTAAAAGAAGAAGATAAGCATCTCAAAATTTTATTTACTCTTTCATAATTAGTTAGCTCTCTTCCTAAAGTATGTAATGAGTAAATCTAGTATACATGTCAGAAATTGATTCAGAAGATTTCATACAAAAAAGTTCATAGTCATGCAACAACATATTCAATCTAGATTGTTTAACTTCATTAGTTCCTTCATAAGTAACACACAATCTATAACAAATTTCCTTACAAGTTACACAAGTTGAAACACACATATAATCTTCAAATTTTAAGGCATTGAAAAAATAATTCAAATTTTTTGCATTAAGTTGTGCTGAATCTCTTTCATCAAAAGTCCATCAAGTAAAAATGAAGTTCAGTTTTAATGTCATTAATTTCACGAGAAGGAGGTGTATAATCATTCTTAACAAGCATCCACATACGATAGTCAATCGATTATAAAAAAAGTAGACATACGAGGTTTCAAAAAATTAAAAGGAATATTGTCAAATAAAGGTGGTCGAGTAATAGAATATTCTTACACAGTATTACGATTACTGGAGTTAGCCATGGATCGAAATTTAAACGTTTTCAAAAACTCAATTTTATGAAACCCGCTCTGATACCACTTGAAAGTTCGTTAGGGATGTTAAGCCCTTATGAACTAGCCCAAGCTAACCAAGAGGGGGGGGGGGTGAATTGGTATTTTAAATTTCATTCAAATACAAAAACTCAACCAAACCAAAATTCACCAGAAAGAAATTTATTGTGCAAAAATTAAATGTAAAAAAAGCAGTAGTAAAGAATACAAAAATTTATAGTGAGTCAACTCGACCTACATCCACTCCCCGGAGGTGCCCTCTGAGTATTGCACTGAACTCAGTGACTCTCCTTTTGTTCCCACAGTAAGGTGAAGAAGTTTGTATAAAACCTCACTTCCACTAACACCTATGAGGCAGAGAACCCAACTCCTTTTACTTTCTCCTAAAGCAGGCAGAGTACCTTGATCGATTGCTGAAGTGGACCCCTCTCGAACCTCCAAGAATAAGGGATGACTATCGAATAAGATGACTTGGATCCTTGTTTAGATCAACCTTTATGAAACCCTTCACAAACTATCCCTCACAAGATCCTCTCTCTCCCTTTCTTTTAGGCTCTCTCAGGTCTAGATAGCAGCAAAATATAATCTCTTGGGTAAAACAAGTGGTCTTAAATAGAAGAGTTTTGGAATAGCTCTTAATTTAAACAAACTAACTTTATCATCCATGATGATATAAATATCATCTTAGCCGATCAGTGCAAATTTCTCTCAATCAGCCTAGACGATTTGGGACAACCAAAAGGTTTTTCATGAATTTGTTGTTCCTAGACGATTTGGAATAGCTCTTAATGGAATCATTACTAACGTTATTATACTTAAAAAGTTGCATAGATTTTCAAGAAACTCGCTAAATGTAAGTTACGATTTTCAACAAGAGTTATCTCAAATTGAGAATTTTGAAACATTTCGATAATGGTTGGTTTCAATTAAAAATTATTAGTCTAGATAGTAGGTCTATTTATACTTTAATGGATTCCTTCAACTACAGTATTAACATACTCCTAAGTGGTCTAGCATGGTCCTGATCATAAATTGGGTTAGAGATTCTTGAAATTTTTTTAGATTTTTAAATTTTATAAGAGTCATTTATATTTTTGGATCAAATAATATGTGCTCCTTACTAGATCTACTAAGTATACAATAAAGATACAACAAATAAAAATCAATAACTAAATAATTAAATAAAATACTATTTTAAAATTCTTTAAAAATTAAAAAAATAAAGATACAAGTAGGTCTAAATATGCACTTTTTTCAACAATATAGTAAATGCAATAAGCACATTTTCTTCCTTGGCAATGCTGCCAAAAACTTAAAGGAGGGCAAAACAATGGTGAGATGTTAATGGTGAGCTAATATAAAACTCACTGAATTTGAATTATGATTAGGTTTTCTTTGATATAAAATTTATAATAACATACTGATATATGTAAGTATATGCACCAAATGAAATAAAATAATGATAGAGAGAGTGATAAACCCATAAGAAAGTATTCAAAACTACAATAAAATTATTACTGCTTCCTCTAATTGTATGAATTTATCCTATTAAATGAAAATTGAAGTTTTTGAGTTCCTACCACTGAATAAAAATAAGTAAAAATGATAGATACAATTTTAATAAAAATATTTTGGAGTAATGCATAAAAATTACATATCTCTCCTTATGAGACTCTTATATAATATATATATATATATATATATATATATATATATATATATATATATATATATATAGATTAGAGCAAGTGCATCTGTAAATCTCTATTGAGCTTATAAAGGTGAAAAGAAAGATTATTAGTCTTTCTATTGATGTGGGATGTCTGTGAACTTATGCGTGTAGCAAGTAAGGCTTTGTTATAGATTGTGTAATGAATACTTATTCTTGACAATGTTGAGTAATTAATAGGTTTTCCTTGATATAATAATAATGAAACTCTACTTAAATTTATGCAAGTATACATGTTGAATCTAGTAATAAAGTTATTAAGTAGAGTGTCAAATCCATGAGGAAGTGTTATACTTACTATCTAGAAAACTATTATTGCTTACTTGTAATGCATAATTTATCCTACTAAAATAAAATTGATATTTTTGAAATTTCTATCTCTTGATAAAAATAATAAAATAGTTGTAACAATATTTAATATATTATTTTGGATTAGTGGATGGAAATATCATATTTTCAATTGAGACTCTTAATTGTAGATGTGATTCAAAGCATGTATATTCCTAGATCTCTGTCAAGCTTATAGGGGTGAAAATGATATCTACTAACATCTGACAATTATAATATCTCCTTAAGAATCTAGAATATTCAAACATCCTATATATAGGTATGCAAATATTATATCTCAAAATTATTGATTGTTCTTGCATTTTTACATCAAGGATATATATCAAACTAGGTTTTAACTATACATATAACAATTTTGTGTATTAAATTAAGAATATGGTATAATACATCATTAAATCTTTAAAGAATAAAAGTTTTCATTAGTACTTTAATATTCTCTTCATATCATCAATCCAAAATAAGAGATTTAGCTAGACATATAATAAATGATAAGCAAACTCATTTTCATTATATTCATAGAAGAATAAAACTACAAGGGAAATAGTGGAATGTTATCACCAAGTAGGATCAAAGTTTCTCCTATACACTCCTTCTTCATTCACTTATAGAGGTGTTCAACTAAACATATACAAAATACTCCAAAAGATTTTATCTTGTACTTTTTTAACCTCTATTAAATTTTACTCTAAGAGGGTACTAGAGCAACATATTAAAAAATATTAAATTTTAGATAAGTGATTAAACTTCTCTACAAATAGTACATAATATATATTTATAAAAAAACATAAAAAGGGCATATAGTACCGCGGGGCTTTAAAATGTGTCATTGCGGTGCCTCTAAGTGAACTAGTACCTCGGTGCTCAAATGTTTCCTCCGCCGTAGTGCTTGATTACATGGAATAGTTTTTTTGGTGAACACTAGTGACCTTTCACTAAAACAATGTGGCTCTTACAAGTTACAACTATTACACCATGACACTATTAAAATTGGAGCACTATGGTACCCAAAGTAGACAAAATTGCACCGTGGAAATGAAATGTGTGGTGCCACTATATTCAATTTCTTGAAAACATGGTGCTATAAACTTGGCTTTCTAATGTAGTGGCACTTTAAACGTTGCGGCGCTATAGGTGTTGCCATTGTAGTTCTTATAAACAGACAACATGTCACTACAATGTCTAAAAGTGACGCCTTTACGATGTTGAATGTAGCACATCGGCGATGTTTCCTCTAGCAACGTGGTGCTAGCTGGATGTTTCTGTATAGTTTTCACCATTTTTTATTTTTTTTGAATGAAAATAACTAATATAACATATTTTGACTAAAATTCAAATATAATAAACATTACATTTTTGACACTTATTAATTTTTTTCAGCTTAAACTCTTGCTTGTCCTTAAGAAATAAGAAATATTTACTTATGATAAATTTAATAGCCAAAGTGAAAATTTTGTTTAAAATTACTAAAATATATGATAATACATCATAGTTTAGAAGTAATTTAATTTAATAAGGTTATAATTCTAGTTGAGATAAAATCCTAATAATTATCTTAACCTGTTAACCTTACCATTACTTATTTTGAATTTATATGTTATGAATATAATCATTGACTATTAAATTTTGAAATGACTGCTTTAAAGATTATATGCATTTGCAATTAAGATTGAAATTCATTAGTTTACCATCGTTTGTACTAATTTTTTTACTTATCCTTTATGTGTTTAAGTATAAGATTGTAGTTTGACTTTAAGTTTTTAACTGATACTAATTTTTTAATGCACTCTTCTTCATTTCTTTCTTTTTAGATATTTTATCATAATTCTTTTCTTTTCATTTGCAAAGAGTATATAGTGAATGATTATTAAATATCTATTTTGCATATAATCACTCATAATCTTAATGAAATTAATGTAAGGATTTCATAAGATCACTAATTCCAATTTCAAGTTGCTATAATAAATAGAAAGTTAGTGAGAGAAAGTCCCAATTTTTTGAAAGTTTTCAGCTGCTCGTTGGCGGGTTTCTTGCTGGCGATGGAGGATCGTCCTTTGGCCAACTCTGATGACCGGAATGTTCCTCTTTGGAAGGGAAGATCATCGATGGTGTCAAAAAATATAAATTTTGGGATTGCTTCGAAAAACTATAATGCGACTCTTGTTATCCGAGAGCCAAATTTGGAAAGGCCACGTTCTATATCTCCTGTGCTGGGAAAAGGCAAACAAATAATGGTAGAAGATGAGACAAACTCTTCTCAGACCATTCATAAAGTCAGATCGTCTTCATCAGAGATGAAGTTGTTTGTTAGCAGGTTTGCAAATATTAAACCGATATCTATAGCTGGAGATGTTCAATTGTCCAAAAAAAATCATGGTAGCCAGTCAAATGTTTGTGAAATGTCTGTAGGAGGAGCAAATCAATCGAATCTGATGATGGAAGGTAAGGCTAGGGAACAACCATTAGGGCAAGAACCTGGCAACCCATGGTCGAAATGTCGATATATCAAAGTTAATTTTCCTAGCTGTGAAACATTTATGTCATAAGATGGATCAACTGTCAAGCTGTTTGAGCCTAATGTCAAAGCTAATTTTGAGAAGCTTCATTGCTCCATTGTTGTTAAGGTATTTGGGAGACGGATCCCTATACAATTGATTGCGGCTAAATTAAGACTCCAGTGGTTGAAGTTTGGAAAGTTCCATCTCATAATCCTTGGTTCGGATTGGATGGTATGCTCATTCTTCTCTAAGGAAGCTATGGAGAATATATTGTCGGGTGGTCCATGGTTTGTAAATGGACACATAATTGGGCTGGATAAGTGGAATTTTGATTTTAATCCTAATTCACTCAAAGGGTCATCTTCCCCAATCTAGATTAGGATGCGAAATCTACTGCTTTACTATTGGGATGAAATTAATGTATCAAGGATTGCTTCTTCTATTAGCAAACCCATTTTGATAGATGGAGATATGTTCTAATGGGGGAGGAGGGAATTTGCCAGAGTTTGTGTTCGCATCCAACTTGACCGTCAACTGCCAACTGGTGTTTGGGTGGAAGGAATAAATGACATATTCTATCAAAAGGTGGAGTATGAGAAAATTTCTACCTTTTGTTAAAAATGTGGTCAGATTGGCCATTTGAAGGAAGCTTGCAAGGCTTATGAGGGGAATAAGGATGCTGGAGAAGCATGAACATTTCCGATCAACATAAAGTGACTGAAATAGGGACAGAAATCAATGTCAGGGAGGATCCGGCTTTGGGTTCATGGTTATTAGTTAATAACAAAAGAAATAAAAGAAGAAATTGGGGAACATCAAGGATGAAATTTGTTCAAAAATAAGGAGGCATTCAGAGATCTAGTACTGATGATAAAGTAACTAATGTAGTGATGAAGGAAATTAATGCAAAGAGGCTAGATGATGGGGGTAATGTCTCTTGAGTTCAGGGGGCTGAAACTATGAAGAAAGACAATTCAAAAATACAAGCGGGATCAAGCTGTCTTACTAAAGTTCGATGTATAGGAGGGGATGCTGTGAACTCTATTATAGTTGCTGTGGATGACAGTGATACAACCAAAAGTATGGTGGAAAGCAGGGAACCTAATGGAAATATGGATATTGATTATGTGCAGGAAATGTCAGGAAGCATGAGTATGTATTTACCATCTAATACTATGGTTAATTTACATGCTTCTGGGAACAAATTTGAAGTGCTAAACTCCATATGTGAGGAAGACAGTAACTTGGAAATACATGATGGTTCTAATGAAGAGGTTATTGAAGAAGGAGAACTGGTGGAAATTTTGGAAACTTGTCAAGTTCATATGAAAGGAAATAACAGTTTTCAGCAATGAAAGGTACTGGGAAACAAAGATGGGGAGATTGCTAATCTGAGCAATGATAAAGCTACTACTCAAAAAACAAAGCTGTCAAAGGAGTTGAGGTATCTTGGACCGCTGAATGCTTCTTCTAGGCAAGGTAAATCTAATATAAACAAGAGAAGGGGTGGGGGATTTTCCCCATCCTTATCAAAATGAGTTCTATTAGTTTTTGGAATTGTAGGTGGGCAAATAAGAAGGAGGTCTCCTTATAATTGAAGGAATTTATTAAGGAACTGAATGTGTTTTTTGTTGGAATTGTTGAAATAAAAATTTCTTCTCTTTCTAGAGAAGAGTTTGTTAAATTCATGGGTGAAGGCTGGGACTTTGTTCTTCTACCATCTAGAGGAATATCTAGAGGGATTTTGGTTCTCTGGAGATCTAACTTGGCAGCCTTTACCTTGTTGAAAGCCTCGGACCAATGTGTAGTTGATGAGTTGAATGTTTTCAATAAAGGAGTTTGGATGATAGCTACTGTTTATGGAAGCAGGGATGTATATGGTAGAAGGGAATTATGGATTCCCTAGAAAGATATTTGAAGTCAGAAGTATCTTCCATGGTAGGAGGTGACTTCAATTGCATCCTCTCTCAGGAAGACAAAAAAGGTGGGGAGGCAAAATTTTTTGTTTTCTCTTGGAAATTTGGAGATGAAAGCATTCATGAATAGGAATGATCTCCATGATGTGGGAATTCTTGGTTCTAAGTATACATAGTGTAACAATAAAAATGGAAGTGCTCATATTCTGGAAAGGCTTGATAGGTGTATGCTGAACTCGAAAGCTTTGGAAATGATTAATCTAGCTACAGTGAAACACTTGACTAGAGTTGCTTCAGACCATTGTCCCATAGTATTGAAGATGTTTAACCAACAAAATCATAGGACCAGATTTCATAAATTTGAAGATGTTTGGTTGTTTTATCCTGCTGCATTCTCGGTTGTCAAGTTTTCTTGGGCTAAACCGGTGAGAGGAGATGATATGGAAGCATTAAATAAGAGGTTCTCAAGGGTACTAAAAGCCTTGTACTTCTGGAGCAAGGCTAAGCATCAAAAGTTGGCTGACTTAAAGGAAAAACTAAAAGAGGAGATCAATGAACTTTAGCTGGAAGAATCTCTAAACCAGCAATTCTCAGACAGCAAAGTTCTGTTGCTCAGATCCAAAGTAAATGAATTCAACTGCACTCTTGCACGGTTGAATACATGGTGGAGACAAAGGGCTAAAGCTAAATGGATGATGGAAGGGGATTTGAATTCTAGTTTCTTTCATGCTTTTGCAAATGGTAGAAGGAATGCAAACTTTATTAAGCAATTGAAGAATGATATGAGGGAGCTAGTGGAAGAACCTGAAGTTATCGGGAGTATATTTTTCAATTTTTTTGCAGCAAATGGAAGCTTAGAGAATGCCATTTGGATGATTGGCCCTTGAATGAGAACTTCTTAAACCAAGGAAGTTGTGATATCCTTGATGCTGTTTTTTCACTTGAAGAAGTAGATGCGGTGGTTAAAGAGCTTGGCAACAACATATCTCCAGGGGTGGATGGAATCACCTATTCTTTTATCAAGGCATACTGGAAGATTATTAGGTTAGATGTTTGGAGAGCTATTCAACTTTGCTTTCCTTCAGGCAAAATGTCTCCCAAATGGAAAGAAACATTGGTTGTGCATATCCCCAAAGTGAGTAATCCTTTAACTCCTTCAAACTTTCTTGTAATAAGCTTATGCATGTCAATTTATAAAATTGTGGCGAAAATTCTTTTAAATAGAATAATGAAAGTGATACATTATTCTATATCTGAGGAAAAAGTTGCATTCATAAAAGGAAGGGCTTTATCAGATCATGTGCTTCTTGCACAAGAACTTTGTCATAAGTTCATGTTTTCTAAATCAAATAGAGGATTGGTTGCAATCAAACTGGACATGGAACAAGCCTATGATATTATGGCTTGGGACACGCTTAGGCAAGTTTTGAGATATTTTGGGTTTCTAGAAAGATTCTCTAGCCTCTTAATGGAGTGTGTTACTGACCCTATATTTTTGGTTCAAGTTAATGGTGTTGGTTTTAATGAGATTGAAGGATAGAGTGGTTTTACACATGGATGTCCATTATCACCGTATTTATTCATTTTATGCTCCCAAATCCTAACTAAAGCCTTCTTATCTAAGGGAAGGAATTTGGGTTTGAAAGTGGCACCTTTGGCTCCAAGGATTTCCCATCTTTTATTTGTAGATGACATCTTGATATTCTCTAATGCCAAAATTGGGAACTTAAGGAGAATCAAGAAAATAACTATGGAGTATTATAGGTGGACGGGTCAGCAAATAAATGTCTCAAAATCTTCTATCATTTATAGCAAGAATATGGAAATAAGGAGGAGGGAAATTTCCAAACTTATGGGTTTCATGGAGGTCAAAGAATTCAATTATTTGGGCATTAAAATTGCTTTAAGAAGGCTTGTTGCAGCAGATTTCACAAATCTAATGGAGAAAGCAGCTTCTAAATTGGTCATATGAGGTGAAAAACTAATCTCTTATGTTGGAAGATTGGTTCTTATAAAATCGGTGTTGCAATCTATTCATATTTTTTACTCTTCAATTTCTTTGGTTCCTTTGAGTATTTTGAAGAAGCTTGACAAGATGTGTAGGGAATTTTTATGGAATAAAAATAATGGGATCAATGGGCTACATTATGTTGCTTGGAAGGACATATGCAAACTAGAACTCATTGGAGGGCTGAGTATTCATTCAGCTGCGGCTTCTGTTGAACCATTAAGAGCTAAGCTGGTTTGAGATTTTTTTAAGAAACCAGAATCTATTCTTAGTAAATCTTTAATAGCAAAGTAAGGTAGAAACATTTGGGTTGAGGAAGGGAGGCTGAATACTTCTTCAACTTGGAAATTGTTGCTGAGTGGATCAAATGCACTAAGACCAATTATGAGGTGGAAGATCAATTCTGGAATTTCGATGAATATTATGAAAGGCATTTGGGTTTTAGACAAAAGCTTTGATAGATGGCCTACATTCATAGCAATAGTGGATGGAGATTTTCCAAATCTTCCTAGCTTTATATCTAACGGAGAATGGAATCATGAGAAGCTGCAGGAGTTTTTTGGTGAGGAACTGGTGAAGGTTATCTGTCAGGTAAAGGTTGGATTGGAGAATTCTGTAGATGAAATGGAGCTGGTGAGGAGATTTTTAGGGAAAATGATTACAACTCTGGCAAGAAACTCCAAGATAACGTGGGAAGAAGAAGATCAAGCGGTGATATAGGATTGGAAATGGCTTAAGAATCTTAAGCTGAATTCTTGGGTATCCTATTTCTGGTGGAGGCTCATGAAAAATACTATTCCAACGACAGATTTCTTAATGTATAGGAGATTGTTAAATAACAACCTTTGTCCAAGAGGTTGTGATACGAAGGAAGATGTGGAGCATGTGGCTGTTAAGTGTTCAAAGCTAATTCAAGCTATTAAAATGGCAAATCTGGGGGGTATTTGCTTACCAGTTTTTAACAATTTTCATGAATGCTTGGAGTATTTAAGAAAGCAAGGGAAGGTCAATCCATTTATTGCAAAAGTATTTTGTGCTTTGGTTTTTCATTCTTGGAAAAGTAGAAATACTCTAATTCATGAAGGCCATGAGCTTGGTTTTGGTTTTATTGTCACTAATGCTATTAGCTATGTATCTATATCATCTAAATTTAATCTATATTTAGACAACTGGGGTGCTAACCAACATTCTATGCTGACTACTTCTTTTTGACATCCCTCTCCACCTGGATGGATTAAGGTGAACATAGATGCATCCTTACTTAGATCTAATGAAGTTGGAATTGGAGGAATATTCAGAGATCATAGAGGAAGAATGCTTCTTTCTTTTGGATTCTCTATTGTGCATTGGGATATTGGATACTTGGAGCTTTTGGCGTTCCGTTCGTTGAGTAGAGTTAACAAGGATTGGATGATGGATGCTAAAGATTAGATTATAGAGGGAGATAACTTCAATGTTATGAGACATTTACAAGGCTCGGTTTTGCAAAGTAATCGGGTGGATGATCATTCAAAAAGAGAAGACTTGACCTTTCTTAATGGTTTTGAGGTAATTTTGTTTCATTTTGTTAATAGAAATTGTAACAAGTTAGCTCATTGGTGTGCTAACTATGCTTTGAAAGAGGACTTTTTATGGGATGTTTTAGAAAGTAATAAGGTTCCTCCTCTCTTTTTTTCTTTGTTAAAGGAGGAGAGTGATAGGATTCCTATCACTTAGTAGTGTGTATTAGGTCTTCTTTTATTTTTTAATGCATTTGGCAGCTTTATCAAAAAAAAAAAAATTCAAGTTGCTATGATTTATAATTTTAATCTACTCCTATCTATTCTTTAACCATAATTTTTCATCTTTCAATTAAAAGTTCAATATATAAATATATAATTTATAAATTCAAGTTAAGTTAATAACTTAAATGATCTAAGTCAGTTAATTATTAGTTTTTCATTATATGAATTATAATACAATGTTCATTTAAACTATAATATATATTTTTATTATTATCCAAATTTTATTTATTTTTTAATAATCATTCTTATTATGATTAAATAAATAATTAAAATGTTAATATATTAATGGAAGACAATGTAACAGTGTAAGCTTAAGGGGAATTAAATAAATTATAAATTCAAATAAAATGGAAAAAAATTAATAACACATACTTTTCATATCAATGATAAAGAAGCTCAAAACATGTGTAAATCTAAATAATTTATATTAAATAACTAGTGCTTAAGGCACCACTCTAACATAATAATGAATTGGCTCTTATTGCCATAACAAACAAATAAGGAAATATAATTATGACAAACTATCACGCCATTGGGATCTCCCCCTAGGTAAAGAAATGAAAAAGAAATAAAAGAAACATAAGCTACAAAATAAGGGTAGCATTCACTATCTTTCTACTCTCTCTAGCCTGTTAACTAGTAGAATCAAGATCTTCCTCTTCCTTATAATCCTCATCACACATAAAATTTCAATCTATGCCATTAACTTTAAAAATATGAAAACAAAATTATCCTGAATTTTTACTGTCTCATATGAATATATTTGAATAACAATAAATGGCCCGGTCAATCCATACTTAATATTTTCATGATAAATTTACTTTCAGGAAAAAAAAAAATCAAACATCTTGACCAGGAGAAAATTCATAATTGAGAACCTTACACCCATGTAATATCTTCATTTTTGAATTGTAAACCTTTGTATCTTTGATAACTTTATTTCATAATTCTTTTAGTGTGTTAGCAATAGAAGAACTTTGAAAGTTCAAAGCAAAAAATGATTCTTTATTCTCATAGATAAGTTCTTTTTGCTTTAAGGAAGAAAGTTTTCTCCTCTTTATAGCCACTTACTCCTAAATGATGAAGAATAACTAATAAAACTCACTCATGAAGGATTCTAAAAACGTTAAAGAGAAAAAATATATATATATAAGAAAACTAACTACACTTAACATTTATAACTAAACTAGCATGGTAATTTTTGATATGTATGAGTGCCACATCATTTAAAAAAAAAACATAAAATATTAAACTATTAAAACTTTCATGTCACAACTAAACAAAAAAGATGGTTTGCCTCCCAAACAACACTAAGTTTATAGTATTTAACCAGACTTGCCAAGATTTAACAATTTGGCTTGGGTTCATTATTTGCACTCCTCAAGTGGCTTTCACTTGGATCATTTCCTATCTTATTTGGATTAACTTCAATATTGTTAGGCAATGATCCAAGAGGCCTAATACTAACAAAAATTATAAACTAGCCTTATTGATTTTCTAAAATTTTAATAGAAACAACTTGATTTTGTAATTGAGTTCTTAATTGTATCACTATATCTTCCAAGGTGACGTTTTATTTCCAAACTATTTGTTTTGATTTAATCATAGAGGATAAAAGGTCTAAGATTAATAATATGCTACTAAGGATTGTTTCAAATTCCTCTTGCTTATTTTAACCTAAATTCCATTGATTATTAACACCAATATTATTTAACCAATTGAAATTAGGATGGTTCCTCAAACCTCGAATATATGTATTAAAGTAGGGATAATTTTGTCTTTCAATTAAATTCATTTTTTCAATCCCTTGCACACCACTATCTCTAATAGAATTTAAATCTTGATTTTCCAATTGCATTGATGATTTAGATACTGATTCTGAACTGATCCCTATTGTGTTCAATTTCTTAGAAATTATTATAACTTGTGCAGTCAAATTTGAAAAAAACATCCAATTTATAAATTTCAGCTATTCTCTTAGAATTTACCCTCAATAGGCCACTGGAAATTATTAGTTTCCATTTTTTTATTAATTTGTATGCTTCCTTAAATGGATTAGACATTAAAGATCATCCAGCTATAACATTTACAATTGCTCTGAAAGATACTACAGGAAAAACTTCATTTTTTGACGGCCATTTCCACCAAAAATGAATGAAATCTGAAGATAATTTATATTTTTGGCAACTATTTGGTGGAAAATTTTTTTACGGTGAATCTTTCATCAAAAAATTCTCTAGAAATATTTTTGAGAGATTTTCTAGTAGATTTCTCATTAGAAATTCCTTAGAAAAAAATATACTATTTAGCCCGAGATGGCCTGTAAAACTCGATGTTATCACCATGGGCTCATGGGCCAAAACTGCCCCGCACTTCAAGAACCCGTGAACCAGGCCAGCTCACAAATTGCAAGACCGTGAACCATGCCCGCCCGCTAACTCCACAAGCTCGTAAAATAGGCATGCCCGTGCGACCCCCTTTATGTGCGGCCCATTTCAAACAATTTAAAACACCTCTATCAAATGAGATGCTCTACATATTATGATATTTTTACTACATTTTTTATTGAAATTTTACTTTCTTAAAAATTATTTTTAATGAATAATATGTTTATGTTATTTAATCTTTTTTTTTTCTTTTGAGAAGAAATGCCAAAATGCATTAAGAAAGAAGCCTAGATACAAACTACTCAATCAAAGGCAACCTATTACATTCCTCCTTTGACAAAACAACAAATGAAGGAGGAATATATTCTCATTAATTACATCTCAAAAGAAATTATACTCACAAGCTAAGTTAGCACAATAATTAGCTAACTTATTACATTGTCTATTAACAAAATTAAAAAACACATTGCTGAAATTCTTCATGAATAAAAGATCTTCATTTATTTGATCTCTCATCCTCTTCTTCGGTATGCTATACAACTTATGGAGAAAATTGATGAAATTTAGGTTATCTCCCTCTATAATAATGCCATTAGCCTCAAACATCCAACTTTGAATAAAACTTCTCAAACATTTAAAAGCCAAAAGCTTCAACTATGCACTATCCCAATGAACATATCCACATCCAAATGCCACTAAAAACCTGCCTTTGCAATATCTGACTACTCCTCTATTCCAAATTTGTTTGACTTGCATAGGGATCTATCTATATTTATTTTCAACCAATTTGGTGGAGGGAGGTGCCAAAAATTGAACAGCCGTGAAGACTGATTAGTACCCCAGTTTCCCAATATGATTTTGTCTTTATGTAAAGTAGCCATAAGACTTATGACTCTAGAAGCAATAACAACATCACTTTCTTCCACATCACCATGCTTCACTCTATTTCTATTAATCCATGAATGGAAAAGCAAAATTAAGTACACGTTTTGAAAGAAAGGGTTTCTTATCGAAATCAATTTTAACTTCTTCATACATTCTGAGAAAGAGTTGAAAACTGGAATTGAGAATCCCCATGAGTTTAATAACCTTATAACCTGTAGCAATTTCGGACATGTAGCTGTACAACAATCAATACTTTCCATCTCAAGACAACCTCTTGGACAAAGGTTTGAATCAGCAAGCCTTCTATAAAATAGGAAATCTATAGTTGGAATTGCATTGATATATAGCCTCCAAACAAACAATTCAACTCGGGGATTAAGCTTCAGCTTGAAGAACCAATGGTCCACCTCTTTTTGCATAGTCTCTGTATACCGAGCTGCTAAATATAATGCTGAAATGGATTTGCCAGATAACTTAAACTTGAGTTCCAATCTATCTTCCTCCAAGCTCTGCAATATATCAACTTTGGTAATCAAATTTACAAGTTCTTCTCCAAACAACTGGAAAAGCTTAGGACATCCCAAGCTCTATTAACCATAAGAGCATTTAGAGTTACAATCTCTTCCTCCCAATTGGTTACAAATGTCGGCCATTTTTCTAAGCTTATATCAAGAATCCATATATCCTTTCGAACATCAACCAATGAGCCTAAAGCTATACTCCATCTTAAGATCCCTTTAAGATAATTCCATCCATCCACCACAATCCTCCATGTGGCCGAAGAACTCTTCTTCCCATCATTACTCCACCAGCAACTCCCATATTTAGCTATAATGTTCCTATTAAGCAAAGAGTTTGGATTATCAAGTAGATTCCAAGAAAATCTAGCTCTTAGAGGACCCACTCTAGAGACGGCTGAAAACAAACCCAAGCCTCCATATTCTTTCGGTTTGCACAAGATATCCCACGTCACAAAATGAAGACCATGGGAACCATCATGTTTATTCCACATATAGTTCCTACATGCCATGTCAAACTCTTTCAAAATACTCAAGGGAACCAAGGAATGTGAAGAAATAAATAAAGGGAGTGTAAGAAAATAGTCTTTATCAAGTTTATCCTTCCAGCAAGTGAGATGAATATGTTTCCCCAAGCATTGAGTTTTTTTTAAGCTTTGTCCAAGAGATTTTGAAAATTAGATTTCTTCAATCCTCTTAAAGCAACTTTAACACCCAAATAGTCCATTTCCTCAACCACTTTTATATTGAGCAACTTAGATATTTGTTTCTTCTTTCTTCTCTCTTTACTCTTCCCCATTAGCATAGAATATTTTTGAAGATTTACCTTTTGACCGGTACACTTGCAATAGTCTTGAATCAATTTGTTCACTAATTTGATATTCTTTAACTTTGCATCAGAGAATAGTAGAATATGATATGCATACAAAGATGTGAAATTTTCTTTGCATTTTGTGATAGTTTGATGCCAATATTCAAGCATTTATCAAAGAAAAAGTTAGATAATAATTGAGAGCATAGAATAAATAATAAGGGAGAAAGAGGGCATCCTTACTGAAATCCACAACTTACCTTAATCCACCTTGAGTTTCTTCCATTAATCATGATAGAGAACATAGGATCCTTCACAGATTCCAACATTAAATCTGAAAATCTAGATGGAAAACCCAAAATCTTCAGCATTTGCCTCAAGGTAGTCCAACACATACTAGCATATGCTTGTTCCATATCAATTTTGATTGAAAAAAAACCATATTTAGCTTTAGAACACCTAATTTTACTACAAACCTCTTGAGCCAAGAGTAAGTGATCCGAAATTGATCTTCCTTTCACAAAAGCAACTTGTTCTTCTGATATAACCTTATGAATCACCAAAAGCAATCTATTTAATAAGACTTTAGCTACAATCTTATAAATAGAGTTACAAAGGCTTACAGGTCTATAACCTAAAGGAGAAACAAGATATTTGACCTTAGGGATCAACACAACCAATGTCTCTTTCCATTCATCACAAAAGCTTACCTGAAGAGAGGAATTTATTGATAGCTTTGCATACAT
Source organism: Dendrobium nobile (assembly GCA_022539455.1). Taxonomy (NCBI): domain Eukaryota; kingdom Viridiplantae; phylum Streptophyta; class Magnoliopsida; order Asparagales; family Orchidaceae; genus Dendrobium; species Dendrobium nobile. The sequence goes on from CM039722.1 coordinate 11,760,670, forward strand.
CTTCACCAACAATATTCCAATAGGATTTGAAGAAGGATTAGGTTACACCATAACAACATGAAGCTTTATTCTCACCCAAATTCCTGATAAAATTCAGAATTTTCGAACAACTGAAATTTGCCTCCAACCTGGTTCTATCATCTTCATCCAATACAATCCAAGGTGCCGGCCAATTCAGTAAAGAACTGTCCCTTTCCCTTCATTTTACCTTGAATAATTTTAAAAAACCTCTTTTATCACCTTCGGATTCTCCACCATAACCCCATCCGCCCCTTTTACATGATTAATCCAGTTGCTATTTCTTCTTGCATTTGCAAATGCATGAAAGTATTTGGAGTTAGAATCCCCTTCTTCCATCCACTTTACCTTAGCCCTTTGCCTCCACCAAGTATTCAATCTAGCAAGGTCGACATTAAGTTCACCCACTTTATTTCTCAAGAGTTTCAACTTTTCTTCACCTAATCCACCTTCCATAGCCTCCTCTTCTTGTAATTGAATCACCTCTTTTTTCAAGCCTTCTTTAAGGGATAAAAAGTCCTTCAATTTAGCTTTGCTCCAAAAGAATAATTCTTTCAATGTTCTTTTGCATTTATTGTTTAAAATTTGCATGTCATCTCCAACATAGGACTTGTTCCAAACTTTGAAAATAGTACATGAAGAAGCATGAAAAGACACCCACACATCTTCAAATTTCAAAAAATTCTTCTTCCTATTGATTGAATCAAATATTTTTAAAATAACAGGGCAATGATCGGATGCCACTCTAGCCATGTGCCTTTCAACCGCCACCTGAATCTTTTCCAAAGCAAATGAATTCAACAAACACCTATCAAACCTTTACAAGATCCTTCCTCCCCCACTTTTGTTATTACACCAAGTGAACCTTGGTTCAACCACCCCAATTTCATGAAAATCATTGAGATTCATAAAATTAATAATATCTTTGGTGCTTTGAGAAAAGACAAATTTCCTTCCTCCTCTTTTATCTTATTGAGCCAAAATACTGCTAAAATCTCCTCCAATCACAGAAGGAACTTTCCTATGAGATACCTCATGAAGGAAATCCCACAAATCCCTTCTCTTTACTACCTCATTACTACCATAAACAATGGAAATCATCCAGGTCCCCTTGTTGAACACTTCCAAATCTCCAACTACACAGTGCTCAGAAGACTTTAAAATAGAAAAAGAGGCAAGATCTGATCTCCACATCACCATAATGCCACCTGATAGTCCAGCTAAAGGAAAAAGAAAGAAATCCCAATCCATCCCCATCATTTTTTGAAAAGCCATTCTATCCAAGGAAAAGATTGTAGTCTCTACCAAACCAACAAAAAACACTTTATAATCTTTTACAAACTCTTTTAAGTAGATAGAGGCCTCCTTCTTCGTAGCCCCTCTACAATTCCAGAATGCAATAGAATTCATTGATCAACCAAGGGGGGAAAGCCCCCAGCTCTAAATTTACCATTCCCATCTAATGTCTTGACCCGAGGTAATATTTTAATAGGTCCAAGTGATCTCAATTCTTTGGAAAGTTTAACTTCAGCTACTTCATTATTACCACCAACCTCCTTTTTCTCTATCACTCCTATCCTCCCATTTTCCAACAACATACAACTTTCCATAATAGTTTCAATCTCTAGACCATATTTAGTATCCTTCACAGATTTCTTACTAGTTGCCTCAAGACATAGCTTCTCCTCCACATTCTCACTTAAAGTTTGAAATTTATTGGCCATACTAATAATAGAAGAAGTTGGAGTTGATTTTAATACCTTGGCATCACAAAGTTCTTCCACCAAATCATTAGACGGGTTGGTGCACTCCAACTGTTTTGCTGAATTTTCAATACAGATTTCTCCACCCGATGTTATTTCACCTTCTTCTACTAACAAATTGTCTTCAATGATTTTTTCTGCTCCATTGTTTACAACAGCCTCCTTTTCTTTGTTCAACAAATTGTCAGGTAGATCAGTTTGAACAATAGTTTGCTATGATACTTCTTATCAAATTTCTTATGTACCGACCTCACATTAGTCACTTCTTTGTTAACTCTCTTATTCCTTTTGTAATTAACATGGACCTAAGGTCCATAAGTGTCTTTAACCTCCATCTCTTGTGCTATCTTATTTTGGTTGCCTTGAACTTTATTGTTTATAGCATCCACATTATTTTTCACCACCACACTCGCCTTTTTACAATGACATTTATCATGGCTAATCATACCACATTCATAACAAAAAGATGAGATTCTCTTATATTCAATCTTTTGAAAAAACCTTCCGGCCATCCCTTCCACCCAAACACCCATGGGAAGAGGCTTGTTTAGCTCCACACGAACACACACCCTTGTAAAACTCCCTCCTACCCCATTGAAACATGTTCCCATCCAACATCAATGGAACACCCACCATAGAAGCAATTATAGCCACATTATTTTCATCCCAACATTGTAGAGGCAATTGTGGCATTCTAATCCATATAGGTGAAGTCAATCCTTTCATAGAGCTAGGAGAAAATTCAGTCGACCACCTTTCCATTCCAATAATGTGACCATTTACAAACCATTGGCCACCTGACAGAACTCGTTCCATTGCATCCAATGTCTTGAACAAGCACAAATACCAACCCATTCCTAAGGTTGTAAAATAAAATTGACAAAAAAGAGCCTATTGTCGTCTCAACTCCCAAGCAACTAGATGAGATGGTATTTCTCTACCAAATACCTTAGCAACCAATGAATATTCTAGCCTTTTAGCATTCATGACTTCAATAGATTCAATTAATTTAATAGCCTTTCCATCCTTAGTTAGAACAACATTCTCCCTATTGAAATTTAACTTGATATATGATTTTTTATTCCAAGGATTAGCCAACCTACTAGCTTCTTCACTGTTCTCAGACATATTCTCAATAACCGGAATAGCATTGCAATCACTACTCACAACAGCTTTCTCTGCAGGAACCACCGACACCTTGATATTTTTATGAATACTTTTGTTAACTAAACTCAAAGAATTCACATTTATCGCACTATCAATAATAGGGATTGCATTTGAATTCCCAAACCTATTAACAAAAATTTTCATACCAGACGACGAAGCCTCAGGATTAAATGATTTTGGGGGAGAAAAGCCATTCGATTTCAAAATACGTGGAGTCTTGCAATCAACATTCAAAGAAACATCTTTACCAACATGCTTAACCTTCTCAGTATGAAAACCAACATTTTCAGTAATGACTAGTTCACCTTTAGATCTTCGCCTGCAGACATCCTTAGCTTCACGATCAACTCCAGTCACCAGACATCCTTGCTCAGTCTTATTCAACATAACCATTATGCTTACAGATGATGCTTTCACATTCAAATTCAGTGATGGTTGGTGGCCGTCCGCTGCCATGTTTTACAACCCTGCAGAATCAACGGAGGAAAACCCGGGAGTGAAGAAATTTGAAAAATAGAACTTTCTTTCTGCATGACTTGGATAGAATGTTATTTAATCTATTTAACAATATCTATTATATAACCTAATTACTTTATTTTAATTTGTTAAATTAACATAATAATAATAATAATAATAATTTTTTTAATTATATTTTCATAATATTTAGTTTAATTATTTTAATTTACCAAAATGAATAATTTTAAAAAATTATTAAAAAATATTTTATAGAAAATTCAAAATTTTATAAAAAACCATCAAGAATTCTGTTGAGAATTCTGCCAAAAACCCCCCTAAAAATTTGCTAAAAATCTCACAAAAATTTTGCTAGAAATATTCCATAAGAAGTCTAGTGGAATTTTTTATGGATTTTTTTCACTGAAAAATATTCTATTGAAAATCAGTAGGAATTAGCATTTTTTCCTGTAGTGAGATCCACCTAATCCATTATAAAAAGTTTGAATAACCAACAATTATGTATGGTATGCTAAGGAAATTTCCTAAGCTTTTTCTTAAATCTCTCCCAACTTTCATAAATTGATTTTTCTTTTAAACTAGGGAAAAGATGTGATATTATTCTATGTTTGGCTATCTTTGAAGGTGAGAAATAATTAGAGCAAAAATTGTGAGCTAACTCTTTTGAAGTGGTTATAAAGCCTAGGGATAAATAATTTAACCATATGTTAGCATTGTCTCTTAGAGAAAATAAAAATAATTAAAGCCTAATAACATTTTCACTAACACCCACATACTTAAATGTTATGCATATTTCTAGGAAAATACCTATGTGTAAATTAGGATCTTTAACAAGAGTTCTCCCTAATTGAAAATTTTGAACCATCTTAATTATGGTATATTTTAATTCAAATTTATTAGCTAGGATAGTAAGTCTATTAATACTCTAATGATTTTCGTATACTATAGGGTTAGCATAATCCCTAAGATGTCTAGAACGATCTTAATCTAGTATTAGTTCAAACATTTTTATAATTTTTTTAATTTTTCTAATTTTTGGAAGGGTCATTTTTATCTCATGATCAAATAATAAAGGTTCCTTTCTAGTCTACATAGCATGTAATAATGAATACATAATCAATAAATAAAATAGGATATAAGATATAAGTATGTCTAAATATACACTTGTTTAAATAATATAATTAAAATTATAAAAAGTAAATTACTTCCTGGGCAACAACACCAAAAACTTGATGTAGGATGTGCATGAACTTGTACGTGTAGGCAAGCAAAGCTTTGTTATGGAATGTGTAATAAATGCTTATGCTTATCAATGTTAAGTAATGCTTAGGTTTCCTTGATATATTAACAATAAAACCCCACTTAAATTTGCTGGAGTAAAATGTAAAATGCTGGAAAATTAAAGTGAGGAAATAAAAATGAACACAAAGATTTATAGTGGTTTGATTCATTAAGACCTACATCCACTCCCTGAAGACTCTCTCTTCAAGTATTGCACTATTACCAAAGTGAAATCCTTTTATCCCCACAACAAGGTAGAGATGCCTTTACAATTTTTCTCTCTTCCCCCAATCTTCAGTGCGATAGAGTGCCGTCATCCTTTCACACCCTCCAAGTATCAGCATAGTACCATCATTCTTTTACACCCTCCAAGTGTCGATAGAGTACCGTCATCCTTTCACATCCTACAAGTGTTGGTAGAGTGTCATTGTCCTTTCACACACTCCAAGTATTGGTAGAGTACTGGATCTTCTTCAAAGATCTTCTCTCGAGCAACTAGAAAGAAGAAAGGAAGAGAAGTAACCAAAATACAAAAGAGATTTTTACCTATGAGTAACCTTGTGAACCCTTTACAATCCACTTGTGAGAATCCTCTCTCAAACACTCTCCCAAAATACTCTTTCACTTGCTCTCAAAGTAATCATGAAGAACAACTCTTTCAAAGTCAAATTCTATGGACTTTTTATATAAAAAGACACGAAAAATCGTCCAAAAAACTGAAAATTTCTATTTTGAGCGTGAATGATCATACAGTAAGATCATCTTTCATATGTACAAACAGTTCAAAAACTTCTATGTATGAACCTGTACGAAATATTTTCATACACAATAATCATCCATTACAAATCATATTCCTATTGTACAAACTGTTAAGAAAATTTTTTTGATTCATCAAGACGAAAAGGTTCCCCACATTTTTGTATTCTGGATATTGTTTGTACAAACAAGGCATCATACAATACAATCAGTTAAGAAAAACTTTGAGTTTGTCGAGCCGAAAAGGGGCCTGTCCATTTCATACTCTAGATGTCGTCTTTACGAAGAAGGAATCATACAGTACAACCAGTTAAGAAAAAGATTTGAATTTGTTGCGGCAAAAAGGGACCTGTCTATTTCGTACTCTAGATGTCGTTTGTACGAAAAACCCTTCATACAGTATAATCAGTACTTAGAAAAATTTTCTTCCTACAGTTCATTTAACTGCTCGTAAGAGGGAATAATTGAACAAATTATCTCGTACAAAATGTATTCGTACTGTACGATTAGTTTTAAAAATTACAAATTTTAATTACTCCCCCAGTATGTGTGTGCAAAATTACTTAATTACAATCACACTCTCTCAGACTCAATAAAATAAAAAATAGAGACTCCATTTACAATGAACCCTAATCTAATCTGATTTGAAGTCTTCAACCATCTGGAGTATGATTTATCTTAAATATTAGTACACACAAATAACAAAAACAATATATCAAAAATATGTTAGGAGAAACTGTAATTAAAATAATAATATTTAGAATCATAAAAAATAGACATGTTGTAATAATCTCAATAATCAAAAAACTAAGTTGCAACAATCTCAACAAAGATATTAGATTTAACTTATGTTAAGAAAGGTAGAGGTAGACCTAAAAAGATTTGGTTAGAAAATTTTAGAAATGATCTTTCTTTATTAAATTTAAATGAGAATTTGACTTTTAACGCGATACAATGGCGAAAAAAGATTCATGTAGCCAACCCTCATATTGGGACAAAGGCTTGTTATTGTTGTTGTGTTAATATAGTAAAATAACTGATACAATATTAATTAATAAAATATTTTGGACTAATGAATGCAAATATCATATTTTTCCTAATGAGACTCTTAATTGTATATGTGACTCTTAATTGTATATGTGATTTAAAGCATTTAGATGGCTAAATCTGTATCAAGCTTGTAAGGGTAAAAAAGATATTTGCCCACCTCTTATAGTTATAGTATTATCTTAAGAACATAAAATATTCAAACATCCGATGTCTAGGTATGTCAACATTTTATTTTAATATTCTTAATTATTCTTACATTCCTTCATCGAGGCTATAAATCACACTAGGTTTTAACTACTCATATGACTGCTATATGTATTAAATGAAGAATGAGATCTAATTAAAAATATCATTAAATCTTTAAAGAATAAGTGTCTTCATTAGTACTTTAATATGCTCTTTCTGTCATCAATCCAAAATACAAGATTTAGCTAGACATAAAATAAATAATAATTAAACTTATTTTTTAAAGTACAAGAAAATTAGTAGAATGTTATTATCAAGTAGGATCAAAGTTTCTCTTCTACACATCTTCCTCCTTCACTTAGAAAGTTATTTCAACAAAACACAAGTAAAGCACTCCAAATGATTATATCTTGTACTTCCCTAGTCTCCCTTAGATTTTAAATTAAGTGGGTACTAGAGAAGAAGCACATTGAAAAGATGAAAATTTATATAAGTTATTGAACTCTTCTACAAACATAATAGAGTATATATTTATGGAAAAAATATACAAAAAGAGCATATGGCACTACGTCGCTTGAAAGTGTTACGCTATGGCGCCTGAAAGTAAACTACGCATCGGTGCTGAAATATTTACTTTTTTGCAGTGCTTGATGATGTGGAACCATTTTTTTATGAATAGTCATGACCTTTCACTAAAACAATGTGGCCTTTAGAAGTTACAACTGCTTTACTATGATGCTGTTGAAATTGAAATGCTGCGGTGCGTGGACATAAAATTGCACTGAGGTGTTGAAATGTGTGGCACCACAGAATTCAATTTCCCAATAACCTAGCACTGCTAAGCTGGCTTTCTAACTTTATGGTATTGAATGTGTTGCCACTATAGTGATTGTAAATATAGAGCATGGTGCTGTCATATTCAAAAGTGACGCCTTGGTAGTGTTGAATGTAGCACAGTGGCAGTGTTTCCTCTTGCACTGTGGTGTTGACCTCGTTATTTGAGGTTAATTTTCTCGAAATTCATCTCTAGCACTTAGGTTTTCGTAGCCCAGTGTAGACGTCACACTTTTAGGATTTTCCTTAGGTGGATATCTATTGACGTAGCGGTGACTCAACTTCCTGGTTTATCCTAAATCAACACTATTCTAAACAAAATTTATTCGACCATGAATTTAATGTAACGACATAAGCTTCTACTTGATTCAAATTGATTTGGCTTGATTTAATTGAATCCAAATTGTTGTAAATGAGATAAAATTGATAATTTAAAATTATTTTAATATTAAAATTAACACAAAATAATTATTTAAATTATCACTTCTATTCTAAATTAATCCCTGAATCATTCCTAAGCTTTTGAATTACAAATCAACTATGGATTTCATCTTTAAATTGTGATTAATTTGAGCCATCAATTTGAATGGGAATAAATTAAAAAAAGGCACGTTTAAGACCGGTTGAGCCCCATTCGCAAGAAACCGCCCCTCCTTTCTCTCCCATTGCTCTCTGCTCTCACACGAAGCTAAAGGTCGAACCCTCCTCTGGCTCTCTTCGTAAGAAGGCCCCAACCCTATCTCCTGCTCATGTCTCTCTTTCGCGACAAACCCAGGCGACACCGCTCCTTTTTCTAGCCCTAGCCAACGGAAGTCTCCACCTCCCTCGCTCGTGTGGACAGCAACCATAACTACTGACCCTCTCTCCATCTGCAAGGTATCTTCTATCTCCTCCTTCACTATTTAGCTGCAGTTCTTGGCTCTCATGCCAAATCTTGTGACCAGCCCTTAGTTGGAATCATGAATGGTTATTAAACCCATTTCTAGCAAAGTATCGTCAACTAGATTTCATATTTCTGCTTCCTTTGGAATAAATCATATTGAAAGTATCTAATTGTGTCTGATCAAGATTGTAACCTGTTGGATCTACATTTTTCTTTCCTTTGAAATGAGCTCTCTATGGATCAAATTTTTGTTAGGTTTGCAAGAGCATATGGATCATCTCCTCTTAACTTAGATGTTGTTATTCCTGAGTAATTTTGAGTTGTCAGTTTTGATAGCAAAGAAATAATGAGAAACGAAATACTAAACTCTTGTTGATAGTTTGCTCGGTCCTTACAAAATTTGAGAGGATTTCTTGAATTCATTTGCTTAAGTGTCACTAATGGTTAGTTCTCATAATCAATTAATAAACGTGTTATTTTTCTTTCTCTTCGATGTGATCTTGACATGAAATCAAACAAGTTATTATGGGCTCTTTATATTGTATAGTTACCATTCTCATCTCAATGTAATCAAGTGGCTTTGTGTGAATGGCTATATAAACAAAAATGACTTGATGACAATCAAATTGGATATAGAGCACTTACGATAGTATGGGATGGCCAGCACTACAACAAATTCTTATTTGGTATGGGTTTCCATCTAAGTTTTTTGATCTCATTATGGAATGTGTAAGGAAGGCAAGGTTTTCTATTATATTGAATGGAAGGAACACAAGATGGATTAATGCTAAAAATGGTTTCGTCAGGGGTGTCCATTATCACCTTACTTGTTCATCATGTGTTCTCAACTCTTATCAAGTGAAATTAAACAAAGGGGACATGACTTGGGGGTTCAGGTGTCACGAAGAGTGAGAAGATCACCCATCTTTTATATGCTGATGATGTGCTACTTTTTGCTCAAGCAAAATTTCATTTAGTCGGATTAATGAAGACAATTATTGCAGAATTTTGTGGATAGTCTGGACTACGGGTTAATATCAACAAATCTCAAATTATATTTGGTAAGTTTGTCAAACTATCCATTGAGCATAAACTTGCTATAAGACTTGGGTATAAAGTTGTAAAGGAAATAAAGTATTTGGGAATTAAAATCATTATGAGAAGGTTGGGTATGGCTGATTTTTAAGATTTGTTGAATAATGTCTTGGATAAACAAAATGCTTGGGGAAGTAAGACTTTATCTATGGGGGGAAGGATAATCTTGGTAAAGTCATCTTTGTTATCATTACCAAACTTTTTAATAACACATTCTTTGGTTCCAAAACAATTAGATGGACAAGTTTAGTAGAGATTTCATTTCGCACAAACCAAATGGGAAAAGAAGTCTACACTATGTGGCTTGGGAGGATATCTGTAAACTGAGTAGTGTTGGGGGATTGGGAATTCATTCAGCAATCCACAGAACAAGTCCACTCAGAGTGAGGTTGGCATGCAATTCTATCAACAAGCCATATTCATTACTCCATAGAAATCTGATTTTGACATATGGTGATAATATTTTGAATGGGGAATGTAAGAAGAACGCTTCTAGTACATGGTAGATTCTTGTAGATGGAGGTAAACATCTTAAGCACATTGTCAAATGAAAAAATGTGTAATGGAAGGAAAATCAATGTGCTGAAGGACATATGGTTACTTGACAAATGTCTAAACATGTGGCCAACATTTTCCAATTGTGGGGAATTGGATGGAATAATGCTCAGCTACTTTATAAATATGGATGGCAGTTGGAATGACATAAAATTGCAATGATTTTTTCATCATGAACTTATAATGTTGATTGTGCAGATTGATATTGGCTCCATTCATGAGGATGATCAAATGGAAGCTATGTTTCAACATTCGGGCAGATCCATAATTGCCTTGGCTTATGTAAAATTGATGAAAGCTAATATCAAGGAGGATGATTATGGATATTATGAACGGATTAGGAAACTAAAACTTAATCCAAGAGTGGAATTATTTTGGTGGAGATTGAGTAAAAATGCAATTCCTACAAATCAATTTCTAAGATATAGAAGGCCAATGATGAGTTATGTGTTAGAGGATGTCAGGAGATTGAAAGCTATTCTCATATCGTTGTTCATTGCAAGTATCTAAAGGATGTTATTTTAAAGCTTAGAGGTTCTTGAGGATTACATATGTTGTTGTAGTAGTGACCAATGGTATTTAATTTGTCATCTTGCATTTTCTTCAATTTTAGAAAAGAGAAATTTGCATGGAGTCTTCTTCCTCTTAATTACATTTGAAGAAATGATGAGTTGGAAGAGTAGGTGTATATGAGTTTGTGTATGCAAAGGCAATTTTGTGAGTTTTGGATCAAAAGTTTCCTTTGGGTATTTGATGGCTCATGGTGTGAAAATTGGAAATTTATTGGAGAATGTTAATGTCATTACAGTACACTCAGATATGATGAACATTACATATTTTAGTTTCATCGATTTGGGTTTTCATGATTAGAATTGCCTTATAAGAATGAATTTATGGAGAATAGAAGGGTATTTTGGCTTGTGTAAAGTGATTGGAAACATTCCAGGTGTATGTCTTAAAATGTAAAATGTGTAAATGTGTAATAGTGAAGTGTTTAAAGTTTGTAAAATGCATGTGTGCATTGGGAAATGTATCATGTATTGAAAAGTGAAGTGAATTGTATGAAAAGTATGTATATTTTGGAAAAGAAAAATAAAGTGTGTTAGTGAAGTGTTGTGTGTAGGTATGAAATGTGAAGTGTATGTGAAGTGCATAAATGTTAATTAAAAGTGATAGTAAAGTGTGTGTGTGTGTTGAAAAATGAATTGTATGCATTGAAAGTTGGAGTGCCTAAAAGGTGCATTGAAATTTGAAACATGTAAAAGTGTTTTGAAAGGTGAAGTATGTGTATGTGAATAGTGAAGTGTATGGATGATTGTGAAAAGTGAATCATGTGTGTGTGAAAAGTGAATTGTGGGTGTATTGGAAAGTGTTTGTGTGTAAGATTGAGAAGTGTTTGTGTGTAAGATTGAGAAGTGTGTGTGTGTGTGTTTCAAAAGTAAAAGTGTATGATTTTGTCAAAAATATGTGTTGAAAGATATGGAGAAGTGAAACGTATGTATGCAAAATGTGAAAGTGAAGTGTATTTGAATACTTTTTTTTTTTTTTGAAAAATAAAGTGGGTTATGTTGAAAGGTAAAAAGTGATTTTGGAAGGGGAGTTGTGAAAATTTTGAGGAAATGAAATGTGTATGTGAAAAGTAAAGTGTTTGATTTTGTAGGAAGGGTGTGAGTTTTTTAGAAGTGCTCATTGTGTGTAGATTAAGAAGTGGAGAATACAAATATTAAGAGTGAGAAGTGTATGTCTAGAAAGTGGAAATGAGTGGGTAATGGAGAAGGAAACAAAGTGAAAGTCTAAGTATTGGAGAAATAAACTATTTGGATGATAAAAAGAAAAGCAATGCATCTTTTTCTCTCTCTACCTCTCTCTCTCTCTACCTCTCTCTATCTTTCTCTCTCTCTCTCTCTCTCTTCTTCTTCCCCTTTCTTGTGCCTCAGGGTGAATGTTGGAAAAATGTAATGTATGCTTCTGATCCCTGCTTTATTATCTTTACTAGCATGAATTGCGAGGAACAATATTGATCAAATGAGCAAAAGAAGGGACAAAGGCGTTAGATGACCCCATCTAACTGGGTGGGGGTGCTACGGGCAAAAATATCAGACTTTGGCTCCGGTATTCTGTAAGTATTCTAGAACATAGATAAATCTTATGGCCAAAACCCTTGATGTGATTGTGTGAATTTCCAACTTTAGGGCATTGTAGAATTCTTAGTTTTATTTATTATGCTTTTTAAATTCAAAAATACTTGCAGTTATTTTTGTTATGTTGTTTATATATATTTTTTTATTTTGTTATTTAGAACCCAATCCGATTTATAATCATGCGTATGTCCAAAGGGTTAGAACAATATTTTTTATCCCTTATAACATTAATGATACTTAAGGATAAAAATTAAGGACGAGTTTTAGAAAACTTAGATTTAGGATGTATGCACCTTTTAGGAAGAAAATATTTAAACATAGAAAACTTAGTGACACTTTAGTTTAGGATTAGTGAATACCTTTAACTTAAATGCAACCAATCCTAAATAATAATCAAAATTAAATAATAAATCAATCTTTAAAAATGGGAAACAACAATCAATCAGATAACATTATGAAAGTTAAACATAAATATTGAAGTATTAAAAAATCATAAACGATTAAATAAAAATTAGACAACTAATAAAATTTTGTAACAAATTAAACGAATAAATCCTAAATAAAATTTAAAGAGAGGTTAAATAATAAATTGCAATCAATTAAAATATATATATGTATAATAAAAAATAATAATAATAATAATAATAACAACGACAACAATAATAATAATAATAATAACAATAATAATAATAATATATAAAATAAAAATAAAAATAAAATAGAAATAAAATCTCAAAATCTACTAAATTATTAAAAATTAAATAAAATCTTTAAAAAATTTAATAGAACCTTAACAATTTCATTAATCAATTAAAATTTAAATAAATAATTTAAAATTAATTAATCACCAAAATAATAAATAAATCATTTAAAATTTTTAAAAATCAATAAATTAAATAATCTAAAAAAATGATTAATCAAAATACCGTAAGTAACTAATCTTATTAAATAACCTTAACAATTAAAATTAAATTTAAAATAAATTTCAAAATACTAAAGACACTAAAATTTAAATTCAAACAAAAAATTCCCTTGCCTTTCAACAAATTAAATCCAATCAATTAGAAAACTTTAACTAATAATTAACCTAAAAAATATCCAAACCACAGCCTATTATATACACTTATATTTGTTTGCTAGACAACCGACTCTAGCTTTAGATTATGCATGTTTTTACTTTCTCGCTGTTGTATGACGGGCTTTCTTGTGATTTTTATTGCATGCTGGTTGTAATGGTTGGTATATTTATTTATTTACTTACTCATGCAATCTGAGAATTATATGATGTGTGATAGATTACCCCTAGGTTAGGAACGATCGCTCAAGCCGATTTTGATGAGAGACAAATACCGTCCAAAACATCAATATGGATTCATGTCTGGATGATGAAAAAATAACTGATTGTCCAAGCCGATTTTGGATCGTTCAGGACGATTAGTTCAATTCAGTACATATCATCTAGAGTATCGTTCTGGTCGTCCAGCTGGAACCTAAGGTTTGTTTAACTGATAGTCCCGGACGATCCTACGATCATCTAGGATCGTCCTGGATGATGTCCAAAAATAAAGCATGCCTAAATAGATCTGGCGGCTGATTCTTTTTTATTTGAGCATATCGTCCTGTACGATGCTAATATCATCCATGACAATTTGCTTAATTGCGGCTGCCTTAACCGGGATGCCCTAATTAGGGTTTATGTTTTAACTGATCGTCCAAGACGATTTTGGATCGTCCCAAACGATGTGATCAAAAATAGAAAATACTAAAAATAGACATAATTTTTCCAGAGTGTGTGTGTGCAATGTTACTTAGCATCATGACCCACTTAATCACAATGGACTCAATAAAAGGTAAAAGATACTTGACGTACATTACAAGCTAACTCAATCTTAATCTATCCAATCTTGAGCTGATTTTGATTTGCAATTTGATCTTTTAAACCTGAAACGTTAGTAGACAAGACAGTCGTAGAAAAACAGAAGTAACATAAATGCTTGATATCATCAAATTTATAATTTTTGAATCCAGATTCACAACAAATAAGTTAAATAATTTTTTTTCATAATGAATGTTTTGAGACCATTGAACTCTCCATACATGTTACTAGTGTCATCATAACTTTGACCACGTATTTGTGCTATGCTCAATCAATATTTTGTTAGGAGCACTTCAACAATCTTTTTTAGTGTCAAAGTAGATGTTTCTTCCACTTGTTTAAAGCGCTAAATTACAAAGCCTCTTTTATCAATATAACATAATTATATAGCCACTTACTCTTTTACTCACACATCTTATGACTCATCCAATAAAATTTCAAAGAGATCATTATCTAATTCATTTATTATAACATTCAACATTTCAATACCAGTAGCATGAGTAATTTCCTTTTGAATGTCTGGAGAAATAAGTTTATTAATTTTTGGGCATCCTCCAATACTACTTTTCTTATACTTTCATCATGTGATGCAACGAAGTGAAGAAATTCTAAAAAAAAAAATCAGATTTTTTTATTCTTATGACTCATCATGACCATTAAAAGCTAACCCTTCATGTAACAGAAATCAGACAGTCAATACTAGCAGTTAAATAGGTTCCGTAATCTTTTTTATTCTGAAAGCATTTTGTGTCAAAGTTATCGCCACTGTTTGCTCTCTTATTTCTGGTATATATAAAGATAACAAAATAAGCAGTAGTTTTTTTTTTTTAGATTGTATTCTAACCATGCTTTGTAATCGTTAAATCATGCAGGATTACATCTACGTAATTTCTTTTCAAATTTTGTTTGTGAGAATTTAGGATCTTGAGGCTGACAAGGCTCTCTTAATCAAAATTCTTCACACTGTATCTCTATCATTTTAATGATAATCAAATTTTTTTCCTTAATCCAAGGTCAACTGGTAAATGAGAAAATAGGCTTGTGGGAGCACAACTGGAGAAAGAAATAGTTATTTTGAATTTAATTTGTGTGTGTGTATATATATATATATATATATATATATATATATATATATATATATATATATATATATATATATATATATATATATATCAATTAATTTACCTAAAATATCAAAATATATAAAAAAAATTTAAGTTGGTTGGTGCCCCCATGTGCTTTCGCCTTTACGCTCCCTTTCATCATATAACAACCTATAATTTTTTGTATTCATTGAATTTTTTTTATTTCTGTTTTCAGGAGTTATTTAGTGCTTATAAATACTTCATGCCATTAAATGAAATCTTGTTTTTGTTGTGTTATAAAATTTAGTTGTTTTCCAATAAAAGGGGGTGCTATGGAGCCAACCTCATCATTTAAGGAGTTTGGTTTTTTTTTTTTTTTGAGACATTTAGGTCATTTAAGGCAAACTCACACACACAGCGCGCATAGACTCTAATCCTAGACCTCTTAGTTAAAAGCCTAAGCTCTCAACCAATAACCCTAGGCTTCGAGTTTGGTAAATACTCCAAGCTTTACCACTTTGAATGGTAAGTACTCTATTTATTTAACCCTTTTTATTCTATTTAAAACTTTTTTATACTTATGTCCTCGCACTCCCATATTAGTTTCTCATCCATTTCACCATAAAAATTCACTCAAAATTCTAAGAAGGGCTCTCCACTAAACCTAGACCATACAAAACCAAATTTGATTTATATCTCCCTTAGACCCATCAAATAATCTTATAGCATCTCCTTCTCTCTCTCTCTCTCTCTCTCAACTATGAGTCACCATGTGGATATTATGAGTAAATTATTATATTTCTCATAGAAAAGTATAGATTCAATGCATATAAAACATTTCTATTACCTCACACTCATGAGCCACCAACACTCCATAAGAATACATATACATAAGAGTTCATTAAAATCCAAGATCCTAAATTCAACTTTGCAAATCACCTAATAATTCCTCTCATTCAAGGAGAGCATATATTATTCGACTTAATATATTATTTCATATTATTTTATATTAATAAATATGAATTCATTAATATAAAATAATACAAAATAACATATGAAATTGATCCATAAACCTACATTAGGTTGTGAGGAAATAAAAAACTTCTAGTCTACCTACCATCATTAAAATAAAAACGGCATCTCCCTTCAAATAATTAATGCATGCTGCACCCAAAATAATATATGGTTCATTTTTTAGATCACATCATGCATGAATTATAAATGCCCATTTTTTTTTTTTAATGAGATATTTTTTTGGTCCACTTCATGCACAGGGGATATGAGCCTCCTTGACATGGATTGCCGGCGAGAGGCACTGGGCAACCTTCTGCTGCTGCTGCTGCTGCTGCTGCTTGACAAGGCAGCCAACCCTCTTACAAACGCCGGCCACCTGAACCGGGGCGGGCAAAGGGATGACCGGAAGGTTCTCACAGTTACAGATCTCTACCATGAAGCCATCTGGGTCATGAAAGAAGATCTGATCAACAAAGATCCCTCCTTCCTCCACTGTCCTCTGAACGTAGCTAATCCCCATCTCCTTCAGCTTATTCTCAACTAAACTCAAGCTCTCGCACTACAAAATAATTCAATATTAGAATATCCGTTTAGAGTAAACACCGATGAAGAACAGAACAGATTGACAAAGTATCAGTACCTGGAATGATATATGGTTGTCCTTCGGATTTATCTCGGCTTTTATCGGCATGCTTTTGGGGTTTTCTGATTGCAGAAGGTGGATGCCGATGCCATAATTGAACAGCCTATTACATGGATTTTTTTTAATTAATTAATCTGAAAAAGATCTCAGATTCGTATGAAAAACTCAGAGAAAAAAATACCAGGCGCCATCGAAGTCGAAGGAGCCAGGTCTTCTAATGGGAAAGAAGCCGAGAACCTTCTGGTAGAAATTGAGGGATTCCTCGACAGATCGGCAGACGATGGAGATGTGATTAAGAGATGTAAGTGGGAGGGAAGCGTCGGAGGTTTCAATCTTGCAGTTTGAGCCCACCATCTCTTATTTGCTTTCGTATTCGAGAAAAGGAAGAGGAAGCAGAAAAAGAATTGTGAGATGTTGAAGAAAACGAAGTAAGAAGAAGGACGGATAGTGCGTAAGAGAGAATTGGTACAAGGTGAGAAGGTCAGGGCTGTATTTATGGGATGAACTGGCGATCAGAGGAGGAGAGAGAAACACAGATGGCCTCATGTCCGCCATTGATTTTTTTTTAATGAAAAATAGAAGGTAATTTTTTTTTTTTTTTTTTTTTTGGTAAATTTAAAAGGTAAAACTGATGACGATATTTTGAACATAGTTTTTTTTTAAAAAATGAAGGTATCACATGTTAGTTTTTTTAATTTTATCATTATTAAAATAACGTTAGATCTTTCTTTCTCATCCCGCCAGCTAGATATGACGAACATAATTTTATAATTATTTTATTTCTTTAATAGTTTTAAATTAGCAGTTGTTGGGTGACGTTTTTTTTCTTTTTTTTAGAATTATTGAAGCCGGATAACGAGACTTCATAATCGGAATTTTCTTTTTTTTTTTTCATATTAAAATCAGATTCACTAAAAAACAATAAAACTTCCACAAGGATTGAGGTGCAAGTTTATCTTAAATAAAACAATTTAAATACGCTAATAAATATCCTCGTTGAATAGAAAATTTTACGTATAGTATTGACTAAACTAAAGTATTTTCTTTAATTTTTAAATAAAATAACTTTTAATAATAAGTATTCTTCATTAAAATAACTAAAATTTGGATAAAGTACCTCAAACGTAAAAGAGCCTTTTATTTTAAATAACTTATTCTCAGAAAAAAAAAACAAAAGATAACCGAGTTGGATCGCAAAGACTACATTAGTATATTACAGCTATGCTATAGCTACGTCTGCAAATAAACATCTCAATCACATAAATATTTGGTTTAAATCTATAGCAATATATAGCAACATAATTCAAGCGACTTATCACCCATGCGATTCAATTCATGGATAAAATCAAATTATACTTTATCATATCTAGTATATGTTTCACAAAAAAAAAAAAAAGTTGATACAAGAGCATAGTAAGATTTTCATTTCACAAAATAATGCTTGATATATTATAAAAAAATTATCTTGATCGGGCATGAATCTCGGGCAAAATTAACCCGGAAATTTCATAAATTAAATATGGGATCACATAAACTCCGATTTCAGCAAACTTATAGTCAAACTGAGCGTCTTGGAAATACGAACTCAACGACACCAAAATCGACTCAATCCGAGCCCAGAGGAGTCCAAATCAAAGCACCCGAAGGGCTATAAGAAAGTTCAAACCACAATTTGAGTTAACAAACGGTTTCCAAATATGAAATTCTTATATTCAAATCGAGCGGCTCAAAGAGACGAATCCATCGAGCCCAAGATCGCTGAATTTCGACATCGTTAAGACCTTCAAATGTCTGACGAACGGTACACGATTGAGGGATTCAATATTAGCCATTTATCTGACCACTCCCTATTTGCTCCTGAACTCCCATCTATTTAAAAACCATGCCAATCTATAATATCTATAAATAGATCCCTCATTTTTTATGAGAGGGGACCCAAGCAAGAAGAAGAAGAGAAGGATTGGAGGGAAGAAACTCCTTCACGACCGCCGTCAGAATTCTGCCCAATGCCCGCGTGACGCCGAAATTTTGCCCGACACTCGAGTGATGCTGGAATTCTTCTTGACGCCCGAGTGATGCCAGAATTCTGCCTGACGCCGAGTGAAGCTAGAATTCTGTCGGACACCCGAGTGACGGCAAAATTCTGCCCGACGCCCGAGTGACGCCGGAATTCTGCCCGTCGCCCGAGTGACCCCAGAATTCTCCTTAATGCCCGAGTGACGCTAAAATTCTTCCCAACACCCAAGAAACGACAGAATTTTACCTGATGCTCAATTGACACCAGAATTCTTCTGAATCTCCAAGTGACACTGGAACTCTGCCCGACGTTGTAACTGGATTTCAATCTAGAAGTGATTCACTGTAATCAGATCGTCCTAAATTTCAAGGACGAGTTAGCCTCTTGTATCTCAAACAAACACTAGTGGAGCTTTTTCAACTGGGTGTGGCCTAGTGGTTTTTTTTCCTTTTCAGGGTTTTCCACATAAAAATCTTGGTGCTATTTCATTTCTTGTTTGTGTGCAGAATATCCGTACAACGCTGAGACGTAAACTCTCTAACTCTATCGCCGAGTATATTCTAGTCCGCAAGAATGCTAAAACAAAATATAGTTTAATTGCAAGGATATAAATATTTAGGTAAATAGTCACATAGCAGTTCACCCACATGTATTTATTCTTAGATATGCATACAAAAAACTTTAAATGAAGTTAAAAAGCTCATCCTCATCATTTTATTTGTCACAACTTGGTTGATATGACCCGATACTATACACAGGTCATACTCCGTCCAATTGTGACTAAACTAACTTCAAGATCTAGTTTGAGAAGTATTAAAACAAAAATTCTAATTCATATACTATATAGAACCACTATATAATGCAATATAAAATGAAAGACAACTGAATCTCAAAATAATTTTTTGTATATCATCCAAATAATATACAATATGAAGTCTATCTACAATAATGCTTGGCAATAAAGAGAATAACAATAAAAGCCAAACTTGCAAAAATCTAAACTAACAAAAATATATCTATAGCCCAGATCAGAGTATGCTATCCAAAATTATCCAGCACATTCCTTACCATTATCCTAGCCTAAAAATAGAAAGAAAGCTAGGAATGAGCTAAAACGACTCAGTAGGCTAGCATAGTCTAAAATAAAAATCAATAATTGAAACTAAAAATATTGATAATACTATGCTATAAAATTACTGTACAAGAAACTACGACTGAAACTAAAGCTGAAACTGAAACTAATGTATTATAAATAGATATTCATTTTATCAGAATGACTTTCAACCCAAATTTTATATTTCTTTATAGCTTTGTTAACAAAATCACACCTTAGTGTCTGCATGCTTTGGTATAATAGAATTTCACCTCGATCACCCACTAACGCAGGCATAATTGAACCCCACATCGTTCACCCACTATCATCTGCATAATAGAATTTCAC
Organism: Dendrobium nobile; assembly: GCA_022539455.1. Classification (NCBI taxonomy): domain Eukaryota; kingdom Viridiplantae; phylum Streptophyta; class Magnoliopsida; order Asparagales; family Orchidaceae; genus Dendrobium; species Dendrobium nobile. The sequence continues at coordinate 11,780,949 of CM039722.1, forward strand.
CTCAATCTCCGACTAGTGTCAACATAACATAAAATCACATCACATCATATTTCTTTTATATTTTTTATGCATTTCATTAATTAAAGAATAATTAGATTAAATTCAAAAATTATCAAAATGCTTCAACGATAGGCAACAAAAATACTACTTAACAAATTTTCATTGTTTCAAAATATATTCAAATTATCAGAGATTTTGTAAAACATTATTCTGAATCTTTAATTGAACTGAAACACTATTTTAGTTGTCAAAATAAATTTCTGAATAAATAAAAATCTACTCAAAATGTTTATAGTTTACATCTCTATAATATATAAAAGTTAGCGGAAAAAGTTTTACCAAAATAAAGTTATCCTTGTTTCTTAGGAACAAAAATAAAAATTTGGTTAGAAAAATATCAAAAACATCAAATTATTAATAACTAAAGTAGGCACAATTTAACCTACCTTGAGATGAACAAATTTCTTTGTCGGGTTGTCATACCAAAATGATTCTAGGACCGTCAAACACTAACTTTTTTCTCTCTTCTCTTTTCTTCTCTTAATTTCCAAAAATCTTCTATGTTAATCCAAATGTAGAAAAGAGATTAATGGCTTAAGATATATAAAGTGATTTTAGATTAATTTATAAAATAATATAGTAGTAATATTATATTAAGATTTTTAGTATATAATCCATATAAATATTTTAGGGATTAAAAAATTATAGAAAAATATTCATAAAATAACTAATTTTTTAAAAAATAAATTTGATGAAATCTGTTTGCAAAAAAGACACGTAACAGTCCTAAAACACTCATTTATATTGATGATGTGCTAATTTCATAAGCAATTACTCTAGTGCCCAAAATTTTTGAAAAAAATAGTAAGACTAAATATAATAATATATAAGTTATGGAGAAGTCAGATTTCTGATTTGGATTTATAATGACTAAAATAATTTTTGAATTTTGTAGAAAAAAATATCTTTTATAAATTTTTGAGTTATAACAATCCATCCACCTTAAAACAAATATCGTCTTTGACATTTTTAAACTAAAATAAGTTAGAATAAATCTTTATATAACTATCTCATCTTAGATTCATTCCCTCAAGTAGCTCCTCTAGCAGTCCTATGCTTCTAATGCAACTTAACCATCAGAATTTATTTGGTCCATAATTTTTTTGACATCATAAGTTAGAGTCCTAGTTAGCTCTTCTATATAGTGCAGGCTTGGATGAACCTCAATATCATCAATAGATAATTTCTTCCTAAAGGCAGATACCAACTTCCTCAAAAATGATTCATGAAATATATTGTGTATATCTAACATATAATTGAGTAATAATAACCTGTAAGCAAAACTATCATTCCTCTTAAAAATCTAAAAATGTCTAATGTACCTTGAACTCAGCTTATTGATTCTTCCAAATTGGCTGACACCTTTCATCCGGCTAAGTTTAACATAAATAAAATTACCAACCTGAAATTCTACTAGTCCATATTTCTGATTATAATACTTTTTCTACATATCCTATGCGGATCTTAACTTTTATCTGATTAAATTGATCTTCACTATAGTCTCATCTACAAAATAGGCCCTATCACATATTTATCCCCCACCTTTATAAAGGATAATAGGGTTATGCACTTTCTCCAATATAGGGCTTCATAAGGAAACATGCCTATGCTAGACTGATAACAATTATTATATGTAAACACTATCAGTGGGATATGATCCTCCAAACTACCACCAATGCCTATAACATAGAATATCAAAAGATCCTCCAATACGTACATAGTCCTTTTGGATAGTTCATTTGTCTATAGGTGAAAAGTCACACTGAAGTATAATTTTATAGTCAGTCCTTACTGAATGTCTCTCCAAAATTTGAAGGTAAATTGATCACCACGATCATATACAATCACCTTTGGCATACCATATAATTTGATAATATCTCTAACTTATATTTGTGTAAACCTATCAACTCAATTAGTTTGTCAGATCGGAATGAAATTTTCTGACTTTATTAGTCAAATAATTATAACACTAATGGCATCATGTCTCTACCTCAATTTAGGAAAACCCATAGCAATATCTATTATTACCACATCTAATTTCTACTCAGGGGTTGATAATGATTACACAATACTGTCCATTTATTGATGCCATGCCTTTATTAATTAATAGACATCAAATTTTAAAATAAACTCACCCATATCCTTCTACTATCTAGGCCACCAAAATATACCTTTCAAATATGTATACATCTTGCTGCTTTCTGAATGAATAGTTAACTTGAATAATATGCCTCATATAGGATCATAACTTTCATTCCACCAACAAAAGAACTCATAATCTATTCTTTGCAAAAAAATGATACTAAAATCAGATAATGAAAGTTCGGGTCTCTTATCAGCCTTAATCTAATTACTTAACTTTAGATACTTTACATTTAGCTTATTATCTTCCTGAATTCTTTCCTATAAAGTAGGAAAGATAATCATCTAATCAAACAAAATCAAAGATGTATCAATGAACATCACTTCTATCTCTGGCTTCTCTAAATCTCGAATGAGGTCTATAAAAGTAAGAAACAAAAGAAGTACCTGATTGGTTCCTACTCAAAGAATCTACTACAACATTTGCCTTATTAGGCTGATATTGAATAGATAAATCATAATCCTTGATCATCTCAACCACATTCTCAACCTCAATTCAGATCCTTCTAAGAAAAAATATACTTCAAGCTTTGATAGTCAGTAAAGATCTCACATTTGACTCCGTATAAGTAATGCCTCTAACATTATCAATTGAAAACTTTTCTCACACTCTTGGATCCAATATGAAAGAAACTAACTTTTAAGTTAGTCTAGCCAAAGGAAATGAAATCCAAGAAAAGTCCTAAACAAACTTTTGGTAATAGTCAGCCAAGCCTAAAAAACTATGAACCTCTAAAACTATAATAGGCCTTGCACTGCTCACAATGTTCCCTAGAAATAAAATACTCCTCAACTAAAACTCACACTTCAATAATTTGGCATATAACTAATGTTGCCTCAAAATCTCTAGAGCAGTCCTTAAGTGTGCTACATGTTCCTCCTCAGATCTGAAATAATTCAGAATATCAAAAAGACGATCATAAACTAGTCCAAATACTTCCTAAAAACCCTATTCTTCAAATCCATGAAAACCATTGGGCATTATTCACTACTAATGGTATGAATAAAAGCTCATAATGCCCGTACCTCACACTAATGCAGTCTTCGCCATATCCTCTACTCTCAATTTCAACTGATGATAAACCAGATTACAGATCGATCTTACAAAATTTTAAACATCTTGCTAGTTGATCAAATAAGTTATCAATCCTTTGCAATCTTAGATAAATACTACTTATTTTTTATAGTTATCTTATTTAGAACTCTGTAGTCAATGGACATACGTAAGGTACCATCCTTCTTTTAGACAAATAATATAGGTGCCCCCCATGGAGACACATTGGGATGGTTAAAGGCTTGATCCACCAACTCTTGAAGCTGCACCTTTAACTCTTTAAGCTCCTTAGGATGCAATCAATATGGAGCCTTAGAGATTAGATCAATACCAAAAACAATATCTATACAAAACCTTACCTCTTTATTTGGCAGTAAGTCACTAATTCCTCAAGAAAGACATTGAGAAACTCCCAAACAATAAGGACACTATCAACAGAAGTAAAAGTGATTCTTACATCTCTAACTAATACTAAACAAATTGGGTTACCTTTCCTCCAAATTCTATCCACTTATAGATAAAAAATCAAATAACAAGGAATACCTATTATTCCCTAAAATATAAAGCTCTATCCATTATGATACAAAGTCATTTATTTCTTCAACAAGTTAATCTGAGCTCCTTATTAACTCATCTAGTCTATATCCAAAATAATATTGAAAGTAAAAATAGGCAATATAATCAAACATGATCTTTAAATTTTATCAAAAAAAACTCTAACTCACAAAAATAAATCCTACTAGCTATCATTTCATATCCCATTGGTAAAACCACATACACATAAATAGGTAATAATACAGAAGGAAAACTAAGAGAATTAAAATGCTTCTCTTACATGAAAGATTTTCTAGCACAAGATTAAATAAAATATGATAATAAGATACAATAATATAAGCCATACATATCACAATATCTAGATATTTGCTAGCCTCTTTCTACGTGAGACTGTAAACTTGTGGTTGTACTGGGTCAAAGCAACAAAACTACCTAAACCCCATGAACCTTTATAATGCCGACCTTGTGATACTAGACCAACATCCAAACTACTAAATACCTTAGAATATGGTTAAGGTGGCACTGTCCTCAACCTACCAATTATTAGCTTTAAAAAACTATCAGCTCTTAAGTCAGAACATCTGCTAAAGCCAACCTTTAGAAACTCACTAATCTTATGAACCATAGCACATGGAGTTGATTCTATCCAATGGGCCTTAGTTTATAAATGGGAAAATAATAAGGATGGACAAATGGTCCCAAAGCTTCTCCCCAACTTCTCTGAGAGGATTGACAACCCCGATATGGATTAGACTTCTAAACATACCTCTGCACTGTTGGGAAAACATAAATATATGTAGAATTGCATCAATGGTTGGAAAACCAATCTTGCTTGATGGAAATATGTTCCAATGGGGAAGAAGAGAATTTGGAAGGGTGTGTGTCCGAATTAAACTTGATATAAAGCTCCCTGTAGGAGTGTGGGTGGAAGGAATATCTGGGAAATTCTATCAGAAGATAAAATATGAATGCATTCCCAGCTTTTGTTTTCTGATGTGGACTAATTGGCCACAGGCAAGAAGTCTACAGAGATGGTGAAGTAACTTCAGAAATCCAAGAAAAGACAACTGGTGTTGCTGTCCTAGCTGCAGAGAGAGATGGTCAAGGAATGTATGATGATGGAGAGAACAATGCAACAACTAGCTATGGTCCATGGTTGATAGTAAACAGTGGAAGGAAGAAGGCTACAAGTATTTTCAAAAAAGACATTCAACGACCCTTGAAAAAGACGGTGTGGAAATGATCAGATGTTACAAAGAATGTTGAAGAAAATAGAAATACAAATGAAGATGTTGGTTTGAATACAGAAGATGATCCTATGACTTAGGATCCTGTAGTAAATGCAGTAAGTTCAACTCTGGCTATGTCTACTATAGTGCCTCAATCAGACAGAAGGGAAAGAAACACTTTTCTGTTAATTAAAAACAAATTCAATGTCCTTAGTGATCAAATTGAAGATGGGGAATTAATCCAAGAGAATGGAAGCAAATCACTGGATAAGGAAGCACCTCCTGATAAGAACAAAGAGGAGAATCCGAACAAAGGGGCTAAATCCACTGAGAAATGCAAAAGAGAGGAGTCCAGTATTGTCAAGAAGAAGAATTCTAAGCAATTGAAGGATCTTGGACCAATCAGCAATAACATGAGGAATAGAAGAATGGAGACTAATGTGAAAGGAATAGTGGGGAACTCCCCCACAAGTCTATAACAATGAATTCCTTGGCATTCTAGAACTGTATAGGAGCAAACAAAAAAGGTGCTTCTCTATACATAAAGGAATTTGTTAAAATGCATAATGTAGTTTTTGGGGTTGTTAGAGACCAAAATATCCTCTTTCGATATTGAAGAAGTTAAGATGCTTATGAGAGATGGATGGGAGTATGCTATGGTGCCTTCGAACGGGCTATCAGGTGGGATTATTATGTTATGGAAGTCCCACCTGGCTGATTTTATCATGGTTGGTTTTTCTTCTCAATGTTTTATAGGAGATTTATCCATTAACAGCAAAGGTAAATGGAGAGTGGCTTCGGTGTATGGTATCAAAGACATGCAAAAAAGGAGGGAGCTTTGGGAAATATTGGAGTTGAACTCTATGGAAGAGCATCCTATGACGGTAGGAGGAGACTTTAATTGTCTCACTTCCAAGGAAGACAAAAGAGGGGGGAGGAATTTTCTATTTGAGCAAGGACCTAAAGAAATGAAGGCTTTCTTCACTAACAATGACTACCATGATGTAGGATTCATTGGTTCACGGTTTACATGGTGCAACAACAAAATTGGAGGGGCTCAGATCTTGGAAAGGCTTGATAGGTACTTCCTTAACATTATGACATTGAATTCTTCTTCTCAGTTGGTTGTGAGACACCTTGTTAGAATAGCCTCAGACCATAGCCCAATCATTCTTAATTTCACCGAATCTAATCTTTCCTCTAAGAGGAGTATTAAATTTGAAGATGTCTGGGCATCTTATCCGGCCTCTTTAGCTGTGGTAAAGGAGTGGAGCAAGAATTACAAGGGCAATCATTCTCAAATTCTGAATTCCAAATTTAAAAGAACTTTAAAATCTCTTTTCTTTTGGAGCAAGGCCAAATTGAAAAACCTTTATGTTCTCAAAGATAGCCTAATGGAAGACATATTGAAGCTGCAAACAACTGAATCTGAGATAGGATGGCTAACAGATTAGGAGTGTTGGATGTTAAAAGCCAAGATAATTGAGCTGAATTCTACTTTGGCTTGGTTAAATGGATGGTGGAAACAAAGAGCAAAGGTTAAGTGGATGACTGATGGAGACTGCAACAGTAAATTCTACCACTCTTATGCTAGTGCTAGAAGAAGCTTAAACAGTATAGTTAAAATTAATGATGAAAATGGCACGATATTGGAAGAGCTTAATCAGATTAAAGAGGAGATCATGCGGTTCTTCAAATTCAAATGGAGACAGAGGTATTGTGAAACGTAAGGTTGGCCTTTGCCTGGGAATATATTGAAAGATGAAGACACATGTTTGCTATCCAGAGATTTCATGATGGAAGAGATTAAAGCTGTTCTCAATCAATTGGGAGGAAATATTGCTCTCGGTTGTGATGGCATTACCTATTCGTTCATCAAAGCATACTAGAAGAACATCCAAGTAGATTTTGTGAATGCAAGTAACCATTTCCTTTGTCATGTTGAGATGGACAGAGACTAGAAGGATACACTGATCATTCTCATTCTAAAGGTTTCAAATTCTCTGATGCCATCTAACTACATGCCCATAAACTTATGCAATTTAGTTTATAAAGTGGATGCAAAGGTAATTTTGAACAGGCTACTTCAGGTTATCCCTCTACTAATCTTGGAAGAACAGGCTACCTTTATCAAAGGTAGATCCATTTCGGATCATGTATTGGTGGCTTAGGAGCTATTTCACAAATTCAGGTATTCCAAGGCAGCTAAAGGGTTGGTTTCTTTTAAAATAGACATGGAGCAAGGCTACGACTCTATGAGTTGGATCACGCTTAAGTGTTTAGGAATATTTTGAATTCCTTCCTATGTTCTCAAAACTGATTTTGGAATGTGTGGTAAAACCAAGATTCTCAATTATCATAAATGGCAAGTTATCAGAGTGGATAGAAGCTGATAGTGGATTCCGTTAGGGATGTCCCTTGTCTCCTCTATTATTCATTATTTGCTCCCATCTCCTTTCAAATGCTTTTTCTCAATCTTTGGTTGGGATTAGCATAAGCACAGATAGTCAATGGGTTTCCCACTTACTATATGCAGATGATGTTATGATCTTATCAGAAGCTTCTAAGAAGGCGGCATGTGAAATCAAAGGCATCCTTTCTAAATTCAGCAAATGGACCAACTAGTGCATCAATGTTGATAAGTATGCCATCCTCTTTGGAAAGAATGTGAATAGAAGGAAGAAGAAAATTATCACCTGTATCATGGCGTTCAAATAAGTAAAGGAGCTTTTTTATTTGGGTATAAAAATGGCCTTGAGAATATTAGTGGCAACTGATTTCTACTTCATCATTGAGAAAGCTCTGAGGATGCTAAATATATGGGGGAGAAAAACATTTTCTATGGCTGGAAAACTGACTTTGATCAAATCAGTCATCCTAGCACTTCCAAACTTCTATAGCACACATTCCTTGGTTCCAATCCGAGTGCTCAAAGAAGTTGACAAATTGTGTAGGGGCTTCCTTTCGAACAAATCTAACAGAAATGTGGGATTACACTATGTTAGCTGGGAGGACCTATGTATGCCACTAAGTGGGGGAGGATGTGGTCTATTCTCATCTACATCTAGAATGGCTCTTCTTAGAGCTAGGCTGACTTGGAGGTATTTGCAAAACAGTGGCTCTCTCATACAAAAAGTAATTTCTCCAAAGTATGGAACCAGAGTTGGAACAAAAGGTGTTAAGAAGAACTCCTCTTCTTCTTGGAAAATATTATGTGATGGGGGGAAAGCTCTCAATCCATTCCTGAAATAGAACTTAGTAGATGGATCTTCTGTTGACGTCTTCAAAGACAATTGGATTCTGGATAGAAGGATAGATGAATGGCCAACATTTGTAGCTCCCCAAGGTGATGAAGAGATAAAACTAAATAGATTTATAGAAGGTAGAAACTGGAAAGTTGCTGAATTAAAGCAGGTGTTTGGAGGAGATCTGGTGGATCTTATCCTGCAGATCAATATTAATCTGAACCAAATTGAAGATGAAAGGGAGCTCATATATCAGAACTCAGGGAAGTTAAGACTTGGAATGATTCTTGGATCTATGTATCAACAATAAGATGATTTCAGGTTTCATGATTGGACTAAAAAGGCTAAAGTAAATCCATGGGTGCAAGTTTTTTGCTAGAGATTGTTTAAAAATACATTACCAACGTATCAATTCCTAGCTCATAGAAGATTGCAAGTAGATGAAACATGTCCTAGATGTTCAGATGGAATTGAGGATGTGGAACATATTCTTGTCAAATGCATCAGATTAAAGGAGGTGCTTTCAACGTTGAACAAATGGGGGTTTGGCATGCCGGTGTTTGGAAGCTTTGATGATTGTTGCTCTTAGTTTGAAACAACTGCAAAGCAAAATTGTATGATTCTTAATCTATTTTGTAATATTGTGTACATATCTTGGAAAGCTAGAAATAAATTCGTACACGATGGAATGATTCAAAGTGCAAATTCCATAGTTGCAAATGCAATAAGCATGTCCTCATTTTCTAAATTGATTTTTAACCAAATTTTGGGAAAATGGAATGTTAATAAGTCTTTTAGGCTGTCTAACATTTGGCATCCCCCACCACCCGATTGTTTAAAGATCAATGTATATGCTTCTCTTTGTTCTTCCTACAGAGCAGGCATCGAAGGTGTAGTTAGAGACTGCAAAGGGAGATTCTTGTTGGAGTTTGGAAAACCATGCATCCATTGGGACATCTATCAGTTAGAACTTCTAGCTATAAAATCCTTGAAAGAGGAAATCAAGGATTGGATGTTCAAATATAAGGGAGCTATCATTGAAAGTGACAATTCAAATGTTATAAAGGCTATCCATCAAGCTATGCTTCACGGATGCAAGGAAATGAAATAATTGGAATTCTTCAAAGAGTTTAATCATTTAATTTTCAAATGTATAGATAGAGAGGGAAATTAGCTAGCTGATATGTGCGCTAGTTATGCTTTTGTTAGCAATTTTATTTGGGAAGATTTATGTTTGGATAGGATTCCTCCTTCATTTGTCAAACTGTTGAAGGAGGAATCTAATTTGTGGTTGTTTTCAGTTTTTTATTTCTAGTAATGCATTTATGCTTTTTCAAAAAAAAAAAAAAAAGGGAACTATAATAAGTTAGCTGATTGTTGTGCTAACTATGCTTCTTTCTTTAAATTTTTTTTTGGGATGATATTAGTTGTAATATGATTCCTCTTTAATTTGTTTCTTTGTTAAAGGAAGAATGTGATAGGGGTGCAATCACTTAGTAGGTTGTATCTTGGTTTTATTAATAATATTTCTGTTTACATTTCTTCAACAAAAAAAAAGAAAAGAAATCTGAGTACTTGCACGACCCTGAAATTTCTCTTTTTGCTAGCCAAGTCACCAGTGCTTGCTCACCATCTAAGAAAATTGCATCTAATGCTACTCTTATTTAAAGAGGATAATGAATCCCATTTAGAATTTTTTTTATCCTTATAAGCCAATCCTCGGCTGCTCTAGGCTCAATTACACCTAACAGTCTAGGAGGTTGTAATCTCATGAAATTCTATAAATATATATCTATATCATTAGTTCGAGTACCAAAAATATGAGTATAAGCCTCACTTACTAACTTTACTACCAAACCAATAAAGCTTTGAACCTGAGCCGCTTGACTATAGCTCTGACCATTAATCATATTTAGATCTTGAGATTACGAGATGTGCCAAGAGGGACGGGGGGGGGTGTGAATTGGAAAATTGTTACAATAAAATGACAATCATAAACAGGAGTTCTAATTTTTTTGTGTTTTAAATTTTAAACAAGAAAATTAATTGATACGGAGGCAAATGCTTAAAACACAATTTGCAATAATATGTAGTAAAAAATTAACTTGCTCAATAATAAAATTTACAATGATTTTTCACCAAGCAATTTTAACGAAAATAAAATGCAAAACATAAATAAAATGTAGTAAGGGAAAAATCACACCAGAGAATTTATAGTGGTTCGGTCACTTGACCTACATCCACTCCCCGGAGTCTTTCACTCTAGGAATTTCATTACTAAAAAGTAATTCTCCTTTTGCCCTCACAAAGTCCTTCTTCAATAAGGAACCTTCATTCTCACCTCCTTCTGCAATAATTCTAGCAACTATGGACATATTATCAGTTATGGCTCTTTATTTTACTTCCAGATCTTACGCCTTCTCACACAGCGCCTTACCCGACCATCCAAAATTCTCCAGTTTATCCTCTAGCATTATGCCTTTCCCTTACCAACCACTTCCAGAATTTGTTTCTTCATAATCTATCCTCCTTCATTGATGACTAAAGGTTTGGTCATCTTAGAATTTACTTTAATTCCAGGAAAAAAACTTGATCTGTCATCTCCAAATGTCGGCGGTGAAGACGTCACGTTTCGAGCTCCGCCATTGATTGAACGTCCAGATGAACGTCGTTCCTCCAACAGACCGCTGGCCAAAGAAGCTCGGTGATCGTTCATCATCATTATCCCGAAGATGAAGACACGAAAATAGAAATTCAAAAAATAGAAATTTGAATTACCAGACTTTCTCTCTCTACTTCAATACCAAGAAATTCCAAAATTCTTTATTATTTGCCTACAGCTTAAGATGCAAAAATAACTGCTATTACCGATTCTAAAGATTTGAATATTTACTCTATTGACAATCTTCTTGGATCACTAATTGCTTACGAGCAAGGAGTGAGTTAAAGAAAGATTGATGCAGGGGAGCAACGAAAGGAGAAGAACATTGCACTAAAATTGGAGGAGTCGGAGAGTGATATATCACAACCTGAGGATGAGGACGACAATGCTTTGATGACTAGACAATTTAGAAAGTTTTCAAAGGGGAAACAAAAGAGACGTAAATAATGGAATAGAGGTAAGTTCAATAGGAATGTTAAGGTTTATAATGATGTGATTTATTACGAGTGTAGGAAACCTGGACATATTAAATTTTCCTGCCTAAATCTTAAAGCCACTCCTAGCAAGGAGAAGGCAGAGGAGAAACCAAATGTGAAGAAGGGAAAGAAGAGATTCTAAAGAGCTTTTTGGTGGACTCGACTTCTAAAGAAGCCTTTAAAAACCTCACTTTCACCAGCCTGGCGTGGCGGAGTGCCAAGCGCTTTATCACCCTCCTTGTGACGGTAGTGTACCTTCTCATTTATCTCCCTCCTGGACACAGATGTAGAAAAATTTCCCCCTTAGAGAGCCTCGCATAAGATCTTCTCGAGCCATAGGAGGAGCAACATGTAGTAAGCTGAGAGTAACCATGTTATCTCCCTTAGAGAGCCCACCTTCTCCTTCCTCTCACAAACCCTAAAATCTTCTCAAGAGCTCTCTCTCAAGGAATCCCCCTCTAATCACGTTCCTTTCTCACACACTCACTCCAAAAAATATAAGTTTTGATACTTAAAATAGGCTCCAAGTGAAAGTTCGTTCGGGATGTTAAGCCCTATGAACTTAGTCCCAAGCTAACCAAGAGGGGGGGTGAATTGGTATTTAAAAAACTTTTAAGACAAAGAAATAAAATCACAAACCAAATCACACCACAAGAAATTAATGCGGAATTAAAAAGTGCAGAAGCAAAAATAAGAACACAAAATTTATAGTGGTTCGGTCGACTCGACCTACGTCCAGTCCTTGGAGGCACCCTCCAAGTATTGCACTACAAAATGTGACTCTCCTTTAGCCCCCACGGCTAGGCGGAGAAGCCCTTACAAGAACCTCCTTTTTGCCACCCCGACAAGGCAGAGAACCTACCTCCTTTTGCTTCCTCCTGAAGCTGGCAGAGAACCACAACCAAAAGCAAACTCCTTACCTCTACCGACCCTTCCACGGACGATAAACTCCAGACGAAAGACAAGTAGAGCGATCCTTGAAGCAACCCTTGTGAATCCCCCTCACAAGATCCTCTCTCTCTCTCCCTCTCTCTCTTTCTCTCCTCAAGGTCTTCTCAGGTCAAGGCAGCAGCCAAAGGTCTTCTAAAACGTTTGAAAAAGAGCTCTTAAATAGAAGAGCTCTTAAGGAGCTCATTAATTGCAAGTAGCCGACTTTATCGTCCCGGCCGATATGGACATCGGCCTGGCCGATCAGTACAAATCAAAGAAGATTGGCCAGAGCATCGCCCTGGGAACAATCCTGGACGATTGAAATTTGGCTTGATCGTCCCGGATGATCATACGATCGTCCTGGCCGATTAGTTCAAATCAGACGCAAATCGTCCTGAGCATCGCCCTGTTTATGACCTGGCCGATATTTATCGTCCTAAAGCAACTCAAGGATTTTGGATGTATCATCCTGGCCGATCCTGCGATCGTCCAGGACGATATGATCGTATCAATCATCCTTAATTATTCCCTTGATTTCCTGATCAATTAAGGCATAATTTGGTAATTTCGTCGAGGCCGATATGGGGATCGTTCTGGCCGATAATTTAAAAATACAGTATACCTTAATTGTCTATGGCGGCTACTTCTTTCTATTTTGAGCTTATCATCCTGGCCGATACACGTATCGTCGCCGATATGTTAATGTCGGCTGCCTTAATTAAGAATCCTTAATTAGACTTTCTATTTTAAGCTGATCGTCCAGGACGATATGAATATCGTCCTGGCCGATGTGAGCAAAAACAGAAATTCTAAGTCTCTCAAGTGTGTGTGTAGGGTTACTTAGCATCAGTCTCTTTGACTATTACAAGTAGACTCAAAAGGTGAAAAATAAAATTACAGACTGACTCAACCCTAAACCTACGCAAACTTGAACTGGCTTCCTCTTGATCGTCCGATCTTCAATTCCTGAAAAGTTAGAAGCAACAAGTAATCCAAGAGAAATAGTGTTTGTCAATCATCAAAACATAAGTTATGAAAAATAGATTTGGAACAATCTCCCCCTTTTTGATGATGGCAAACATAAGTAGGAAAATAAAATAAAAAAAAGGTTCATTAGAAATTCAAAGTTACAAACCCAAATCCAACAACTTTTTCCTACCACATCGTACTCCCCCTTTTGTCATCACAAAAAGAGGGTCCAGAAACACAAGAAAAACATCACAAAAGACTAATCAAGCAAACTAAAAAGGACAGGAAACAAACAACACAAAGTACAGACTAAAAAAGCGAGGGATCCAGATCATCTGATGGAGGTGGTGGAGGTGGCTGCTGAAAGTTGGTGGCAAGTGTGGTGAACTGAGCATTGAACCAGGCGATATCCTGGTCATGCTGCTGCTGCTGCTGAGTAACGAAACTGTCAAATCGAGCTAAATCCTCAGCGCGGTGCTGCTCGTAGTGGGTAATATCCTCAAAGTGTTGCTGCTCCTGTGCAACCACGTAGGCATCAAACCGAGTCTCCCAACGATCAAACCTCTCAATCAACTGATCAACTGGAGAGTGCTGGTGGAGAGGGACAGGATCAGGAATGGGAGCGGGAGTGGGAGCCTCCTCCTCTCTCGCCCCCCGACCTTCCCCATCTCCTGGGTGGAGACGAGTACTATGAAGTGCAGTGAAGGAATTGTTTGAGTAGAAAGGAGGGTGAAGGTCAGGACTAGCAGGATATTGGAGATTGTATTTGGTTTCAAGGACATAGGCTATGATGTGTCCTAAGGCTAGATTGGGCTTTCTCTTATGGCCTGGATCACGAATTGTGGTTAGGTGATCGATGTAGCGAAAGAGTAGATCAGTGGCATTGAATTCTCTTTGGGCCATAATGTAGAAAGTAGTGAGGGAAAGTAGCGGTGTGATGTGGATCCGGTCCCCGGCTTTTAGAATTATGGAGGTGCGAAGGACATGTTGGATAGTCCTAGCATCTTTGACTAAAGAGCTAGTCTCTTCAACATGGAAAGGTGCATTGGTCTGGCGAAGGAAGTGATTTGCCATGGACCAGTCAAAATCAGGATCAGAGGCTATTAGATGCAGCTTATCCCCGGTGGTGGATAGCTGTAAAAGATCAAAACAATCCTGATATGTGATTTCGACAGGGCGTCGATTCACATAGGAGGTCAGGGCTGTGAAGGAGCGGTTAATGCACAAGCTGGCATAAAATTCATAGAGGAGTTTGGAAGAGAAAGGGACGGCGAGAGTGAATATAAAACAAAGAGAGGTGTGGGCAAAAAGATTCATTACCGGATATGAGAGATGGACAGGATTAATTGTCCGGGAGAGGGTGATGCTACACTCTTTGTAGCGACGGTAGGCAGCCTAATCTTCTGCCTCCCTGAATCGAGGATCCAAAGTCGACCTCGAAGAACTCCCAGACGTCTAACGAACACGCTTCCCACCAGCCATAGAAGAAGGTTTTAACAAGAAAACACAAAGGAAGAAGAGTGGAGGGTGAGAAAATATGGCTGGAATTGGCCTGTATTTAAAGAAACGGCCATATCGTCCTGGCCGATATGGTCCAATAATTACGTACAGGCTGATTGGTCAAAAAGGCGGTCCGATCGTCCGGGCCGATCAGATATCGGCCAGGCTGATTAGACACAGGCGATCGGCCCGAGGAGTCAGGCCGAACGACCGTTGAAAAAGCAGATCGTCCGGGCCGTTTAGGTGTATCGTCCAGGACGATGCACAATAATTGATTGTACCGGCAGAAGTTAAAACGTTTAAAATGCTTGCCACGTGTATCATCCAGGACGAACAGTGGATCGGCCCGGACGATTGTCCAATAATGGATCGTCCGGGGCCGAATTTAAAGATCAAAACGTGCTGACACGTGGATCGTCCAAGACGATCCAGTGTATCGGCCAGGATGATGCACATAAAATGCATCGGCCAGACTAAATATTCTATCGGCCAGGACTATCACCATGTGTTCGATCAAATCGTCCAGGACGATATAGGATCGGCCGGGACGATGAGTTATAGCAAGCACAGAAATAGGTCAGCAGATGGATTTTGAACAGAATTTGTCATATCGTCCAGGACGAT
Organism: Dendrobium nobile; assembly: GCA_022539455.1. Lineage (NCBI taxonomy): Eukaryota > Viridiplantae > Streptophyta > Magnoliopsida > Asparagales > Orchidaceae > Dendrobium > Dendrobium nobile. The sequence continues at coordinate 11,796,395 of CM039722.1, forward strand.
AAAGGTATCGACCAGGACGATGTGACTTGAAATTGAAATCAAGAGATGAAGGCTGATGATCAAGACCCTCAAAAAGTAAAACAAAAGAAAAACAGTCAAAACACAGAAAAATAAAAACAAGGAACACAAGGAAAATCAAAAACGAATATTTTTGGATTTTAATTTTTCTAATTTTTTTGTATTTATGGAGGCATCATATGAGAATTCTTTTCAAAAAGTTAAACTTTTAGAGTTCCAAGAGACCAGGAAGTTTAACAAATCCCAATCATAAGAAGGTAGAACATCTGATTCTGTTAACCCTAGATCGGACATCCTTTAGGGTACAAAATTCTTTTGGAAAACAAAAATCCAACTCAGAATAACTAAATAGGATAATAAGATCTATTTTAGACTTGTTTACAAAGAAAATATCTCATAATTAATAACTCAAAGTAATTTTTCTCAATCATGGAAATTGAAGTCAAGTCTTTGAAAGCATCACATAATCAATGAATTTTCTAAGTTTTAAGAGTTTTACCAAAGAGAAGATAGCTTGCATCTAAAGGGCTCATTTTATGCCTCTTGTCATTTTGATTGGCTCTTTTGAGCATCTTTTGATTCTTTAATACACTTTTGTGTATATAGCTTCTTTTTCAATTTGGCTTCATTGGCCTCTTTCCTTTCTAATTCTTGCAAGCTAGAAACTCTTTAATATACCCTTTAAAAAAAAACTTAGTTGTGAGTATATCCTCCAAATATTAGAGAATAGAAGCTCTCTCTCTAACATAGGAAAGAACAATCCACAACACAAAATCAAAATCATGTGATAAATGCAATGGCAAGATTTCAAAAGCTTGAATGATATCTAAGAACTTTGGCTATTATGCATAAGATAAATTAATGTAGCAAGATAAGAAAAAGATCTTAAATAACAGGCCATGGGTTAAACCGAGTTAGACTTTTATTTTAGAGAGGAAAATCATACCACTAAATAAAGTCAGAAGGAGGGAAAACATCAACAGTAACCTCCCTTTAACTAATTTTGAAAAGCTAAACACTATCTCCAAAAACTCCAAAATCTAAAAGCTTGAAAGGATTAATCATATGGAAGGCCATATTTAAAGAGCAACGTGTTGACAAAATAAAACAAAACAAAACAAATGAAAATAAAGCAAACTAAAATCAACACAAAGTGAGCACAAAAACTAGCACAAAAATAAATAAATAAAAGACACAAAAAACTAACAATTTCAAGCAAGTGATAAAGCAGCGAGTTTAAGCAATTTTGAGCTGCCAGCCTCCTTATGTCCAGTTATCCTATGCTCCCACGAGGTCTTTGGTGAGAGCACTCCTGCAAAACTCAACAACAGTTAGATTTAGGAACCCAAACAGGTTTGGGATCCATCTTATAAAAAGTAGAAGGTGATGCTTGTGTGCCATGCTGTGCATTATTTAATTTTGGTCTCCACACCCATCGTGTACTACAATAAACTGTGCAAGTGTGTGAGATGTGTCCTAGCATGCCACAAGAAAAATATTGAACTCCAGGAAAAGGTTTTCTTAAATGGTTAGGGTAAAAATGCCTCTTCCTAGGTTCTGGCTTTCGATTAGTAGTTGGTGTCATCCTAGCTTTCTTACATGTTTCCAAATCATTTTGAATCCTCAAATTTGTTCTTTTTAATGCATCAATCTCAATCCTCAAATTTTTCTCAATCTCTTTAGATTTCTTAAGATCAACCTTAAGTGAGGTGTGTGAAGCTTTTAATGCATTATGTTCATCAATTAATTCCAAATGCTTTTTGTTCAACTCATCAAATTCATCAAGAAGAACCATGTGATTTGAATCAATCGTTGCATGATCTTTGAGAAAAACTTCATGCTCTTTTTATATATTTGAATGTTCTAATTTTAGGCTAGCATGAGTCTTCTTAAGTTTTTTATATGATGCATGGATTTTTTCACAAATTTCAAACAATTCATCATAGGTTGGTTTACATACCTCTTCCTCATCACTTTGATTTTCTCCCATGAAACAAAAATTCGTAGTCTCTTCCTCTGGTTCAGTCTCAGAGGAATCAGTACCAGATTCTGCCCAAAAACCTCTTTGGATTTTCTTCTTGTCCTTCCTTGACTTGGCTTTCTCCTCACCTTTTTCCTTTTCTTTGCTTGAGTGATTTTGAAGTGTAGGGCAATCGGCTTTCACATGTCCAGGTTTCCTGCATTCAAAACAAACAACATAAGAAGATCCCTTAACATATTTGTGATCCTTACCTTTCCTCCAACTTTGATGATGCTTTTGTTTCTTCCTTAGAAAGCTTTTGAATTGCCTTGTGATGAAGGCAATTTCATCGCTTTCAGACCCGGAAGATTCAGAATCCAATTTGTGCGCCTTCAGTGCGATTGTTTTCTCCTTTTTCTTCTCACCTGCATCAAAATTTCTTTGATTCACCCCTTGCTCGTAAGCAATGAGTGAGCCAAGTAAGTTATCAATAGAATAGGTGTTCAAATCTTTAGATTCAGTAATGGCAGTAATTTTTGCATCATAAGACGAAGGCAAGCATCTCAAAATCTTGTTAACTTTTTCATAATTTGAAAGCTCTTTTCCTAGTACATGCAATGAAGTAATAATCTGAGTAAACCTAGTGTACATGTCAGAAATTGATTCATGAGGTTTCATACGAAAAAGTTCGTAGTCATGCAAGAGAATGTTTAAACGGGATTGCTTAACTTCATTAGTACCTTCATAGGTGATGCATAATTTATCCCAAATCTCTTTACCAGTTTTGCAAGTTGAAACACGCATGTAATCCTCAGATTTTAAAGCACAGAAAAAATAGTTCAAACACTTTACATTTAATTGAGCCAAATCACATTCATCAAAAGTCCATTCAGTAAAAGCAACTTCAGTTTTAATACCATTACTTTCACGAGAAGGTGGAGAATAACCTTCTTGAATAAGCATCCACATGCGATAATCAGTAGATTGTAAAAACGTTGATATGCGGGTTTTCCAAAAATCAAAAGGTAGGTTATCGAACAGAGGAGGTCAGGTAATGGAATACCCTTCCGTAGTGTTACGATTCCCAATGTTAGCCATGGACCAAATTCAAAAAGTTTTCAAACTTAAATTTTCGAATCCCGCTCTGATACCACTTGAAAGTTCGTTCGGGATGTTAAGCCCTATGAACTTAGTCCCAAGCTAACCAAGAGGGGGGGTGAATTGGTATTTAAAAAACTTTTAAGACAAAGAAATAAAATCACAAACCAAATCACACCAAAAGAAATTAATGCGGAATTAAAAAGTGCGGAAGCAAAAATAAGAACACAAGATTTATAGTGGTTCGGTCGACTCGACCTACGTCCACTCCTTGGAGGCACCCTCCAAGTATTGTACTACAAAACGTGACTCTCCTTTAGCCCCCACGGCTAGGCGGAGAAGCCCTTACAAGAACCTCCTTTTTGCCACCCCGGCAAGGCAGAGAACCTACCTCCTTTTGCTTCCTCCTGAAGCTGGCAGAGAACCACAACCAAAAGCAAACTCCTTACCTCTACCGACCCTTCCACGGATGAGAAACTCCAGACAAAAGACAAGCAGAGCGATCCTTGAAGCAACCCTTATGAATCCCCCTCACAAGCTCCCCCTCACAAGATCCTCTCTCTCTCTCCCTCTCTCTCTTTCTCTCCTCAAGGTCTTCTCAGGTCAAGGCAGCAGCCAAAGGTCTTCTAAAACGTTTGGAAAAGAGCTCTTAAATAGAAGAGCTCTCAAGGAGCTCATTAATTGCAAGTAGCCGACTTTATCGTCCCGGCCGATATGGACATCGGCCTGGCCGATTAGTACAAATCAATGAAGATCGGCCAGAGCATCGCCCTGGGAACAGTCCTGGACGATTGAAATTTGGTTTGATCGTCCCGGATGATCATACGATCGTCCTGGCCGATTAGTTCAAATCAGACGCAAATCGTCCTGAGCATCGCCCTATTTATGACCTGGCTGATATTTATCGTCCTGAAGCAACTCAAAGATTTTGAATGTATCGTCCTGGCCGATCCTGCGATCGTCCAGGACGATATGATTGTATCAATCATCCTTAATTACTCCGTTGATTTCCTAATCAATTAAGGCATAATTTGGTAATTTCGTCCTGGCCGATATGGGGATCGTCCTGGCCTATAATTTAAAAATACAGTATACCTTAATTGTCTATGGCGGCTACTTCTTTCTATTTTGAGCTTATCATTCTGGCCGATACACGTATCGTCCAGGCCGATATGTTAATGTCGGCTGCCTTAATTAAGAATCCTTAATTAGACTTTCTGTTTTAAGCTGATTGTCTAGGACGATATGAATATCGGCCTGGCCGATGTGGGCAAAAACAGAAATTCTAAGTCTCTCAAGTGTGTGTGTGTGTGTAGGGTTACTTAGCATCAGTCTCTTTAACTATTACAAGTAGACTCAAAAGATGAAAAATAAAATTACAGACTGACTCAACCCTAAACCTACACAAACTTGAACTGGCTTCCTCTTGATCGTCCGATCTTCGATTCCTGAAAAGTTAGAAGCAATAAGTAGTCCAAGAGAAATAGTGTTTGTCAATCATCAAAACATAAGTTATGAAAAATAGATTTGCAACACCAAGAAACCCTAAAAATTTCAATTAGTCGGTATGATCATACAGTATGATCCAATATCATATAATATGATCAGTACAAAATAGCCATTGTCCCAGTACGAAGGATTACAAATAGGCAGAAATTCTGAATAATATCATACAGTATGATATAAACAAATATAGTATAATATATAAAATCCCTCTATTTGTATAGGATGATTACTGGGATGATGAAAACTCATCACTGTATGTCATATGGTATGAACCACTTCGTATAGTACGATTAGTTCAAAATCAAGAGATTATCCAGTACGATGTCCAGGATGATTGAAAATAGCCTTGGTTGATTGTACAATACAAATGGTGTCATACATTATGATAACCAATAAAAAATTAATCCTTAATGTATACACTAATAATGGGGTTAATTTATGTAAGTATTCAAAAATATCGTAGCATATGACAAGATTGTACAGTACGATTAGTTCAAAATTTTCGTATTAAGAACTTACTTAAATTAATCTAGTAGATAGGGTTTTTAATTAGAAATACATCGTACAGTATGATATATATCGTATAGTATGACTTATTTATAGACAGCCATTTAAGCCAGATCGGATCGTACAATATGATTGAAACTCGTAAGATCAAGAGAGAAAAAATTTTCTTCATTTTTAAAACCCTCTCCCCCTGTGTGTGTGCATGGCTGCTCAGTCTTGCATACAATTTGTGGCTAGCCTCAAGAAAAGAAAAATAATAATAAATGAAAAATTATAATGTTATAAACTCCAACTCCTACTCTATCTTGAGTTTCTTGTTGCCTTTAAGTAATTTGTGATCTCCCTGGAATGTTAGTACTCATAGACAAGAGCAAAAATAAAAAAAATATTCAACGAATAATAATTCAATCCACATTATTTTTCATCATCAAAATCTCAGACTAGGGGTTATGGACTGCAACAATCTCTCCCTATTTGATGATGTCAAATAATGTTATTGTTAAAGAAATTAACAAAGAATTTTTATTATTTTTCTTTTTTGTTGTTGTTGCTGTTGTTTTTTTAAATTAAATAAAACAAAAAGAGTAAAAACATAAACAGAAAGAAAATGCAACAGAAAGAAAATGTAATAGAAAGAAAATGCAATTCATTTGAATTAAAAATAATAAGATAAATGAGACAAGACATACTAACTAAAGCACACAACATGATTACCCCCCTTTTGACATCACCAAAAAGATGAGGAACAATTAACACTAAGAAAAATAGCACAAAACAGATACACGTTAGAAAGTAGGATCCTGATCAGGTAGTGGTGGAGGTGGTTGGAAGTAGTGGTGGATAGATGTGAATTATTGATCAATTGAGGAAAAGTGTTCCCTAAACCACCACATGTCGTCCTCATATGTTTGATGATATTCATGTATGTGAGCATCAGGGCGACTTTGTAGTTGGTGGAATCATTTGACTAAGTCATCGTGAGGATAGGCGGGTGCAAGTCCTCGGGGTGGTGTATGCCGTCTTGGTCGAATAAGAGCTCATACTGGAGCAGCCTCTCCTTCTTCTTCATCAAAATCTAGTTCATCCAGCTCTTGTCCCTGATGAAACACAATACGAAAGGAGGCATCCATATAGAAAATGGATGGATTTTCGGGTTCATCAGGATATGTTAATTGATATTTGTTTTGAAGGATATAACTTATGAGGTGGCCAAGGGCTAGATTTTGTTTTCTACGGGTGGTATGGAGGTGAATTATGGTCATGTTTCAAATTTAATCAATAATTAAATCTGCCTCAACAAGTTTAGTGTTTGATAATATAAGGTAGGTAATGGCAAATAAGATTGGGGTCATACAGATTCTATCGCCAGCTTTGGGTATGATTGAGGTTCGAAGAACATGTTGAATGATTATGGCAATTTGGATTAGGGATTTAATAAGTGGTTGGTGTTGGTAGAAAGCTACATTCCTATGGACTAGATTTGCGGCGCTCTAGTAAAATTCATTTCTGAGGAAGGAATGAGCTCTGGGACCTTTAGTAGATAGCCCAATATATTGGGTGAGGTCTACCTTAATGATTTCTATGCGTTGTCAGCAGACAAAAGTGGTGAAGGCCAGGTTTTCAACATTCATGGTTGGGTTTGCTAAGAATTCAAATAAAAGTTTGGAATTGTATGGGAAGGCTAGGGTAAGGAGGAATTGCAGAGTGGTGGATGCGAATAAGCTCATTACCTCAAAATTTTGGGCAACTTGATTTAGCATTCGAGACGGTGTAATTTTGCATGCCTTGTATTTATGATAGGCTTCTTCATCATTGGGGGTCAGGAAATGGTCATTAGGATGGTGAGAGGAAGATGAGCTTCCAAGGACGAGATGACCGTGCTTGTTGGAGCTTACCATTTAGTGAAAACAGGTGAGAGTGAGTGAAATGAGCTTTGGATTTAGCCAGTTTATAGAGTTTTTTACATATCGTATAGTATGATCTAAGATCATACAGTACGATGGGCCATAATGTCATCTGGTTGGATGGTTGGGAAAAGGTGGTCAAATCATACGATATGATGCGTATCGTATAGTATGATATGAAGGAATTTCGATCATCCTGAGGGTCATCGGTACAACCTTTGATGAAATGCATTGTCTAGTACGAACAAGTGTTCGTACAGTATGAACGACAATTATATCATACCGACCCACTTAAAGTTGTCCTCATCCGTTTGGCTGACATGGATCGTACCGTACGAAGAAGTGAAATCGTACAGTACGAAGGGCAATAATGCCATACCAAAAAGTTTGAATGCACTGCTACATATATCGTATAGTATGATGGGACTTGTACAATATGATATGTAGAGATGAAATTGAGACTGGTTATGATCTGTGTAGTTTTGATATATCATATAGTACAAACGTTGATCCATATAGTTCGATGAACAAAATAAATTATCAATTTATTATTATTATTTTTGTGTGGTGAGTGTGTGATGACTAGGAAACACCTTAGACAAAATAAAATAATTTTTTATTGGGTTTCTTTTTTATTTTTTTTATTACGCATTAATATCAATAACACCAAGTCTTGTCCTTAAAGTGCTAAAGGTGTCGTAGGCTAGTGGTTTCGTGAAAGTGTTTGCCAATTGATCTCCAATAGCTATGTGATGTAATTCTATATCTTCTTTAGCTACATAATCTCTTATTAAGTGATGTCTAATATCCATGTGCTTTTTTTTAGAGTGTTAAATTAGATTTTTATATATACATATTACAATTGTATTATTGCACATGATTGGGATGGTTCCTACGGATAATCCAAGATCAATAAATTGTTGTTTCAACCATAGTACTTGTGCAACATAACTTCCTACTTTAATATATTCTGCCTCGAATGTGGATAGGGCTTCCAAAATTTTCTTCCTACTGGACCAAGAAACTAAAGATTGTCCTATGAATTGGAAGGTGCCAGAGGTGTTGTTTCTATACATCCTGCAAAATTAGAATATGAGTACCCGAAGATTTCAAAAGAAGTGCAATGCCTAGGATACTAAATTCCTAAGTTTAGGGTGCCTAGTAGAATCTAAGGATTCTCATGACTGCGGTTAAGTGAGACTCTTTAAGAGAAGCTTGAAAATGGGAACAAAGGCACACACTAAACATTATGTCTAGTCTACTAGCAGTTAAGTAGAGGAGAGATCCGATCATTCCTCTATATTTTTTCTGGTTTACTAATTTTTCATTCGAATCTTTGTCTACTTGAATCATAGAGCTCATTGGGGTATTCATGGGCTTTGTATTGTCCATCTCATATTTTTTTAGAATATCCTTAATGTATTTTGTTTGGCTAAGAAATGTTCCACTTTCCATTTATTTTACACTAAAGCCAAGAAAGTAATTAAACTCTCCCATCATGCTCATTTCAAACTCATTACTCATTATTTTTTAGATTTCATCACATAAACTTTTATGTGAAGATCAAAACAAAATGTCATCCACATAAATCTAAAGAATGAGAATTTTATCTTTAACCTTTTATAAAAATAGTGCGGTATCAACACTACCCTTAACAAATCTTCTATCCAGTAAGAATGAGCTAAGTCTTTCGTACCAAGCTCTAGGTGCTTACTTTAACCCATACAGTGCCTTTTTTAATTTGAATACATGGTTTGAAAATTATGAACTTTCAAATCTGGGGGTTTTCTCAACATAAACATCCTCTTTGATTACCTCATTCAGAAAAGAACTCTTTACGTCTATTTGATATAGTTTAAAAATTTTGAATCAAGTAAAGGCTAAGAGCACTCTTATGTCTTCTAGTCTAGCTACTAGGGCAAAGGTTTCTTCAAAGTCTATGCCTTCAATCATACCCCTTAGCTACTAGTTTGGCCTTATTTCTTACTATGGTTCTTGAGTCATTCACCTTATTTTTAAAGACTCATTTTGTTCCAACTACACTCTACTCTTTAGGTCTCTTGAATAATTCCCAAATATTATTTCTGGTGAATTTATTCAATTCTTCTTGCATTGCTAGGATCCAAAAATTATCTCCTAAAGCTTGATCTATATTTGTGGATTTTATCATAGAGATGAATGCATAATGACTAACTTTCTTCCTAAGTCCATGCCTAGTTCTCACACCTTCTAACGTGTATCCTAAAATTAATTCTTTAGGATGACTAGAAGAATATATCCATTATCTAAGCAAGTCTTCTTGATGTTCCGCCCTTTCTCCTTTGGTCATAGTTTTTACTCCCTAAATTACCTCTACTTTTTTTTTTCAATTTTTGATTGAGAGGCCTTATCTAATTCATCAAACACTACATGGATGGACTCTTCTACTGCTAGGGTTCTCTTATTGAAGATTCTATAGGCCTTACCTATAGATGAGTAACCTAAGAAGACACCCTCATCAGACTTGGGATCAAATTTTCCTAAGGAAAGTTTTCCATTAATTAGGATAAAGCACTTAAAACCAAAGACATGTAAGTGTGAAAGATTTGGTGTCCGACCCTTAAAGAGTTCATAAGGAGTTTTATTTAGCTTCGATCTAATGTTCACCCTATTTATGACATAACACACCGTGTTTATTACTTCTGCCCAAAAATATCTGGGAAGGGTATACTCAGCTAAGATTACCCTAGCTGCTTTTACCAACGTTCTATTCTTTCTGTTTGCTATTCCATTTTGCTGAGGAGTTTTAAGGCTAAAAAATTATGCTCTATTCTTATCTCTTGATAAAATGATTCAAATTTTTTATTTTGAAACTCTCCACCATGATCATTATGGATTATTGAGATTTCACATCCTAATTTTCATTGAATCCAAGTGGAGAAAAACTTAAATTTCTCAAACGACTCATTCTTATGTGCTAAGAATCTTACCCAAGTGAATCTAGTGAAGTCGTCAATAATTATAAATCTATACTTTTTCCCATCTAGGCTAGCTGTGCTAACAGGTCCAAATAAGTTAATGTGAAGGATTTCCACTGGCTTAGAAGTGACACATCTTTGATTGAATGAAAGGATGATTTTATTTGTTTTCCTAGTTGGCACTTATCGCATAGAAGGTCCTTAGTGAATTCTAACTTATGTACGCCTCTAATTAAGTTTTTCTAAGTGTTTTCATACTAGCATGGCATAGTCTCCTATGCCATAGCCAAGAGTCATCTATTATTATTTTTAAGAAAATTGAATTTGAATTTTCAATGCAATCAAGATCTAACATGTAAACATTATTCATTTATTTTCCTTCTAAAATAAGTTTGTCATTTAAACTAATCAGACATTTATCAGAAAGAAATTTTATGTCAAAACCTTTATTATACAATTGACTAATGCTTAGTAAATTATGGTTTAAAGCATCAACTAATAAAACATTCTCAATTAAAAAAATCTTAGCATTTCCAACAATACTTAAGCTCACCACTTTTCTGGTGGTGTTGCTTCCCAACAATACTTTGCCTCTAGTCCTGGTCTCCATTATAATGAACTTCTTCATGTCTCTAGTCATATGTTGCGAGCAGCTACTATCTAGGTACCATATTCTCTCATTAGGCCTTTTATGAGAGCTCCCCTATAAAGTCATTCAAGGGGTAGATTTGGAAACTTGAGTGAGTTTAAATTCCTTCTTATGCTTGCATGAATTAGTTGTATGAATGTTATGCTGTGATGAATGCAATTTAGGTCTCCATACTAGGTGTGTCCTATAGTGAATCAGGCATGTGCGGGCAAGGTGACCTAGCATGTCATAAGAGAAGCACCTAACATCGGGAAATGGGTTCACTAACCTATGTGAGTGGTGATGCCTCTTCCTAAAGTTATGTGATGCATGCAATGTCAGGGGTTTTCTTGGTTGGGCTAATATAGATGATGTCTTATCTTTTTCACGTGCTATGATTTTTTTTTTTAAATGTGTTATTTTGATATTCCAATCTTGTAACTTCCCATTTTAAAAGATGTTCATTATGATCTAACTCCAATGCAAGTTTCTCTAGTTTTTTAAACTCATTTTCTAATTCAATATGTGTTGTTTTTAAGGATTCATGTGTGTTAGTTAATTCAACATGCTTCTTATTTAATGCATCAAACTCATCAAGCAAGGTCATGTGATCTCTATCGAAATCAAAATTTTCTTTAACTAAGTTAGCATGCTCAATTTATAAAGTACTAAAATTAATATTAAGACTAGCATGCATTTTCTTTAACTTTCTATACGAGTCATAAATTTTCTCAGAAATAAGTAAAAAATCTTTATATGAAAGTTGACATACCTCGTCTTGATCTGATTGATCAAAATTATTGTTAGCCATTCGACATAAATTCGTTACCTCCTGCTCTGCTTCTTCTTCAGGCGATTCTGAGGCAGAGTTGAGCTAAAATGCTTTTTGTGTCTTCATCTTTCCTTTCTTATATTTTACTTTCTCATTGCCTTTTTCCTTAGTTGGTTGACTCTTTAAGTTAGAGCAATTAGCTCGAGGGTGACCTGGTTTCCTGTACTCAAAATAAATTGTGTCAAATAAAACTTTAGTATTTCTTGTGCTTTTACTTTTGTTCCAGTTATTCTAATGACGCCTTTATTTTCTTTTTAGAAAGTTCTTAAACTGTCGGGTCATTAAGGCTATGTCATCTTCTTCCTCCACTACTGAACTTTCACTTTCTGAGTTGTTTGCTTTCAATGCCACTGTCCGCTCCTTTTCTCCTGCATCATTTTGCCTTTGACTCACTCCTTGCTCATACATAATGAGTGATCCAAGCAAATTGTCAATATAATAAATGTTTAAATCTTTGGATTCAGTGATTGCAGTAATTTAGCATCATAAGAACTCGGTAAGCATCTAAAAATCTTATTAACTTTTTTGGAATTAGAAATTTTTTTACCTAAAGCATGGAAGGATGTCACTATTTGGGTGAACCTAGTATACATGTCAGATATTGTTTCGCTAGGTTTCATACGAAATAGTTTGTAATCGTGCAGTAGAATTTTAAGTCTAGACGGTTTAACCTCACTAGTTCCTTTGTACATGATGCATAGTCTATTCCAAATCTCCTTACTAGTAGCATAGGTATGTACTCTTATGTAGTTCTCAGATTTCAATGCACAAAGAAATAATTTAAACACTTCACATTTAATTGCACAAAATCCTTATCCTTATTGCTCCATTAACTAAAAGGTACTTGCCTTTTCACACCATTCACAAGTTTAAGTGCAATGTAACATTCTTTTACCAACATCCACATACGATAGTCTATAGACTATAAAAAAGTAGATATTTTAATTTTCTAAAAATCAAACAGAAAATTATCAAATAAAGGTGGACAGGTTATAGAATAATCCTGCACAATATTACAATTACCAAAATGAGACATGATCAATTTTTTAAAGATTTCTAAAATACTATTTTTGAAACCCCGTTCTTATACCAATTGAAATTACGAGATGCACCAAGAAGGGGGGTGAATTAAAAATTTGTTACAATAAAAAGACAATCCTAAATAGGAGTTCTAATTTTTTTATGTTTTTAAATTTTAAATAAGAAAAATAATTGATACGGAGGCGAAAGCTTAAAACATAATTTGCAATAATATGTAGTGAAAAATTAACTTGCTCAACAATGAATTTCATAATGGTGTTCACTAAGCAATTTTAACGAAAATAAAATGCAGTAAGGGAAAAATCACATTAGAGAATTTATAGTGGTTCAGTCACTTATCCTACGTCCACTTCCCAGAGTCCTCCACTATGAAAATTTTACTACTAAATAGTAATTCTCCTTTTGCCCCCACATCAAGGAGAAGAAGCCTTTACAAACCTCACTTTCACCAACCCGACGTGGTGGAGTTCCAAGCGCTTTGTCACCCTCCTGGTGATGGCAATGTACCTTCTCATTTTTCTCTCTCTTGGAGAAGACATAGTACCTTAGAGGACACGGATGTAGAAAAATCTCTCCCTTAGAGAGCCTCCCACAAGATCTTCTCGGGCCACAGGAGGAGTAACGTGCAGCAAGCTAGGAGTAACCGTGTGATCTCCCTCACACTCCTTCTCCCTCACAAAGCCCACCTTCTCCTTCCTCTCATAAACCCTAAAATATTCTCAACAGTTGTCTCTCAAGGAATCCTCCTCTAATCACATTCCTCTCTCACACACTCACTCCAAAAACCATAAGTTTTGATACTTAAAAAGGCTCCAAGAAATCCTAAAAATTTCAATTTAGCTGTTATGATCATACAATGTGATACAATATCGTACAGTATGATCAGTACAAAATAGTCTTCATCCTGGTACGAAGGATTATAAACAGGCAAAAATTCTAAATAATATCATACAATATGATATAAATCAGTACAACGCGATATGTAAAATCCTTCTATTTATACAGGATAATTTTTGGGATGATGAAAACTTATGATTGTACGTCGTAAGGTATGAACCACTTCATATACTATGATTAGTTCAAAATTAAGAGATCGTCCAATACGACATCCACGATGAACAAAAATAACCTCAGTTGATCATACATTACGAATGGTGTCGTACAGTATGATAACCAATCAAAAATTATTCCATGATTTATGCACTAATCAGGGGTTTAATTTAAGTATGTATTAAAAAATATCTTACTATATGGTAGGATAGTACAATACGATCAGTTCAAAATTTTTGTATTATGAACTTAAATTAATTTGGAGACTAGGGTTTTTAATTAGAAACACATCATACAGTACTATATCCATCATATATTATGACTTATTTACAGACAGCAGTTTAAGCCAGACCATATCGTATAGTATGATTGAAACTCGTACAGTACGATCGACAGAGAAACAAAATTTCTTCATTTTTAAAACCCTCTCCCCCTGTGTGTGTGCTTGGTTGCTTAGTCTTGCATATAATTTGTAGCCACACTCAAGAAAAGAAAAATAATAATAAATAAAAAATTATAATGTTATAAACTCTAACTCCTACTCTATCCAATTTTGAGTCTTCTTGTTGCCCTGAGTAACTTGTGATCTCCCTGAACTATTAGTACTCATAAATAAGAGCTTAAATAAAAAATATTTAATGAATAATAATTCAATCGACCTTATTTGTCATCATCAAAATCTCAGACTAGGGGTCATAGACTATAACAGATCTAGCTACGGTGGATTAGCCATCTCAAAATATTAAATATATTTGTATGCAACCCATACACATAAAAATAAATTAAATGAGCAACCCAAACTACCCATAAGCATCTCACTCTTCTATAAAGTAGATCCTTTAGCTTTGTTACAATTTACTTCTCTAACCTTGCTCTTATACAAAAAAGCTTATCACAATCCGACTCGATATGTCTGGATATTACACATAGGTCATATTATGTCCGATTTATGAAAGACTAACCACAAGTTTTGGTCGAAGAAGTACTAAAATAAAACTTCTTATTTATGTACTACATAGAGCCACTATTAAATATAATATAAAGTGAAAGACTATTGAATCTCAAAATAATTTTTGATGTATCAACCAAAAAACATATAATTTTAAGTCTATCTATAATAATGCTTGGTAATAGAGAGAATAAAAAAAATAAAAAAGATAAGAATATAAAAATTAAAACCAACAAAAATATTCCTACAACCTAGATCATAATATGCTATCTAAAACTACTCAGCCCGCTCCTTACACATCCCTTGGCCTAAAAATAGAAACAAAAAATATGAATGAGCTAATACAGTTTAGTAGGTTATTACATCCTAAAATAGAAATTAATAACTAAAATAAAAAATTGAAAATACTACCTTATAAAAGTACTATATGAAAAATTGAGACTGAAATTAAAGCAAAAGTTGATGCTAAACCAAATGAATTATAAATAGATATTCATTTTATTAGAATGACTCTCACCCAAATTTTAAATATCCATATAGCTTCGTTAATAGAATCTCATCTCAGTAGCCCACAGGCCCCAACATAATAAAATCTCACCTCATTTGGCCATTGGCAACAACATAATAGAATCCTACCTCGATCACCCATTAACACAAACATAACAAATTCCCGTCTCATTCACCCAATGGTGCCGGCATTACAGAATCCAACCTCAATCTCCCATTGGCGCAAACATAACATCACATCATATCGCGTCACATCACATCATATATTTTTTACATTTTTTTATGTATTAATTAAATCATAATTAGATTAAATTTAGAAATTATTAAAATACCTCAATGGTCGGCAACAAAAACATTACTGAATAAAATTTTAATATTTTAAAACATAACTAAATTATTAGAGTTTGTTTAAAACATCATATGAAGCTTTAATTGAATTGAAAAAGTATTTTTAGATGTTAAAATAAATTTAGGAATAGATAAAAATTGCTAATTTTTTAAAATCACAAAAAATAGAAAATATAAAAAATGTTCATAATTTCAACATCTATAACATTTAAAAAGTTACATGGTAAAAAATTTATCGAAATAAAATTATCCTCATTTTTTCAGAAACACAAATATAAATTCAAGAAAAAATCTAAAAATATTAGATTTTTGAAAACTGAAGTAGGTAAAATGTAATATACCTTCAGACAAATAAATTTCACAACTTGGCCGACGGATGAAAATAGCTCCAGTATCATTAAATTATAGCTTTTTCCTCTCTCCTATATTTTCTTCTCTAATTTTCTAAAAATCTTCTATGTTATTGAATAGAGAAAAAGGGATAATGGCTTAACATATATAAAGTGCTTTTAGAATTTTTTTAATAAAATAATCATATAATATAAAAATATTATTATAATTAATTTTTTGTATAAAATTCCTATAAATATTTTTAGGGATTCAAAAATTATAAAAAATATCAATAAACTAGATCATTTTATTTAAAAATACTGGTGATGCTGGTTTGCAAAATGAACACCTAACAGTAAAAAATCTTCAATTTTATCGATAAGTGTTAATTTCTTAAGGAATTGCACTAATACCTAAAATTTATGAAAACATTAATGAAAGTAAAGCACAACAATATATAAGTTATGGAGAAGACATTTTGGATTTTAACTTATAATGACTACTAAAATAATTTTTGACACTTATAGATAAAAAAAAATTTTTTTTTATAAATTTTTAAGTTATGACATCATCTTTATCATCATCTTTATTATTGTAATAGTCATCTTGGATTCCTAGTAAAACATCTTGTTTTGATAACTTTTTCAAAATTAATTGCATGTTCTCGTTGATCTCCTATTGTGTAACCAATTGCCTTAGTTTATGTTTCCTTTTAGTCTCTATGATATTGATAGATACAAACTTTACTTCATAGAATGACCTCTCAGGTTATACATTCACTCCTTAAATAAGCCTCCTTCAGGACTCCATTGCTCATTGACTATAGCTCTACAACCTCCGATGCCAACCAACAATTGTACTCTGTCACCATCATCCCTGATTATAGTCCTCCAACTTATGTCACCCACTACCTATAATCCTCAAACCATTATTATACGATTACAATCCTTCTTATCTCCTCAATCGTTTAGGATCCTCTAACCTATAATCTCCTAGCTAGAATCATCTAGCCACTCTAACTCCTACTTAATTCATTATAGCCAGCATCACTAATAATATCCACGTAGGTCATCACCAATAATCTCCTAGCCACTTTGGCTCCATACGGTAGCCTTAGAATTTTTGTTGAATGTTTTGGTCTCTATTCTCCTCTTCTCAAAGGAGTACGTCTAAATAAATAAGCAATCAATTTCCTAATGATGACTCTCATGGCAGAGCTAGAAACTTTTTTGTAGGGCACAAATTATCGATTTTAAAATATTTTCAATATTTTTCATTTGGGTGGTTTAAAAATTTATACTTGTTGTGTTCTAGAGTATTTGCGGTGGTAGAGAAAAATAAAGTTTAACACTTAGTGTTGTACAAAAACCCATCACGCAATAAAATAAGAGAGAGTGTGTAGCATTTATGAGACACCAAGATTTTTATGTGGAAAACCCCTAAAAAAGGGGGAAAAACCACGGGGCCTAGCCCAATTTGAATGAATCCACTATTATTTACTGTCGGTTACAAATGAGGCCCTTCTTTTGGGGAAGGCCTTAGCTTGATGTACATCTTATGGAGTATATTACATGGTAGAAATATAAAGAATCACTGTTGACGTATTTGTTTGGTTAGAAGGTCCATAGTCTGGTGATGAAGGTCAGAAGATTTATAGTCGACAGGTGATGAAGGTCATAAAGTCTGTTGTCTGACAATGGAGGTTAGAAGGACTATAGTCGGTGGGCGACATAAGTCTGGAGGACCATAGTCGGTAGGAGACGGAGGTCGAAAGGACTGTAGTCAGTGGGCGACGTAAGTTAGGAGAATAGTAGCCGGCTAGCGATGGAGGTTGGAAGGACTATAGTCGGTGGGCGATGTAAGTCAGAGGAACATAGTCGGTGGGCTGCGTAAGTCAGAAGGAACGTAGTCAGCGGGCGATGGAGGTCGGAAGGACTATAATCAACGGGCGATGTAAGTCAAAAGAATCGTAATCTAGAAATGAAGGTTAGAAGGACGACATCAGGTAGAAGTCTAGCAATTGATAGAAATCTAGCATCAGATAGATGTCCGGTGAAAGTCCAACAATGGTAGAGGTCTGACGTTGGGTAGAAGCCTTCTGACTAGCAGAGGTCTGGCGTCGGGTAGAAGTTCGACGTCAGTTTGTGGCCTGAGAGAACTCTGGTGTTAGATGGTATTCGGGCAAAACTCTAGATTCACTTGGAGATCAGGCGGAGTTTTGGCATCATTTGTAGATCCGGTGGAGTTTCTGCATCATTTGGAAGTTAGATGGAACTCCGGCGTCACTTGGAAGTCGGGAAGAATTCTAAAGTCACTTGGGCAGAATTCTGGCATCACTTGGAAGTTGGGCAAAATTCCGACATTAGTTGAAGGTCGGACGGAACTCCGATGTCACTTGAAATTCAGGCGGAACTCCGACAGTGGTCGTTAGGAGGAGGATCAAGGGCAAAGGTGGAGTGGTTTGGATGGACGGCTGATATTGAATCCTTTGATCGTGGACCATTTGTCAAACATTTGAAGGTCTTAATGATGTCAGAATTCGACAATCTTGGGCTCGTTAGATTTGCCTTATCGAATCGCTTGATTCGACTATAAGCATGTCATACTTGAAGACCGTTTGGTAATCAAAATTATGGATTGAACATTTTGAAGGTGCTTCGGGCCTTCGATTCGGACCCATTTGGGCTCGGATTGAGCTGAATTTGGTGTCGTTGGTTTCGTATTTCTGAGACACTCAGTTTAACTGTATGTTTGATGAAATCAAAGTTCACGTGATCCTGAATTTAATTTTTGAAGCTTCCAACTTGATTTTTGCCTCGAGATTTGTGCCCGATCAAGATAATTTTATGATAACATACCAAGACTTGCCAACAAAAAATATAAATTACATAACAAATACAATTTTTTTAATCAAAGAGCATATTGTATGATTAAATAAAAATGAATAAATTTTAATAATACATTAATATATTAAAAAAAAACAATTTAAATATGAAAAATTTTACTTACATGAACAAAACATTATGATCCTTATCTCTACAACTTGTACAATTATAATTTATTGTATTTGCTTCATTAAAATTTTAATCAAAGGTAATTTTGAGTTTTAAAATTAAGGAAAATAATAAATTATATAAACTAAAATCATGAAAAAAAATCAACAACTTGAGCTTTGAAAAATTAGTACACTTTCTATTCACGAGAAATTAGCTTAACTTGTGTATATCCTAAGTGTATTCTTAAGAAAATTATCATTTAAATAAAATTAAAATTAGCTATTTTTTGTTGTTTAAGCAACCATAGTAAAGTGAGAAAATACGGAAAGAGAAGGAAGAAAAAATTCCTACAGTGTCGAAGTTGAAGAGAGAGAGAGAGAGAGAGAGAGAGAGAGAGAGGGTGAGCATAATGGGAACCTGATATTTCCTAGGTTTGCTTTTCCGTCCCCTTGTCCATTGTTTGTTACTATTCTACTTTGCCTCATTCGCATGAAGGTAGAGTTTTGGACGAGTCGTTAAATAGCATCTTCTCTCCTCCCTTGTCGGATCCGAAGTCACACCTCTGCACTGTTCGATCGAAAGTAAGAATTACAACAAAGAGAGCTTGCTCATTGCAAACTTGCAAAGGCAGCCATCTTTCTTCCACTCCTAGTGGGGCACGTGACCCGTTAAAGTATACTTCTCTACCACCATACAAATTTGGGCGCGCTACAATACTTAAGTTTCCATATCATTCATGGTTTAATAAAACTTTGATTTATAATTTAAATGTGATAAAAATTATATATATATATATATATATATATATATATATATATATATATATATATATAGAGAGAGAGAGAGAGAGAGAGAGAGAGAGAGAGAGGGGTCTTTATATCATAAAATTTTAAATTTTATCATAAAAACTAATTAAAATAACGGAATAGATCATCATTGTTAGAATATTTATAGGAAATAGAAAGTGTTGAGCAAATGGCATATTAAAAAAATCAGAAATACATTGAGTCTGCCATTTTAAATTTAAAAACAAATTCTAACACAATGAAAACAACCTTTGTCACTTGAAAAGGCGGAACAGGAGATTAGGACCAGATGAATTCTAATGACACGTAGATCCACGTCGGCTCCTTCTAGTTACTTCCATAGAACCATCGATCGTGCGGGTGCACAGTGGACCAGGCGCAGGCGCCGAATACGAAATTGTTTGGATAAGGACTTGCCAAGGACACGTAATATTTAAAAATTAAACCTTGCACTTAATTAACAGAGAATATTTGGTTCGAAAATCTTCATCAAAATATATTTACGAAAAATGTGCAAATCACTATATTAATAATCATTTTATTTTTTTTGGAAGTTTCAATAAGATTTGTCTTAAATTATAAAAAAAATGTTTGAGTCCATTTAAGGATTGAAATCAAGGGTGGATCCAGCTAATTTTTTTAGGGTGGGCAAAAAAAATTTTTTTTAGGGATGAGCAAAGGTACTTAGGATTGATATAAGTAGGGCAAAAAAGATTTTTGACGGGGGAAATGCCCAAAAGACCCAAAATATTTCAAAATATCCTCTTTAAATATTTTAAATTTTTTTTTAGGGTGTGCATTTGCCCACCCTAAGTCCTTGGTGGATCCGCCCATGATTGAGATAGCGTCTAGGAATGTGGTGAATGTCGAGCTAGCTCGTTGAATCTCTGATCCATCCCATGAAAGGGCGACCTCCTTTGTGGGCTCGGGCGATTAGGATTTATTGATCATACTGGTAAATTCTCCTCAAAGTTGAGCCAATGTAGGCCTCATTTAAGAAAGAGTTTTACTGTTATGATTCACCTGCGAAATATTTATGAAGATATATGAGTATATATATTAAAATTTAATTTTAGCTTAAATTAGTAAATAAAAAATAAAAAAATATATAATTAGATTACAAATAAATTTATAAATTTTAAAATGCTATTGAGGTTATAAAAGTTTATATATATATATATATTATTTCATAAAATCTTAAATAAGGAATACCAAAAAAAAAAAAAAAAAATCACGTGCAAGAGCATCGTGACGTGAAACTGATCCCTGAAGGCATCTTGACACGAAGGTCTTTTACGCAAACCTACGTGGAAAATAGATGGAAGAAGCCGACATTGTACAAAGTACAGTTTGACGTGAAGGCCAGCTACTCTCCACTCCCCGCCACACATTCCGTATATAACACTACAAATAAAAGTAATAATTTACTCACCACTATTTATTTATGTATATACATACATATATAAAAATTGAGAGCCTAATTTAAAATTGGCCAAAATTTTAAAATACTTAATATTAATTAAAATTTTAAATATGTAAAGAAAAAAAATATAATCATTTTTGGGGGGAGCAAAAGATGAACAATCTGGTTCAAATATTCATTGGAGGATCCTTCAAGCAGTAAGTATTGTATTTGTGACAATTATTTTATTTATTTATTTATTACATACATATATAAAATTAAAGTTTGTGCTGGCATGCTAACTAAAACTTTAGGCATGTGAAAAATTAAGCTAATCATTCACAAACCAAACTAGCAATTGTTGATGGTTATGTAATAATAAGTAGTGGCACAAGTGCTAAGTATAATGATAATCGAAAAGATATTGATTTGGAATATGGTGGGGTTTGCTTAGAAGGCGAGTGACAAGTGCATAGACTTATAAGGGATTACTATGCGAGGATTATTTGCACTACCGACATAATTGTTAGCACAAACACAATTTTGGGTATTGTAGAAAAATTAATTGGGAGGAGTTCATTTACTCATATTTATTTTTTTATTATTAAATTTGCATAGATTATAACATACCATCTTGAGAGATAGATTTATGCTTTACTATCGATCTAAATATAAAAATATAATATTTTTTGATAATCAAAATTAACTTAAGGAATACGATATTCATCCCAAAAAATAAAGAAAACATTCACAAATTATATATATATATAGAAGATCGGGATAATCCACCCAAACAAAAGTTTGAGGGGTGCATATACAATCTTGACTTATGTCTACCTGGAGTGGACAACCAGCTAACCACCTAAGCATATATTATGGTATGATGCACGCAAGTAAAATAATAAATTTTATAATAGAATCAAAGGTTCAAGTTCATAATTTAAATTAGGAATTTATATGATGAGTAAGGTTTAATTGAGCTTAACAAATACATTTTATATTGTTTCACTTAACTTAAAACTTTTCAAAGATGCACTTAATTCACCTTAGACTCTACTTTTACTCTAACCAAGATGACCCATTTTTAAAGAAAATCTAGCAATATAACAACCCTATACCAGCATAAATAGCAAACTTAGGCCGATATGCAAGAGGCTATCACTTGCTTGCTGTTTGCATTGTTGAATCTTGAATAGGTTGTTAAACCTAAGCTTATGTCCCAAGGCTAATCAAGAGGGAAGGCTGAATTGGTAATTTTAAAAATTCTCTTGGATTTTAAAATTTGAAACCAGTTAACAATTCATAGCAAGTTAATTGAAGTTATTTAAAAGCAAAATTTTCAACCACAAAATTAAAATTGCAGTAAGCAGCAAAAATTTAAACGACACAAAGATTTATACTGGTTCAATCAAACACGACCTACATCCACTCCTTGAATACTCCCTCTTCAGGTATTACACTATTATCAAAAGTGACTCTTCTTTTTCTCACATAGCAAGGTGAAGAAGCCTTTACAAAACTCTCTTCCATCAATCCCCAGTGCGGCAGAGAACTGTCCTTTCACACCCTCCAAATGTAAGCAGAGAATCTTTGTCCTTTCACACCAACGAAGTGTAGGTAGAGTACCTTTGGTTGTTCACTCTCTCCAAGTGTTAGTAGAGAATCATCTTCCTTTCACACTCTCCAAGTGTCAGTATTGAATAGTCGTTCTATCACACCCTTCAAGTATCGATAGAGAACCATGACTGTTCATACTCTTCAAGTGTCGGTAGAGAATCGGATCTTCTTCAAAGATCTTCTCACAAACAATCTAAAAAAATAAGAGGAAGAGTAAAAAATACAAATCACACAGAGATCCTTACCTTTGAGTAACCTTGTGAACCCTTCACATTCCACTAACAAGAAATCTCTCTCAAACACTCTCTCCTTTAATTGTCCTTAAAAAATCATTAAGCAAAGATTAAAAAGGAGATATTAATGTCAGTTTTTAATGGACCTTTTATATAAAAGATACAAAAAATTATCTAGAAAACTTAATTTTTCAATTTTGAGCGTACGCGATCGTACAGTACGATCGTATGCTCATACATACGAATAATTCAAATATTATTACGTACGAACCTATTGTGAATCAGTACAAAATCATTTCATACCCGATCATCATCCGATATGAACCAAGTTCGTCTAGGATGAATAGTTAAAAAATGTCAAAATTCGTCTGTACAAAACATTGGGACAAAATGAGCGAGAATGGACCCAAGACATTCGTCCTTGTACAAAACTGGAATCGTCCCATACGATCCATGCTTAAAAAATTTTTTTGTGCTAGAATGGAACCGAGACATTCATCCTTGTATGAAAATGGGATCGTCCCATATAATCTTTGTACGAGAACATACCCGAGATATTTGTCCTTTTACAAAGCTAGGATCATCCCGTACAATCTTCATGCGAGAATAGACTCGAGATGTTTGTAATTGTATAAAGCTAGGATCATCCCGTATGATCCATTCTTAGAGAAAATATTTTCATTTTTGTTCGTTCGACTACTCGTTAGGAAAAATAACTGACAAGATCATCCCGTACAAAGTGATATTATATAGTACGATCAGCTTTAAAAATATGAATTTTAAACTCTCCCCTGTTGCAAATCTATTTTCATGACTTTTGTTTTAATGATTGACAAACACTATTGATTCTCTTTGACTACCTGTTACTTTTAAGTTTTCAGGAATTGAAGATTGGACGAACAAACGAAGCCAGTTCAAGATTGCGTAGGTCTAGGGTTGAGTCAGTCTGTACTTTGTTCTTTTCTTTTCTTGAGTCTATTTGTAATGGTCAAAGAGACTGATGCTAAGTAACCCTACACACACACACTTGAGAGACTTAGCAATTCTGTTTTTACTCATATCGGCCAGGACGATATTTACATCGTCCTGGACGATCAGGCTTAAAACAGAAAGTCTAATTAAGGATTCTTAATTAAGGCAGCCGTCATTAATGGATCATCCTGGATGATACATGTATCGGCCAGGACGATAAGCTCAAAATAGAAAGAAGTTGCCGCCATAGACAATTAAGGTATATTGTATTTTTAAATAATCGGCCAGGACGATCACTGATCGTCCTTGACGATATTCACAAATTATGCCTTAATTGATCAGGAAATCAAGGGAGTAATTAAGGATGATTGATACGATCATATCATCCTGGACGATCGCAAGATCGGTGATCGGCCAGGATGATCTATTCAAAAACCTTAGTTACTTCAAGACGATAAAAATCGGCCAGCTCGAGTTCAGGGCGATGCTCTGGACGATTTTTCTCTGATTTGAACTGATCGGCCGGGACGATCGTGAGATCGGCCTGGACGATCAAGCCAATTTTAAATTGTCCAGTTTGCATTCAGGGCGATGCTCTGGCCGATCTTCTAAGATTTGTACTGATCGGCCAGGCCGATGTCCATATCGGTTTGGACGATATTGTCGGCAATTTGTAGTTAATGAGCTCCTTTGAAGCTCTTCTATTTAAGAGCTCTTATTCAACATTTTGAAAAACCTTGGTGCTGCTGCCTTGACCTGAGAAGGCCTTGAGAAGAGAAAGAGAGAGAGGATCTTGTGAGGGGGAGCTTGTGAGGGGATTCACAAGGGTTGCTTCAAGGATCGCTCTACTTATTCTTCGTCTAGAGTTTCTCATCTGTGGAAGGGTCGGTTGAGGTAAGGAGTTAGCATCTGGTTGTGGTTCTCTGCCACCTTCAGGAGAAAGCAAAAAGAGATAGGTTCTCTACCTTGTCGGGGTGGCAAAAAGGAGGTGCTTTGTAAAGGCTTCTCCGCCTAGCTGTGAGGGCTAAAGGGGAGTCACGATTGTAGTACAATACTCGGAGGGCGTCTTCGGGGAGTGGACGTAGGTCGAGTTGACCGAACCACTATAAATTTATGTTTCTTGCTTCCGCACTTTTAATTTCCACATTTATTTTTCTCGTGGTGTGATTTTGGTTTATGTGATTTTTGTTCTTTGTGAAAAGAAATTTTAAAATACCAATTCACTCCCCCTCTTGGTTAGCTTGGGCCAGTTCTATAGGGCTTAACATCCCTAACGAACTTTCAAGTGGTATCAGAGCGGAATTCATAAAAACTAAGTTTGAAAACTTTTTGAATTTTGATCCATGGCTAACCTGGGGAATCATAACACTATGGAAGGTTATTCAATTACACGACCTCCCTTGTTTGACAACTTACCTTTTGATTTCTGAAAAACCCGCATGTCAACGTTTTTACAATCTACTGATTATCGCATGTGGATGCTTATCAAAGAAGGTTACTCTCCACCGTCTCGTGAAATTAATGGTGTTAAAACTGAAGTTGCTTTTATTGAATGGACTTTCGATGAACGAGATTTAGCTCAATTGAATGTAAAATGTTTGAACTATTTTTTCTGTGCTTTAAAATCTGAGGATTACATGCGTGTCTCTACTTGCAAAACTGGTAAAGAAATTTGGGATAAATTGTGTATCACCTATGAAGGCACTAATGAGGTTAAATAATCCCGTTTGAATATTCTCTTGCATGATTACGAACTTTTTCGTATGAAACCTCATGAATCGATTTCTAACATGTATACTAGGTTTACTCAGATAGTTACTTCACTGCATGCTCAAGAAAAAGAACTTTCAAACTATAAAAAAGTAAACAAGATCTTGAAATGCTTGCCTTCATCATATGATGCTAAAATCACTGCAATCACTGAATCTAAAGATTTGAATACTTATTCTATTGATAACTTACTTGGCTCACTCATTGCTTACGAGCAAGGAGTGAATCAAAGAAATCTTTATGCAGGTGAAAAGAAGAAGGAGAAAACAGTTGCATTGAAGGGGCACAAATCAGATTCTGAATCTTCCGGGTCTGAAAGCGATGAAGTTGCCTTCATCACAAGGCAATTCAAAAGCTTTCTAAGGAAGAATCAAAATCATCATTGGAGAAAAGGTAGGGATCATAAACATCCTAAAGGATCTTCTGATGTTGTTTATTATGAATGCAGAAAGCCTGAACATGTGAGAGCCGATTGTCCTACACTTCAAGATCACTCGAGCAAATAAAAGGAAAAAGGTGAGGAGAAACCTAAGTTTAGGAAGGACAAGAAGAGAGTCCAAAAGGCGTTCTGGGAAGAATCTGGTACTGATTCCTCTGAGACTGAATCAGAGGAAGAGACTACAAACCTGTGCTTAATGGGGGAAGATCATCTTGTGCAAAGTGATGAGGAAGAGGTATGTAAACCAACCTATGATGAATTGTTTGAGATTTGTGAGAAAGTCATGCATCATACAAAAAACTTAAGAAGACTCATGCTAGCTTAAAAGTGGAACTTGTAAATTTGGAAAAAGAGTATGTAGTCATTTTTAAAGATCATTCAATGATTGATTCAAATCATATGGCTCTTCTTGATGAATTTGATGATTTAAACAAAAAGCATTTGGAATTAATTGATGAACACAATGCATTAAAAGTTTCACACACATCTCTTAATTCTGATCTTAAGAAATCTAAAGAGATTGAGAAAAATTTGAGGATTGATAATGATGTATTAAAAAGAACTAACTTGAGGATTCAAAATTATTTGGATACATGTAAGAAAAATCGGATGACATCTACTTTTGATCCTAAGCCAGAACCTAGGAAGATGTATTATAACTCAAACCTTCTTAAGAAACCCTTTTTCCTGGAGTTAGATGTTTTTCATGTGGCATGCTAGGACACATCTCACACACTTGCACCGTTCACCATAGTACACATTGGGTGTGGAGACCTAAGATGCATGATTCACAGCATACCATATCTGCATTGCATTCTACTTTTCCTAAGAAGGGGCCAAAACTTGTTTGGGTTCCTAAATCTGACTGTTGTTGAGTTTTGCTGGAGTGCTCTCACCAAAGACCTTGTGGGAGCATAGGACAACTGGACATATGAAGGCCCGAAGCTCATAAATGCTTAAACCTGCTGCTTCAATAATTTCTTGAAATGTGTTTTCTTTTTTTTTGTGTTTTATTTCCGCTTTGTTGTTGTTTTAATTTGTTTTATTTTCACTTTGCTTTTATAAATGGTTTCCCATATGTTGAATCTTTTCAAGATTTCAGATTTTGGAGTTTTGAAGATAGAGTTTAGCTTTTCTAAAATTGGTTAAAGGGAGAAACACCGTTGATGATTTCCCTCCTTCTGACCTTATTTAGTGGTATGATTTTGTTCTCTAAACAAAAGTCTAACTCATTTTAGCCAATGGTTTTTGAAACTAAGATTCTTTTTAACTTGCTACAATAATCTATCTTGTACATAATATCCAAAGTTCTTATATATCTTTCAAGTTATTTAAATTCTTGCCATTGCTTTTATCACATGATTTTGATTTTGTTTTGTGACTTGTTCTTCCCTATGTTAGAGAGAGAGCTCCTATTCTCTAATATTTGGAGGATATACTCACAACTAAGGGCTTTTTAAGAGTTTTGTTAAAGGGAATGTAGCTTGAAAGAATTAAGAAGGAAAATGAAAAGATGCAAATTTGAAATATATTTATACACAAAAGTGTATCAAAAATCAAGATGCTCAAAGAGCCAATTCAAAGACAAAAGAGGCATAAAATGAGCCCACTAATTTCAAGCTACTATCTCTTCTCTAAACTCTTAAAACTTAGAGAACTCACTGATTATTTGATGATTTCAAAGGCTTAATTTTAAATTCCATGATTGAGACAAATTACTTTGTTCTATTATGTATGAAATTTTTTTTCTTTGTAAACAAGTTTTGATTGGATCTTCTTTTTGCCAATTAGGTTTATTCTGAGTTAAGCATGTTTGTTTTTCAAAAGAAAATTTGTATCATAAAGAACGACTGATCTAAGGTTAACAGAATCGGATATTCTATCGTTGTCTGATTAGGATTGGCTAAACTCCTTGATCTTGTGGAACTCTAAAGTTTAATTATTTGAGAACTTCTCATATGAAGCCTTGATAAAACAAAAAAAAATTAGAAAAATTAAAATTAAAAAATATTCATTTTTTATTTTCGTTGTTTTTAGCTTTCTATTACTGTATTTTTGTCTACTTTTATTTTGTTTTATTTTTGAGGGCCTTGATTATCACCATCTCTTCTTTGGATTCAAATTTCTTGTCACATCATCCTGGCCGATACCTGTATCATCCTGGACGATTAGATAAAATCTCTTCAAATTTTCATATGCTGGTCTTTTCTGTGCTTGCTGTAACTCATCGTCCTGGACGATCTTATATCGTCCTGGATGATCTGATCGAACTCTGTTCCAATCATGTTGATAGTCCTGGCCGATGCATTTATGGTCATCGTCCTAGCTGATACACTGGATCGTCCTGGACGATCCACGTGTCAGCATGTTTGAATATTTAAAATCGGCCCCGGATGATCCATTATTGGACAATCGTCCTGGCCGATCCACTGTTCATCCTGGACGATACACGTGGCACAGATTTAAAACATTTTTAACTTCAGCCGGTACGATCAATTATTGTGCATCATCCTGGATGATACACCTAATCGGCCTGGACGATCTGCTTTTTCAACGGTCGTCCGGCCTGACTCCTCCGGATGATCGCCTGTGTCTAATCGTTCTGGCCGATATCTGATTGGCCCGGATGATCAGACCACCTTTTTGACCAATCGGCCTGTACGCAATTATTGATCCATATCATCCTGGACGATTCTGCGATCGGCCTGGACGATATGGCCATGTCTTTAAATTCTGGCCAATCCAGCCATATTTTCCACTTCATCTCTTCTCCTCTTGTGTCTCCTTGCTAATATCTTTTCTATGGCTGGTGGAAAACGTGTTTGACAAACTTCTAGGAGTTCTTTGAGGGCTAGGATTGACCCTCGTTTCAGGGAGGCAGAAGATGAAGCTGCCTACCGGACTTAATTTTTCGATACATTGATCACTTAACCATAATCTGCGATCCAGGTCATAAGAGGAAACCTAATCTAGCTTTAGGACACATCATAGCCTATATCCTTGAAACCAAATACCAACTTCAGTATCCTATTTCACCTAACCTCCCAACTCTCTTATACTCAAACAGTTCCTTCAGTACCCTTCACAGTACTCGTCTCCACCTTGGGGATGAGGAACCTCGGGGGGCTGAGGAGGAGGAGGCTCCCGCTCCCACTCCCGTTCCTGATCCTGTTCCTCTCCACCAGCACTCTCCGGTTGATCAGTCAAAGAAAGATTGATGCAGGTGAACTACGAAAGGAGAAGAATATTGCACTAAAAGTGGAAGAGTCAGAGAGTGAACACTCATAACCTGAGGATGAAGATGATATTGCATTAATGACTAGACAATTCAGAAGCTTTTTAAAGAGGAAGCAGAAGAGATGCCAACAATGGAATAGAGGTAAGTTTAACAAAAATGGCAAGGTTTTTAATGAAGTGATTTGTTATGAATGCAAGAAACCAGGTCATATCAAGACTGATTGGCCAAAACTCAAAGCCACTCCTAGCAAGGAGAAGGTAGAGGAGAAACCAATTGTAAAGAAGGGCAAGAAGAAATTTCAAAGAGCTTTCGGGGCGGACTCAGCTTCAGACTCATCTGAGACTGAAAAAGAAGAAGAAGTCACCAACCTTTGCTTGATGGCAGATAATGTCGATCAATCAGATCAAGAAGAGGTATGTGACTTAACTTATGATGAATTGTTCGAAGTTTCTGAACACATACATGATGCATATTGGAAAATGAAAAAGATGCATGCTAGTGTAAGTTTAGAATTAGAAGAGCTTAAAAAGGAACATGAAATCCTTAGGAAAGATCATGCATTAATAGATGACAACCACATGAAACTAGTTGACGAATATGATGACTTGAATAAGAATTTTGAAAATTTAAAATCATCCTATGCTGATCTTGAAAGAGATTTTAAAAAATTTAAGGATGAATTTGAGAGGAAAACATATCGAATCAGTTATACAAATCGAATCTTGGAAGAAATGAATTCATTGGAAGAAATGAATTCATTTTTTAAATTGACAATAAGAGCTCTTGAGGATAATAGGATACCCCCCAAACATGAAGATTTTACAAATCCTAAATATTATCCTAAATATATGAAATCCCTTAGAAGATAAATAAATGGAAGAAAACTTAGGAATACTTTTCCTAATATTAAATGTAATAATTGTAGATTTTTGGGACATATAGCTCACACTTATACTTTGAAGATGAAATCTTATTTGGTGTGGAAACCTAAGATGCATAAACCTAGACATATCATACATGCATCTGATTATAAATTTCTAAAAGGTGAACCCAAACTTGTTTGGGTTCCCAGGTCTAACATTTGATATTTTTGCAGGGTTGCTCTCACACAAGACCTCGTGGGAGCATATGGTACCTAGACAGCGGATGTTCAAAGCATATGACTGGAGATACTGCTCAATTCATAACGCTGGAAGCTAGGAGTGGAGGCAAGGTTACACTTAGAGATAATACCACAAAGAAAGTGGTTGGATCAGGTATGATTGGAAATTTGAAAAACGTTTTCATAGACAATGTGTTATTGGTTGAAGGCTTAAAACATAATTTGTTAAGTATAAGTCAGCTATGTGATAAGGGCTATAGTGTAAAATTTTTACCTACTAGCTGCATATTAAGCCTAAATGGGAAAGAAGTTTTAAATGGAAAAAGGGTAAACAATGTTTACATGCTAGATTTAAATTATATTCAATCTCCTACTGCTTTTAGTTTGAAAACTGTTTCTGATGAATCATGGCTTTGGCATAGGAGACTTTGTCATTCTAGTATGAAAAACCTTAGGAGAATTACCCAAAAGAACTTAGTGAGAGGTATACCAAAACTAGACTTTACTAAGGACCACCTTTGTGATGCATGTCAATTAGAAAAATAAGTGAAGTCCTCTTTTAAGTCCAATAAGGATCTTAGGACTAGTATGTTACGGATCTATGGCTTATGATTTTGATGATAGCAAACATTCTTTTTCTCTATGACTGTTTTCTACTAACGTTTCAGGTCCACACTATCAGACTGCAATCTGGAACCAGCTCAAGATTGGGTAGACTAGGCCTGTGTCAGTTTGTAATCTTTTTCCTTTCTTGAATCTATTGTATTTTGTGTGGCATATGATGATTTGTATTTTGGAAGATTTTCTATTGTGCCCTAAAAGTTTTTTATTTTTGGTAACATCGTCCGGGACGATATTTATATCGTCCTGGACGATCTGATAAAAGTAGAAATTCTAATTAGGGCATCCTCTTTAAAGCAGCCGTCTTTATGCAAAACACATCGTCCTGGACGATTTTGTATCGGCCAGGATGATCGGCTCAATACAGCAAGAATCTGCCGCCAGATCTACTTAGGAAAATCTTATTTTTGGACATCGTCCCGGTGGATCGTCCTGGACTATAAAATATCGTCCCAGACGATCCAGAGCAATTTTTCCAAAATTTCTCAAGAAGTTTTGGAAAGCATTTAATGGGGATTTCGTCCAAGCCGATCGCAAGATCGTCCGGGACGATTAGACATCATCCAGCTTCATTTCAGGGCGATATTTAGGATGATTTTTCTCATATTTGTGCTAATCGGCAAGGATGATTTGGATATCATCCTGGACGATAATGACGACAACTTGCATTAATGAGCTCGTTTTGAGAGCGTCTATTTAAGCTATGGCAAGGCACTTTGTAAGTGTCTTTGGCAGCCATTGTAGCTTCGTTCTTGTGGGGGAAACATGAAGAGAGAGCTTGAAAGGGAGAGAGGAAAGGGTGGAGTTTGAGAGGGAGAAGATCCTGTGAGGGGGAGGAACTCAAGGGAGTGTGGTGGGGGATCGACACGGTTGCTCCGGCAAACTCGCATCTTTGTACCATCAGATTCAAGGCTTGTCTGGAGGTAAGTTCACCAAAGAAGAAGATCTCTTTGGTGTCAAAAGACCCAGCGACTCCGCCGCACCGGGGAAGGTGGAAGTGATTTAGTAAGGGCTTCTCCGCCTAGCTGTGGGGGCTAAAGGAGAGACACTTGTGTTAGTGCAATACTTGGGGGGTGCCTCCAAGGAGTGGACGTAGGTCAATGTTTGACCGAACCACTATAAATCCGGTGTGTTCTTTTCTTATTATCGCTTCCGCATTTATTTTTCTCCGCACTTTGTTTGTGGTGATTGTGGTTAGAATTTTATCTTTGGTTTTAAGATTTTCCAATTCACAACTCTTCTTAATTAGCTTTGGGACTAAGTTCATAGGGCTTAACATCCCTAACGAACTTTCAAGTGGTATCAGAGCGATTTTCATAAAATAAGTTTTTAAAAGCTTTTGAATTTCGATCCATGGCTAATTTTTTAAATCGTATTGTTGCGGAAGGTTATTCAATCACCAGACCTCTTTTATTTGAAAATATGTCATTTGATTTTTGGAAAACTCGCATGTCTATTTTCTTGCAATCGATTGATTTTCGCATGTGTCATATGATTTTAACTAGTTATTCATCACCGTCACGAATTGTTTATGAAGTTAAAATTGATATTCCTTTTAGTTAATGGAACAGGAAAGAACAACTGAATGCTCAACTGAATGCAAAGTCTTTAAATTGCTTTTTCTATGCTTTAAATTCTGAAGATTTCATGTTAGTATCCACGTGCACTACTGGTAAGGAAGTTTGGGATAAACTACACACCATATACGAAGGCACTAGTGAAATCAAACAATCCAAGCTGAATTTGTTAATGCATGATTTTGAACTGTTTTCCATGAAACCTTATGAGACGATCTTAGACATGTACACTAGTTTCATTCAAATTGAAACATCATTGCATGCCTTAGGAAAAGAGTTTTCAAATTTTGAAAAAGTCAATAAAATT
This sequence comes from Dendrobium nobile, assembly GCA_022539455.1. Lineage (NCBI taxonomy): Eukaryota > Viridiplantae > Streptophyta > Magnoliopsida > Asparagales > Orchidaceae > Dendrobium > Dendrobium nobile. Next base: position 11,829,110 of record CM039722.1, read on the forward strand.
CTTCGTTGTTTACTTGAAAAATTTGATGCCAAAGTTGTTGCTATTTGTGAATCTAAAGATTTGAATGTATATTCTATTGATAATTTGATTGGCTCACTCATTGCCTACGAGCAAGGTTTGGGTCAAAGACTTTTTGATGCAGGTGAAACGATCGATCTAAAAGTTGAAGATACGGAAAGAGGAAGCTTAGTTGGTGACGAAAGCAATGACTTGTCAAGCAAATCCCAAAGCTCACCAAAGTATAAGCCAAAGTGGAAAAAAGGTAAAAGTGGTAAGGATGTCCATATTTCTTCTGACATTATTTGCTTTCGATGTAGGAAGCCTGGACATATGAAAAATCAGTGCCCTAATTTAAGAATTCTTCCTACGAAAGAAAAGGGCAAGACGAAGCAAAATTTAAATTGGGGAAATAATGAAAGGAGAAAAATCTCATGGGCAGATCTGGTTTCTGAAGCATCGGACCAGGAGAGAGATAATGGTTAAAAGCCTGTCGTATTTTTGTGTTGTGTTTTTATTTTTATGTTTTTTTTCTTTTTTTTGTTTTGTTTATTCTTTGAGATTTTCATTTTCGTGAAAGTTTTTGTCTGATCAACACACACATTCACTTTTCTAAAAATGAAAAATCTACTTCTTATTTTTTTCTTGAAATCTTTGGTAAGTTGTGTTTGACTTCTCTAAAATAGTCAAAGTAAGAAAACTCGTGTTTTTGATTCTCAATCTCTATTTCCTAAAAGAGGTTATTCTACTTTTGATTTAAAATCTTCATCATATTTAAATTGGATTTTGAAATTGATTTTTTTTCATCTCCCTACATTTTTTCTATCGCATAGAAATCTTTTGCAAGATTGTTGAATCCACCTTAAAATTTTCTTAATCAAGTTGTTTGTGTTGTCAATAATTTGGGTTTACTTTTATTTTGAAAATATAAGAAAGAAAGCATATTTTTTGAAAAAAAAAAAAAATTTGACCAATGATGTCAAACCAAGAGATGCGCAATGACACCAAATTGAAAAAAATAATACACAAAGTGTATTGAAAATCAAAAGATGCTCAAAGAGTCATTCAACTGATAAAGGGCATAAAATGAGCCCACATAAAAAAATATGCTTATTTTTTTCTTATACTACTAAAAACTTAAGAAAATCCTTGATATGTTCGAAACTTGTGCTTGAAAATCTTGGTTCCTGATTCAGCAATTCGTGCATTGATCTTCTATTAGTATGTTTTATGGAAGGAGTTTTCAAAAATTAATGTTTCTTTTTCCGTTTATTTTTTGATTTGGATATTGAATTAAAAAGTTTTGTTAGCCTTTAAAAGAACTTAAGCTTGGATTAACAATTTATGAATTTCTTACTTTTTCTGGATTATACGTTGTCAATCCAATTCTACTAAGTTTTTTTGATTAAAACTAAGAGGTAACTTTCTCATTTTAAGAATATTTGTTTTTTCACTAGATCAGAAAACATTTTTTGTCTTTTGTTTTATTTATTTTTTTTGTTTGTGCCTCCTCTCTTTTTGATAATGTCAAAGGGGGAGAACGTATATTTGAATTTTCGTACTGATATCATGTTTGTATCCTATTTTCAAAAAATTAAAAACAACAAAAATATTTTCATTTCCCCTATTTTTTTAAAAGTGTTATTCTAGTGAGGGGGAGATTAGGAGAAATTGCTTTCCTTTGAAAATTCAAATTTTAGGAGAAATTGCTTTCTTTTAAAAATTCAAATTAAATTGTTTGCCATCATCAAAAAGGGGGAGATTGTTGCCGATCTATGGCTTATGATTTTGATGATAACAAACATTCTTTTTCTCTGTGACTGCTTTCTACTAACGTTTCAGGTCCACACTATCAGACTGCAATCTGGAACTAGCTCAAGATTAGGTAGACTAGGCCTGTCTCAATTTGTAATCTTTTTCCTTTCTTGAGTCTATTGTATTTTGTGTGGCATATGATGATTTGTATTTTGGAAGATTTTCTATTGTGCCCTAAAAGTTTTTTATTTTTGGTAACATCGTTCGGGACGATATTTATATCGTCCTGAACGATCTGACAAAAGTAGAAATCCTAATTAGGGCATCCTCTTTAAAGCAGTCGTCTTTATGCAAAACACATCGTCCTGGACGATTTTGTATCGGCCAGGACGATCAGCTCAATACAATAAGAATCTGCCTCTAGATCTACTTAGAAAAATCTTATTTTTGGACATCGTCCCGGTGGATCGTCCTGGACTATAAAATATCATCCCGGATGATCCAGAGCAATTTTTCCAAAATTTCTCAAGCAGTTTTGGAAAGCATTTAATGGGGATTTCGTCCAGGCCAATCGCAAGATCGTCCGGGACGATTAGACATCGTCCAGCTTCATTTCATGGCGATATTCAGGACAATTTTCCTCATATTTGTGCTAATCGGCCAGGACGATTTGGATATCGTCCTGGACGATAATGGTGGCAACTTGCATTAATGAGCTCATTTTGAGAGCCTCTATTTAAGCCATGGCAAGGCACTTTGTAAGTGTCTTTGGCAGCCATTGTAGCTTCGTTCTTGTGGGGGAAACTTGAAGAGAGAGCTTGAAAGGGAGAGAGGAAAGGGTGGAGTTTGAGAGGGAGAAGATCCTGTGAGGGGGAGGAACTCAAGGGAGTGTGGTGGGGGATCCACACGGTTGCTCCGGCGAACTCGCATCTTAGTACCATCGGATTCAAGGCTTGTCTCGAGGTAAGTTCACCAAAGAAGAAGATCTCTTTGGTGTCAAAGGACCCGGCGACTCCGCCGCACCGGGGAAGGTGAAAGTGATTTTGTAAGGGCTTCTCCGCCTAGCTGTGGGGGCTAAAGGAGAGACACTTGTGTTAGTGCAATACTTGGGGGGTGCCTCCAAGGAGTGGACATAGGTCAAGGTTTGACCGAACCACTATAAATTCGGTGTGTTTTTTTCTTATATTTGCTTCCGCATTTATTTTTCTTCCGCACTTTGTTTGTGGTGATTGTGGTTAAAATTTTATCTTTGGTTTTAAGATTTTCTAATTCACCACTCTTCTTAATTAGCTTTGGGACTAAGTTCATAGGGTTTAAAATCCCGAACGAACTTTCATAGTAAACCATTAGAAATTCTTCACATGGATCTTTTTGGACTAGTAGGAACTGTAAGTCTAGGAGGGAAGGTATACAGATTTGTTATAGTGGATGATTTCTCAAGATTCACTTGGGTTAAATTTCTTTTTCATAAGAATGAATCGTTTGAGGAATTTAGAAATTTTTTGACTTGGATTCAAAAAAAATTAGGGTGTGAAATAATTTCTATATAAAGTGATCATGGAGGAGAATTTGAAAATGAAAGATTTGAAAATTTTTGTAAAGAAAAAGGGATTGATCACAATTTTTCTGCACCTAGAACCCCTCAACAAAATGGGGTAGTTGAAAGGAAAAACAGAATATTAATAGATGCCGCCCGAGCAATGTTGGCAGAATACTCACTTCCTAGATATTTTTGGGCTGAGGCGGTTAGCACTGCATGTTATGTTCTGAATAGGGTGAATGTGAGATCGAATTTAAATAAAACACCCTATGAGTTGTTAAAAGGTAGAACACCAATTTTGTCTCATTTGCATGTTTTTGGTTGCAAGGTGTTCATTCATAATAATGGAAAATCTGCCTTAGGAAAATTTGATCCAAAATCAGATGAAGGAATTTTTGTTGGATATTCAAGTGTTGGAAAATCTTATAGGGTATTCAACAAAAGAACCTTAGTAATTGAAGAAATCACACATGTTGTATTTGATGAATCTAGAAATTTTGAAGAGCCAAATGTTGTTGAAGATGAGATTGAGAAAAACTCTCAAAAGATTGATAAAATAAATTTGGAAGAAAATGTGGAAGAGAATTTGGAAACAGAAAACCCTTTGCCTAGAGATTTGAGATTTTCTAAAAATCACCCAAGGGAATTGATTATAGGTGAACCTAGTGAGGGTGTTATAACCATGCGTGGATTAAACAAGGAAATCAATTATTCAGCCTTTATTTCAACTATAGATCCCACTAATGTTGATCAAGCACTTTCTGATGAATTTTGGATATTGGTCATGCAAGAAGAGTTGAATCAATTTGTAAGAAATAAAGTTTGGGAATTAACTTCAAGGCCAAAAGATCAAAGTATTGTTGGAACCAAGTGGGTGTTCAAAAATAAAATGAATAACTCAGGAGTAGTCATTAAAAATAAGGCTAGATTAGTTGCTAAGGGGTATAATCAAATTAAAGAAATTGATTTTGAGGAGACTTTTGCCCCTGTAGCTAGACTTGAAGCAATTAGGGTTTTACTTGCCTTTGCCTGTTTTAAAGGTTTTAAATTATTTCAAATGGATGTCAAAAGTGCATTTTTAAATGGGGTAATTGAAGAAGATGTTTTTGTAGAACAACCTCCAGGTTTTGAAAATTCTAAATACCCTAATCATATTTTCAAGTTAAAAAAGGCATTATATGGATTGAAACAGGCACCCAGGGCTTGGTATGAGAGGTTAAGCACCTTCCTACTTGAAAGATCTTTTGAAAAAGGAAGTTTGGATATAACTCACTTTTTAAAGAAATTTGGAAAGGATATTCTCATTGTTCAAATTTATGTGGATGATATCATTTTTGGATCTTCAAATAAAAATCTTTGTGATGATTTTTCTAAAATAATGAGTAGTGAATTTGAAATGAGTCTAATGGGAGATTTAAATTACTTTCTAGGTTTTAGCATTAAGCAACTTGAGGAAGGTACATTTCTTAGTCAAACTAAATATGTAAAGGACATCCTCAAAAAATATGAAATGGACAATGTTAAACCTGTTAGTACACCAATGAGTTTCTCAGTTCAGTTGGACAAGGACATTAAGGGAAAATCTGTTAATCAAAAGAAATTTAGAGGGATTATTGGATCTTTACTTTACTTGACTGCTAGCCGACCAGATATTATGTTCAGTGTTTGCTTATGTGCTAGATTTCAATCAGATCCAAAAGAATCACATTTGACAGAAGTGAAAAGGATATTAAGATATTTACTAGGAACTCAGAACTTAGGAATTTGGTATCCTAAGTTTAGCTCTTCATTTGAAGTAATTGGTTATTCAGATTCTGACTTTGCATGCTGTAGAGTGGATAGGAAAAGCACTTATAGAACATGTCAATTCATTAGTTTCATGGTCTAGTAGAAAATAAAATTCAGTGGCCCTATTTACTGCAGAAGCAGAATACATTGCATTAGGAAGTTGTGTGGCACAAGTACTTTGGTTAAAACAACAGTTGATTGATTTAGGATTAACTATAGGCACTATTCCAATTTATTGTGATAATACAAGTGCTATTTGCATTTCTAAAAATCCTATTCAACATTCTATAACCAAACACATTGACATAAGGCATCATTTCATAAGGGATCATGTATCCAAGGGAGAAATTTAACTTACTCATGTTTCAACTGAAAATTAACTTGCAGAAATTTTTACAAAACCTTTAGCCTTTAATACCTTCAGTACATTAAGAACAAGGCTTGGTGTAATTGATTTGAATGCTTAAATAAAAATGTTTTTGCAACATTGATATTTCTATTTTCGTAGTTTATGTTTTTATGATTTTGTTTTTGTGATTTTTATTTGTTTTGAGTGATTTTATTTTAGAGTCTGTGAATTTGTCATTGTCTATTGTGATTTGTATGTTTAGTTTGATTTTCTTTGATAAAAATTCAAAAATCCAAAAATTTGTGATAATCGTCCGAGACGAAAATTTTTCGTACAGGAATATGTGTATAAAATTCAGTTTGCGTGATTTGAAACGTCTTGAGAGCAGTTTTTAATGTAGTTCATCTGTACGATCTACATGATCGCCCGGGATGAATTTTTTTTTTTAAACGTCGGGATGATTAAATGCAGCAGTTGAATGGATAAGTAAGTTTTAATTATAACTTCGTCAATACGAACCTTTGGTTCGTCCAGACGAACAGACGTCGATTCATAGCGGGGGACGGTTTTCAACTGCCATTAAAATGAATTAATTTTTGATAGTTTGTACGAAAATTAATCGTCTATACGATCAGTCAAGTCAAAAAGTCTGTACGAAAGGACGTATCATAAGTTGTGTTGATTACGAAAAGCCGTTATATTTTGGATGAATTTGATCGTCTGTACGAAACTTTTTCGTCTAGACGAACGATAATTTTCGTCCAGGACGAACGTATCATTTTCTTTAAATGAGATGGTTTTCTAACTCAACAATCACATTTCCAAACATCTCTTTCAATCCCTTTCGATTTCTAGATCAATAATGGCCTCCTCTAGCAAGCAACAAAAGGTTTTAGCAAAAAAACCCCATAGGAATTCTTCTGAGAACTTTCTTTCAAAAGAAAATGAGGAATCCTTTCCTCGATTTGCCTCTGCAAAAGTCACTCCATCTCACATTCTGATCCAGAGTGAGATAAACTTCAAGGTTATGCATCTTTTCGCTTCCACTCAGTTTGAATTTATCTTAACTCTTATCCACCTCTACAACAAACAGATCTTCCTTTACTTCCTAGCAAATATGAGTTTCATCTTCGACCACTCCTCTGTCAGTTCTTTTGTTTTTAAACAAAAGGTTGAAATCACAAAGCATGACTTAGGTGCTTTTCTCAACTTAAGAACTGAAGGTTTAAGAGCCCACACCCTTATGAATGATAACACCTTCAAGTGGTTTGAAATCAATAGGGTGATTAGAGGAAATAGCCTAGATTATCATATTACTAGAGTTTCTGGAATGACAAAAAATGCTCGAATCATCCAGCACATTCTTAGATCTTCTATTATTCCAAAAGCTGGTGATAGAATCAACATTACTCCACTTCTTTCTGTTGTGACATTTTTGATTATGAGAAAGAGTCCTATTGATGAAGCCCAACTTATCTTAGACTATCTTTATGGGCTTTCCGAAATTGGGCATGCTGATCTAAAAAGAAAAAGGAATATTTTATTAGGTCACTTAGTTACCTTTATTTTGGAAAAGAAATACAATCTAGTGCATCCTGATGAAGAATATGAAGAGCCAGTCTACTACAATGATGCTTCTTTTAGAGCGATCTTCAAGAATGAAAAAGAGAAAGCACATATCAGTGCTTCTGAAGAAGAAGAAGAAGAAGGAGCGCAAACATCTGCACCTCAACCAAATTATCAGAATTTGATTGAGAAATTTGATAAACTTGAGACTCATTTTGATCAACGATTTGATCAAATTGATGCTCAACTTCAGCAGCAGCAACAGGACATTGGTAATATAAGAAATGAAGTTCATGAAATTAATACCAATGTTATGTTGATGAGTACCTACTTCAACTTATTTGGTGGTGTTCCTCCTCCTCCTCCAGAAGAATAGAAATTTGGGTTGTTTGATTTTCTAGATGTTTCTTGTATCAGTGTTTGCTTTAAAAGTTTAGTGTTTTTTTTTCTCTTTTCTTTTTGTATTGATATTATGAATTGATATTGTAATATCAATATTTGTGTGTTTGGTTTAGACTTGAATTGGTGTTGAAATGTGTTTAATCTTTATGAATTTTATTTAGTCTTTTTAATCTTAATTGTGCTTAAATTAGATTGTAATTTGAGATTAATGTCGTTAGATAATCTAGACTTTCTAAATTTAAAATTTGTTTATAACTTGTTATAATTAAAATTTTTAATTTCATGTCTATTCATTTAGACTACATTAAATTTAATATTATTATTACAATTAAGATGTTTTTTTATTTTGTATTTCTTTGATCAAGTGATATTTATGCACTTAGAAAAATTTGAAATTTTAGATTATTGATCTTGAAAAGAATTGGTATCAATTACTCTTAAAAATTATACGAAAAGTACAAAAATTAAAAGGAATGCGCAAAGGTTCGCAAATGTCAAAAAGAGGCACAAAATAAGCCCAATGTAAAAAGATGCATAAAAATATGCCAAATAATTGAAAAAGATGCGCAAAGCGCCACATGTGATAATTCTCTTCTTTCCAGATTCTTTCAATCTCTTAATTCAAATTGATCTTATGTTCATTAATATTTCTATTGAACTTTGAAATATACAATTTTTATTCATCTCTCTTGTAATGATCTTCTTTATCTCAAATGTTTAAATTGAATCATGTCTTTGATAAATTCTTCTTACTTACAATGTTATATCACTTCTTAAATTCTATGAATTTCAATGATTTACCTAATGTTATTAGTTTTAGATTGCATACCATATGTCAATCACTCTTTAGATTAAATTTTCAAATGGACTTCATATAATTACTTACATTTCTTGTCTATTTCTTCTTCACTTTTTGTTGTTGTAAAAAAGGGAGAGAAATTATTGTGTTTGTATGTATTGTATTTTGGTTTTGTGTCATTTGGCTTTGTATTTTGATTTTGTGTCATTTGACTTGTGTTATTAGTATTATCTTATTTTATTTTATTTTATTTTTTTTGTTTTGTTAAAAAATTTTGAAAAACAAAAATTGTGTTCTTTAGTTCAAAATGCCTCCTTATTTTCATGTTTTCATTATTTCAGGGGGAGTTTAGGAGAGTTTGTAAATTGAAATCATACAAACAATAATTATTTTGCCATCATTAAAAAGGGGAGATTATTAAGATAGTTGCTATTTGCATGTTTTACATTTTTGCAACTGGTATAGTTTTGATGATTCCAAACATTATTTTTCAAATGTGTAATTATCTCCTAACAATTTTAGAAGATTTGTATTTGCTCTTGTGTGTACTAATATTTCAGGTGAATCATACTCTCAAACACAAAGTCTTTAAATCAAATTCAGCAAGAAATACCATTAGTTTTTGAAGCTTAAAATTATCTTTTTAATTTGAGAGGGAGTGATTGTAATTAAGTGAATAAAAACATACACACACACACATAAGGAGATCATATAAAATTTATACTGATCGTACGGGACAATATCAGTTCGTACGGGACGATCAGACAGTTATCTCCAATTAAGATCACATTGAACGAATAGGAACTGGCTAGAAAAATTTTTCTAAGTCCTATTCGTTCGGGACGAAATTAAATATCGTACGGGACGATTTGCTCTCTGTAAGAATTTTGTCCAGACAAAATTAATTATCGTCAGGGACGATTTGCTCTCTGTAAGAAATTTCGTCCAGACGAAATTAAATATCGTCCGGGACGATTTGCTCTCTGTAAGAATTTCATCCAGACGAAAATAATTATCGTCAGGAATGATTTGCTCTCTGTAAGAATTTCATCCAGACGAAATTAAATATCTTCTAGGATGATTTGGTCTCTGTAATATTTTCGTGCGGACGAACAAATTTTTGTCCAGACGATACAACCGACTTAGGACGGTTTTTCTATATTCATTTTTGGAACCGACCTTGTTATAACCGTTCATACCGAACGAACTTGGTTCGTACGGGACGATCAGCTTGTACGAAAATATTTCGTACACATATACAAAGAGGTTCGTTTCAAGGCTTTTAAGTAATATCATTCAGGATGATACACGATCGTACGGGACGATCCACTGCGTACAGAATTGAAAACTTGCAATTTTTGGGCGGTTTTTCGTGTCTTTTATATAAATAGTCCAAATTAGACTACCATCCAATCTTTTTATCATTTGATCTTCGTGCCTATTGAGAGAAAAGTAAAGGAGGGAGTGTGAGAGAGCATTCAAAGGAGGATTCCTACCACTGGAGTGTGAAGACTTCACTTGGTGTTTAAATGTAAGAATCTCTACTTGTGAATTTGGATTACTTCACTCTTTTCTTTCTTCCTTCTAGATTTCTTATGAGAAGATCTGTCAAGGAGATCCGGTTCGCTGTCGACACTTGGAGAGTGTGAACAGCCGAAGGGTTCGCTGCCTACACTTGGAGAGTGTGAACAGCCGAAGGGTTCGCTGCCTACACTTGGAGAGTGTGAACAGCAGAAGGGTTCGCTGCCTACACTTGGAGAGTGTGAACAGATGGAGGGTTCTCTGCCCACACTAGGAGAGTGTGAAAGGATGGAAGGTTCTCTGCCAACACTGGGGATTGTGTAAAAGGACGACGGTTCTCTGCCGCACCGGGTAGTGGTGAAAAGAGTGTTTGTAAAGGCTTGTCAACCTTGCTGTGGGTGCAAAAGGAGAGTCACTATTGGTATTAGTGCAATACTCAGAGGGTGCCTCTGGGGAGTGGATGTAGGTCTGGTTTAGACCGAACCACTATAAATCTTGTGTCATTTACTTTACCACTTTTTATTTTCCGCATTTTACTTTTAATTAAAAACTCTGTGGTAGAAAAACTTTTTCTATAAAATTTAATAAAAATTTTCATTTCGGTTCAACACTTTTTCAAAGAGGGTTAAGTTTTTAAAACTACCAATTCACCCACCTCTTGGTAGCCTTGGGACATTAACTTAGGTCTAACAACCTATTCACTAGACTCAACAGCTGGGGTGGCAAAAAGGAGGTGTTTGTAAAGGCTTCCCCGCCTAGCTGTGAGGGCTAAAGGAGAGTCACGTTTGTAGTGCAATACTCGGAGGGCGCCTCTGGGGAGTGGACATAGGTTGAGTTGACCGAACCACTATAAATTTCTGTTTCTTGCTTCCGCACTTTTAATTTTCGCATTTATTTTTCTTGTGGTGCGATTTTGGTTTATGTGATTTTTGTTCTTTGTGAAAAGAAATTTTAAAATACCAATTCACCCCCCCTCTTGGTTAGCTTGGGCCAGTTCTATAGGGCTTAACATCCCTAACGAACTTTCATCCCCCAGTGTGTGTGCTTAGTTACTCAAATATAATCACACTATCTCAGACTCAATAAAATAGAAAAAATATAGACTTCAATTATAATAAACTCTAAATTAATATTGATTTGAAGTTTTCAATAATCGGGAGTATGATTTCCCTAAAATGTTAGTATACATAATAGCAAATAATTCTTCAAAAATATGTTATGAGAAATAATAATAAAACTAAAAATATTTGGAATAATAAAAAATATACAAGTTGCAATAATATCAAACATGCAAAACTAAGTAGCAACTATATCAATAATCTCCCCTTTTTTGATGATGGCAAAATAAATATTATTTGAATAAAATTAAAAATCCTAAATTTCTCCTTAACTCTCCCTAAATAAATAAGCATGTGAATATAAAAGAATTTCTATTAAGTATAAATCTATATTACTATTATTTCTTAAATTTTTCATAAAACCACAAAACACTCCAATCACTAAAACACTTCAAATAAAAAATAGAAAATTAAAATAACTTTAACAAACACTAAAAATCAAATGCAAATAAACAAATAAATAATATTTCTCTCCCTTTTTGATAACAACAAAAAGAAGGAAGAAGAAAAAAAACAAAAAAAATTTAAAAAGTCATATGAGAAATTTTTGATAATTGATCTTGAAAGAGATTAAATTATAATTGCAATAAAAAGATTAATATTTATTAGAGAAAAATAAAGATTCATAACATTTAAATTAAAATATAATATAAACAAGATAAATATATTAAGGTCATGAAACATTCTAGATAATTAAATAAAGATAATTATTGCAAAAGTGATGAAATAAAGATTAATTAAAGTCAAATTCCAATACAAAATATAATTGAACATTAAATTGATTTAAAATTGAAGATTAAAAGATAGAGGAAAGAACATTTTTAATACACTAGTTTGTCAACATTGCGCATCTTTTCAAATATTTGTGGCACATTTTGTGCATCTTTTTTATATTTGGGCTAATTTTGTACCTCTATTCAATTTGCGAACTATTGTACATTCTTTTGATTTTGTACACTTGTATATTTCTTCAAAATTTTTTTTAATTGATCTTTCCAAAATTAATAATCTAAAAACTTAAACTTTTTTAAGTATAAAGATAATTATATTGAAAAGAGAAATAAAATATAATAAGACATCAAAATTGTTATAATAATATTAAAATTATTTATACCTAAAAAGAACATAAGATTGATGCCCTTACTTAATCGAGTTATAAATTAATTTATATTTTAAAAAATTTAGATTTTCTAATGAAATTAATTTTTATATTGCAGTTCATATTATAACCCTTTTTAGATCAATTAAGTCAGGATTATTATATAGGCAAACTAATATTTCAAACATAGAACAAAATTAACTAAATAAAACATGACATTTTTTATTGATATAAAAAAAATGATACAATGAAGCACAACTAATATCAATACATAAAAACTTAAAAAATAAGATAACATAACAACAAGAATAAAAACTAGAATGAAGGACAAGTACAAAAAATACTAAATAAATACAATATATAAATCATCACATCACATCTCAAAGGATTGGCAAAGACAACACTAAAGAAGTACATCTATAGATCTGAGGGGCCCTGATCTAGAGGAGGTGGCTGGTTGAAGATAGAAAAATAACTATTAATCATAACCACATTGGTGCTCTCTGAGTCGAACTGACCTCGAATCCAACCCATGTCCTACTGGTATTGTGGATCCTGCTATTATAGGTGAGTCTGAATTTAATAAAAGCACTGATTAAAATGACTTTCTAGTCGATCAAGGCGCTGGACCATCTCTTGAAAATCAGGTCCATGAGCAGGCGCAGGTGCAGGTGCTCCCCATTCTCCCTCAGAATCCTCACTTATATTATCATCTTTCCCAAAAAGTACTTGAAATGAAGCATCAGTGAAGTAGTTAGGCAATTTAAGTAGAGGATCAGGATGAATAAGATTGTTCTTTTTCTCAAGGATATATGTCATTAGGTGTCCTAAAGAAATATTTTTCTTCCTCTTTTAAGAGACATGACCAATTTCAGAAAGGCCATAAATATAATCAATAATAAGTTGGGCTTTATCTATAGGTTGACCAGTCATGATAAGGTAAGTAATAGTAGACATAAGAAGAGTGATGTTAATGCGGTCACCAGCTTTATGAATAATAGAGGTTCTAAGGACATGCTGAATGACCCTTATATTTTGGTTTAAAGAAGAGACCCTAGGTAAATGACATACTTGTTCAATTCCTCTAAAAACTTTATTTATTTCAGTCCAGTCAAAATTAGATGTAGAAGTCAAACTGTGGGCTCTAACTCCTTAAGTTCTTATATTTAAAAAGGTTCCCAAATCTTCCATAGTTATTTCTACCCTCTTCTTAAAAATAAAAGATATGAACCTACTTTCATCTTTACTAAATGACATATTTGTCAGAAAGTAGTGAAATGTTTCTTTATTATAGGCAAGAATCAAGGTAAGGATAAAAGTAAATTGAGTGGTAGCTAAAAGAGGCATCACTTAGAAGTGGATATCCTCTTGAAGTAGGATTCTAGAAGGAGTAATCTTTGCAGAAGCATACCTAAGAAAAGAATTCTTGTTAGCCCTAGATAGAAAGTTGTCATCTCCACCCCTAGAAAATGATCTCTTAGTGAGTCCACCCCTCTTGCTAGAACTAGCCATTCCTAAGATTTGAAGGATTGGAAAAGGCTATTAAAGTGAATGAAAATGAATTCCAAAGCCCTCGTATTTAAAGAAAAATGATCTTTCATAAGTACAAAAATGGGTTCATATTGTACGATTAATGATTCATACATGACGAAATGAGTTTCGTATGTACAAACGAATACGTTCAAAATAAAATGACTTTTTATAATCACACAAGTTACGAGGCATCTTTTCATATAGGCTTTTTAACCATACGATCGTATAGATTAATAGTTATTTTTTTTGGGATGATTGATTATTTAAGATCATTTTAATGACAATTAGATTTGTCCCTCACAAAGGATGACATATGATTTGTATGTACGAACTATAAGTTTGTACATACGATCGGTTATTATAATTGATTCTACCTGTATAACTGTCTACATGTATACAGACGAAGTAATACAAATCATTCGGGATGATACAAATATCGTACAGTATGATATGTATTGGAAAATTAAACCTTTATGTATTTAGTTCAAAATAATGATCGACATGCTAAAGAATGAACACTTGGAAAAATTTGCACGATCTATTAGAAATAAGAAATTCGATGTGAAAACATTTCAAAATCACACAAAACATAAAAAAAAATAGAAAATCACAAACACAAACAAGCATATTAAATACAAAAATAGAAAACAGACAAAAATATATATCAAGTTTGTAGAAAATTTTAATTAAGCATTAAGATTAATCACACCAAGCCTTATTCTTAATATGCTGAAAGTATCAAAGGCAAGTGGTTTTGTAAAAATATATGCAAGTTGATTTTCAATTGACACATATACAATTCAAATTCTTTTTTGGATACATGATCCCGTATGAAATGATGCCTCATATCTATATGTTTGATTATAGAATGTTGAATATGATTTTTGAAAAGCAAACAACACTAGTGTTATCACAATAAATTAAAATTGTGCCTATTATCAATCAGTGATTGTTTCAACCAAAGAACTTTTGCCCCACAACTTCCTAAGATAATGTATTCAGCTTCAATAGTAGATAGGGCTATAAAAATCTATTTTTTACTGGACCAAGAAACTAAAGAATTTTTAATAAATTGACAAGTTCTAGAAGTACTCTTTCTATCAACCCTATAACCTATAAAGTCCAAATCTAAATATCTAATTATTTCAAATGAAGAGCTAAACATAGGATACCAAATTCCTAAGTTTTGAATTCCTAAGAGATATCTCAAAATCCTTTTCACTACTGTCAAATATGTTTCTTTTGGATCTGATTGAAATCTAACACACAAATAAACAATGAACATATTATCGGATCTACTAATAGTAGAGTAAAGTAAATATCTAATTGTTCCCCAAAATTTTTTTTGATCAATAGATTTTTATTTTGGGTCCTTATCCAACTGAACTGAGGAACTCATAGGTGTACTAACAGGTTTAGTATTATCCATTTCATACTTTTTGAGGATGTTCTTAACATACTTTGACTGATTAAGAAATGTTCTCTCCTCAATTTTCTTAATGCTAAAATTTAGAAAGTAATTGAAATCTTCCATTAGACTCATCTCAAATTCACTACTCATTATTTTAGAAAAATCATCACAAAAAATTTTATTTGTAGATCCAAAGATGATATCATTAATATAAATTTGTACAATGAGTATATCATCTCCTAATTTCTTTAAAAAGAGAGTGGTGTCCATACTTCCTTTTTCAAAAGATCTCTCAAGTAGGAAAGTGCTTAACCTCTCAAACTAAGCCCTAGGTGCCTATTTCAATCAATATAATACCCTTTTTAATTTAAAAACATGATTTGGGTATTTTGAATTTTCAAAACTTAAAGGTTGTTCAAAATAAACTTCCTCTTAATTAAATCACTTATTTAAAACGATACTTTTAACATCCATTTGAAATAATTTACTAATTGCGTCAAGTCTTACTACAGGGGCAAAAGTCTCATCAAAATCAATCCCTTTAATCTGATTATACCCCTTTGCCACCAATCTAGCCTTATCTCTAACAACAATTCCTGAGTCATTCATTTTATTTTTGAATATCCACTTAAGTCCAACTACACTTTGGTCCTTTGGCCTTGCAATTAATTTCCAAACTTCATTTCTTATATATTAATTTAATTATTCTTGCATTGATAAAATCTTAAAATTCATTCAAAAGTGCTTGATTTATAATTGTGGGTTCTATTATTGAAATAAAGGTAGAATGATTGAATTCTTTGCTTAGTCCATACCTAATCCTAACATCCTCTTTAGGTTCACCTAAAATCAATTCCTTAGGATGGTTTTTAGAAAATCTCAAATCTCTAGGTAACGAATTTTCTAACTCTAAATTTTCTTCCAAATTAACTTTCTCAATCCTTTTAGAGTTAATTTCTAATTTATCCTCTTCCATATTTAGCTCTTCCAAAATTTCAGATTCATTAAATACAACATGTGTGGTCTCCTTAATTATCAAAAGTTCTTTTGTTAAATACTCTATAAAATTTTCCAGCACTAGAGTATCCAAGAAAAATTCCATCATCTGATTTTGGATCAAATTTTCTTAAGGCAAAATTTCAATTATTATGTATGAACAATTAACATCCAAAAATATGAAAATGTGACAAATTAGATGTTCTCATCTTAAGAAGCTCATAGGGTATTTTATTTAATTTTGATATGATGTTAATCTTATTCATTATATAATATGCAGTGCTAACCGCTTTAGTCCAAAAATATTTAGGAAGTGAATATTCTACCAACATGGCTCGAGCGACTTCTATTAATGTTGTATTCTTTCTTTTGATTATCCCATTCTGCTAAGGGGTTCTAGGTGTAGAAAAATTATGATCAATTCCTTTCTCTTTTCAAAATCCTTAAAATTTTCATTTTTAAATTCACCATCATGATCACTTTGGATTGTTAAAATCTCACATCCTAGTTTCCTCTGAATCCAAGTCAAAAAATCTCTAAACTCCTTAAATGATTCACTCTTATGATATAAGAATTTAACCTAAGTGAATCTTGAAAAATTATCTATAATCACAAATTTATATACCTTTCCTCATAGACTTACAATTTCAACTGATCCAAAAAGATCAATTTATAAAATCTCCAAATGTTTACTAGTTTTAAGATCCTTATTAGACTAAAAAGAACACTTTACCTATTTTCCTAATTGATATGCATCACAAAGGTGATCCTTAGTAAAGTCTAATTTTGGTATACCTCTATCTAATTCCTTTTGGATAATTTTTCTAAGGTTTTTTATGTTAGAGTGACAAAGTCTTTTATGCCATAACCATAATTCATCAGAAATGGTTTTTAAACAGAAAGCATTAAAAGTTTAAATATAATTTAAATCTAGCATATAAATATTATTTAACCTTAAACCATACAAAATATCATTATCATTTAGGAGTAATATGCAGCTAGTAAAAAAATATTTTATACTATAACCTTTATCACATAGCTGGCTAAAATTCAATAGATTATGCTTTAAGCCTTCTACAAGTAGCACATTTTCAATGAAAAAATTTACAAGTTTCTAATCATACCTGATCAAACCACTTTCCTAGTGGTGTTATCTCCAAGTACAACCCTTCCTCCACTTCTAGTTTCCAACGATATAAATTTCTTAGTGTCTCCAATCATATGCTTTGAGCAACTGCTATCTAGATACCAAATGCTCTCACAAGGCGTTGCATGAGAGTATGCATGCAAAACTATTAAATGTTAGACCTGAGAACCCAAAGAAGTTTGTATTCTCCTTATGGCAATTAAAAAATAGATGCATGTATGATATGACTTAAGTTTTGCATCTTAGGTCTCCACACTAAATGAGTTTTTTTATCTAAAGTACATGTGTGTGCAATGTGTCTAATCATGCCACAAGAATAACACTTAACTCCAGGAAATAGATTTCTCAATCTTTTATAACTACTCTGTCTCTTCCTGGGTTTTAAAAATTTTGGATACAAAATAGGATTAGTAAAATTTTTAAGTGTTGGTGGTTTCCTATTTTTCTTAAGAGATTTTACTTTCAATTTAAGAAATGTGTTTAAATCATTTAATATATTATTACTATAATTTAAATAGTGCTCTTTATTTTTTGGTTCATCCTTAAAATCCTTAAATTCTATTTCCAATTGAGCATAATATGATTTTAAAATGTCATTCTTTTTATTCAAGTCATCAAAGTCATTAAGTAAGCTCATTCGGTTATTATCTATCAATGCATGATCATTCTTAAGGATTTCATGTTCTCTTTGTAATTCTTGCCTTTCTAAATTCAGACTAGCTTACATTTTCTTTAGCTTTTTATAAGCATCCTGAATTCTTTCAGAAACATCTAACAGTTCATCATAAGTTAAGTCACATACCTCTTCTTGATCTAACTGATCAAAATTATCAGCCATTAAGTACAAATTGGTGACTTCCTCCTCCTTTTCTATTTTTGATGAATCCGAAGCCGAGTCCACTCAAAAAGCTCTTCGGAATCTCTTCTTTCCCTTCTTTACATTTGGTTTCTCCTCTACCTTCTTCTTGCTAGGAGTGGCTTTTACGTTTGGACAATCTAATTTTATGTGTCCAGGTTTTCTGCATTTATATCAAATTACATCATTAGAAACCTTAACATACTTATTAAACTTACCTCTGTTCTACTATTGGCATCTCTTCTGCTTCCTTTTAAGAAAGCTCTTGAATTGCCTAGTCATCAAGGCAATATCATCCTCATTCTCAAGTTCTGAAAGATCACTCTTCGACTCCTCCACTTTCAGTGCAATATTCCTCTCTTTTGACTCACTCCTTGCTCGTTGGCAATTAGTGAACCAAGAAAAGTATCAATAGAGTAAACATTCAAATATTTAAATTTTATAATAGTAGTTATTTTTATATCATAAGCTGTAGGCAAACAACGAAGAATTTTATTAACCATTTTAGCATTCATTAGTTCCCTACCTAATGCATGCAAATAAGTGACTATCTGAGTGAATCTTGTGTACATGTTAAAAAAAGATTCATTTGATTTCATATGAAATAATTTATAGTAATGTAACAAGATGTTTAATCTAGATTATTTTACTTCGTTAGTCCCTTCATAAGTAATACAAAGTCTATCTCATATATCCTTTCCACTTTTGCAAGTGGAAACTCACATGTAGTCTTCTGACTTAAGTGCACAAAAGAAACTGTTTAAATATTTCACATTAAGTTGTGATAAGTCATGTTCTTCTATAGTCCAATTTGCAAAGACTGTTTCAACTCTAATGCCATCAACTAATCTAGTTGGATTTGTATATCCTTCTTGTACTAAGATCCACATACGATAATCTAATGCCTGTAAAAATGTAGACATGCGTATTTTCCAAAAATCGAAGGGATGTTGTTGTTACGGATCTATGGTTTATGATTTTGATGATAGCAAACATTCCTTTTTTCTCTACGATTACCTTATGTGCTAACGTTTCAGGTCCACACGATCAGACAGCAATCTGGAACCAGCTCAAGATTGGGTAGACTAAACCTGTGTCAGTTTGTAATCTTTTTCCTTTCTTGAGTCTATTGTATTTGGTGTGGTATTTGATGACTTGTATCTTGGAAGATTTTCTATTGTGCCCTAAAAGGTTTCTATTTTTGGTAACATCGTCCGGGACGATATTTATATCGTCCTGGACGATCTGACAAAAGTAGAAATCCTAATTAGGGCATCCTCTTTAAAGCAGCCGTCTTTATGCAAAACATATCGTCCTGGACGATTTTATATCGGCCGGGACGATCTGCTCAATTCAGCAAGAATCTGCCGCCATATCTACTTAGGAAATACTTATTTTTGGACATCGTCCCGGTGGATCGTCCTGGACTATAAATATCGTCCCGGCCGATCCAGAGCAATTTTTCCAAAATTTCTCAGGCAGTTTTGGAATGCAATCAATGGGGATTTCGTCCAGGCCGATCGCAAGATCGGCCGGGACGATTAGACATCGTCCAACTTCATTTCAGGGCGATATTCAGGACGATTTTCCTCATATTTGTGCTAATCGGCCAGGACGATTTGGATATCGGCCAGGACGATAATGGCGGCAACTTGCATTAATGAGCTCGTTTTGAGAGCCTCTATTTAAGCTATGGCAAGGCACTTTGTAAGTGTCTTTGGCAGCCATTGTAGCTTCGTTCTTGTGGGGGGAAACTTGAAGAGAAAGCTTGAAAGGGAGTGAGGAAAGGGTGGAGTTTGAGAGAGGGAGAAGATCCTGTGAGGGGGGACTCAAGGGAGTGTGGAGGGGGATCCACACGGTTGCTCCGGCAAGCTCGCACCTGAATACCGTCGGATTCAAGGCTTGTCTCGAGGTAAGTTCACCAAAGAAGAAGTCTCTTTGGTGTCAAAGGACCCGGCGACTCCGCCGCACCGGGGAAGGTGGAAGTGATTTTGTAAGGGCTTCTCCGCCTAGCCGTGGGGGCTAAAGGAGAGACACTTTTGTAGTGCAATACTTGGAGGGTGCCTCCAAGGAGTGGACGTAGGTCAAGGTTTGACCGAACCACTATAAATCCGGTGTGTTCTTTTCTTATTATCGCTTCCGCATTTATTTTAATTTCCGCACTTTGATTGTGGTGATTTGGATTGTGTTTTGGTTTTAAAGTTTTCCAATTCACCTCTCTCTTTAATTAGCTTGGGATTAAGTTCAAGAGGGCCTAACATCCCCATCGAACTTTCAAGTGGTATCAGAGCGGTTTTCATAAAATAAGTTTTTAAAAGCTTTTGAATTTCGATCCATGGCTAATTTTTCAAATCGCACTTTTTCGGAAGGTTATTCAATCACAACACCACCATTGTTTGAAAATATTTCATTTGATTTTTGGAAAACTCGCATGTCTATTTTCTTGCAATCGATTGATTTTCGCATGTGGCATATGATCTTAACTGGTTATTCATCACCATCTCAAATCATTAATGGAGTTAAAACTGACATTCCTTTTTATCAATGGAGTAAGGAAGAACGAATTGATGCTCAATTGAATGCAAAGGCCTTAAATTGCTTTTTCTGTGCGTTAAATTCTGAAGATTTTATGTCGGTATCCATGTGCACTTCTGGTAAGGAAATTTGGGATAAATTGCATATCGTATACGAAGGATCTAGTGAAATCAAGCAATCAAAGTTGAATTTCTTAATGCATGATTTTGAATTATTTTCCATGAAACCTTATGAAACAATTTTAGACATGTATACAAGGTTTATTCAAATTACTACATCATTGCATGCTTTAGGAAAAGAGTTTTCAAATTTTGAAAAAGTTAACAAAATTCTTCGATGTTTATTGGATAAATTCGATGCTAAAGTAGTTGCTATATGTGAATCTAAAGATTTGAATGCGTATTCTATTGATAATTTAATTGGCTCACTAATTGCCTACGAGCAAGGATTGGGTCAAAGACTTTTGGATACAGGTGAAACGATCGTTTTAAAAGCTGAAGATACGGAAAGAGGACGTTTACTTGGTGACGATAACAATGAATTGTCATGCAAATTACAAAACTCACCAAGGCATAAGCAAAAGTTGAAAAGAGGTAAAGATGGTAAGAATGTCCATAGTTCTTCTGACGTTGTTTGCTTTCAATGCAGGAAGCCTGGACATATGAAAAAAGAGTGCCCTAATTTAAGAATTCTTCCTACAAAAGAAAAGGGCAAGGCAAAACAAACTTTGAACTGGGGAAATAATGAAAGGCAAAAAATCTCATGGGCAGATCTGGTCTCTGAAGCATCGGACCAGGAGAGAGATAATGGTTAAGAGCCTTTCGTGGTTTTTGTGTTGTGTTTTTGTGTTTTTCCTTTTTTTGTGTTTTTTAGTTTTGTTTATTTTTTTTTTTTTTAAATTTTTTTTCCTTTCGTTGAAGTTTTTTTTTCTAATCAACACACACACTCACTTTTCTAAAAATGAAAAATCTACTTCCTGTTTTTCTTGAAATCTTTGGTAGATTTTTTTTTGACTTCTCTAATACAGTCGAAGGAAGGAAACTCATTATTTTTTTTCAAATCCTTGTTTTCTAAAAGAGGTTATCCTACTTTTGATTTAAAATCTTTTTCATCTTTTAAATTGGTTTTTGAAACAATTTTTTTTATCTCCCTACGTTTTATTTATCGCATAGGAATCATTTGCAAAGCTTTTGAATCTAACTCATAATTTTCTAAATCAAGAAATTCGATTTGTCACTAAGATGGGTTTTCCTTTGTTCTTAAGATTTAAGAAAGGAAGCATATTAAAAAAAAAAATTTGGCCAATGATGCCAAAAATAAAAGATGCGCAAAGTCGCCAAATTGAAAATATAGAATACACAAAGTGTATTAAAAGATGCGCAGTGCGCCAACCAATTGTCAAGAGGCATAAAATGAGCCCACAAAGTTAATGCTTACCATTCTTGTATTTCTTAAAAAACTCAAGAAAACCCTTGATACTTTCGATACTTGAGTTTGAATATCTTGATTCTTGATTCAAAAATTCGTGCATTGATCTTCTATTAGATGTATTTTATGGAAGGAGTTTTTGAAAAATCATTGTTTCTTTTTCTAATTTATTCTTTGATCTAGATATTGAATTAAAAAGTTTTTGAGCCTTTTTTAAAGAATGAGTTTGGATTATCAAATTATGAATTTCTAACCTTTTTCTGGGCTATGCGTTGTCAATCCAATTCTACTAAGTTTTTGATTAAAACTAAGAGGTAACTTTCTCATTTTAAGAATATTTGTTTTTTCACTAGATCAGAACACGTTTTTTGTCTTTTATTTTATTTTTTTGTTTGTGCCTCCTCTCTTTTTGATAATGTCAAAGGGGGAGAACGTATTGTTGAATTTTTGTACTGTTATCGTGTTTTGTATCTTATTTTCAAAAATTAAAAACAACAAAAATATTTTTATCTCCCCTAATTTTTAAAAGATTTTTAGTAAGGGGGAGATTAGGAGAAAATAGTCTTTTTTTGAAAATTCAAATTGAAATGTTTTGCCATCATCAAAAAGGGGGAGATTGTTACGGATCTATGGTTTATGATTTTGATGATAGCAAACATTCCTTTTTTCTCTACGATTACCTTATGTGCTAACGTTTCAGGTCCACACGATCAGACAGCAATCTGGAACCAGCTCAAGATTGGGTAGACTAAACCTGTGTCAGTTTGTAATCTTTTTCCTTTCTTGAGTCTATTGTATTTGGTGTGGTATTTGATGACTTGTATCTTGGAAGATTTTCTATTGTGCCCTAAAAGGTTTCTATTTTTGGTAACATCGTCCGGGACGATATTTATATCGTCCTGGACGATCTGACAAAAGTAGAAATCCTAATTAGGGCATCCTCTTTAAAGCAGCCGTCTTTATGCAAAACATATCGTCCTGGACGATTTTATATCGGCCGGGACGATCTGCTCAATTCAGCAAGAATCTGCCGCCATATCTACTTAGGAAATACTTATTTTTGGACATCGTCCCGGTGGATCGTCCTGGACTATAAATATCGTCCCGGCCGATCCAGAGCAATTTTTCCAAAATTTCTCAGGCAGTTTTGGAATGCAATCAATGGGGATTTCGTCCAGGCCGATCGCAAGATCGGCCGGGACGATTAGACATCGTCCAGCTTCATTTCAGGGCGATATTCAGGACGATTTTCCTCATATTTGTGCTAATCGGCCAGGACGATTTGGATATCGGCCAGGACAATAATGGCGGCAACTTGCATTAATGAGCTCGTTTTGAGAGCCTCTATTTAAGCTATGGCAAGGCACTTTGTAAGTGTCTTTGGCAGCCATTGTAGCTTCGTTCTTGTGGGGGGAAACTTGAAGAGAAAGCTTGAAAGGGAGTGAGGAAAGGGTGGAGTTTGAGAGAGGGAGAAGATCCTGTGAGGGGGGACTCAAGGGAGTGTGGAGGGGGATCCACACGGTTGCTCCGGCAAGCTCGCACCTGAATACCGTCGGATTCAAGGCTTGTCTCGAGGTAAGTTCACCAAAGAAGAAGTCTCTTTGGTGTCAAAGGACCCGGCGACTCCGCCGCACCGGGGAAGGTGGAAGTGATTTTGTAAGGGCTTCTCCGCCTAGCCGTGGGGGCTAAAGGAGAGACACTTTTGTAGTGCAATACTTGGAGGGTGCCTCCAAGGAGTGGACGTAGGTCAAGGTTTGACCGAACCACTATAAATCCGGTGTGTTCTTTTCTTATTATCGCTTCCGCATTTATTTTAATTTCCGCACTTTGATTGTGGTGATTTGGATTGTGTTTTGGTTTTAAAGTTTTCCAATTCACCTCTCTCTTTAATTAGCTTGGGATTAAGTTCAAGAGGGCCTAACATCCCCATCGAACTTTCAGTTGTCAAACAAATGAGATCTAGTTATCAAATACCCTTTAGGTGTGTTTCAGTTTCCAAAAGTAGCCATGCTCATTTTTGAAAAAGTAGTTTAAACTTATAGTTTTAAAATAATGCTCTGATACCACTTTTTAAATCTTGAATAGGTTGTTAAATATAAGCTTATGTTCTAAGGGTAACCAAGAGGGGGGGGGGGGGGGTGAATTGGTAATTTTTAAAATTCTCTTGTATTTTAAAATTTAAAACCAATTAAAGGTTCGTAGCAAGTTAATTAAAGTTATTTGAAAGAAAAATTTTTAACCACAAAATTTAAATTATAGTAAGTAAGCAGCGGAAATTTAAATGACACAAATATTTGTAGTGGTTTGGTCAAACACGACCTACGTCGATTCCTGGAAGAATTTTTTTTTAGGTATTGCACTATTACCAAAAGTAACTCTTCTTTTGCCCCCACAGCAAGGTGGAGAAGCCTTTACAAAACTTGTTGCAACCCATGACCCCGAGTTTGAGATTTTGATGATGCCAAATAATGAGTGTTTTGGAACAACTATTCATTGAATATTATTTTATTTGCTATTGTCCTTGAGTATTAACATTTCAGGAAGATCACAAGTGACTCAGGACGAAAGGAAGACTCAAGACCGGGTAGATTAGGAGTATGAGTCAAACATTGTATTTTTCTATTTATTTTGTTTTTACTTTATTGAGCCTGGACACAAAATGCATAAGAGTAAGAGCAACCATGCACACACACAGATGGAGAGTTGTTTTTAACTGCAAAATGTAATAAAATTTCTTCTCTGTAGATCGTACTATACGATTGTAATTCGTACCGTACGATCCAAGCTATGTGGACAATTCTGTGAATAGATCGTACAGTACGAATGTATTCATACTGTACGATATGTTCAGATCCAAAACCCTAGCCGTAGTTTAGTTTAAAGAAGTGATTTTGGGCCGTTCGTACTGTACGAAACTGTTCGTACTGTACGATATATTTTAAATACATATTTAAATTAATCCGTGATTAGTGCATGAAAACCAGGCCTAATTAAATTTTGAACATCGTACTGTACGAAACATATCGTACCATACGATGAACAGAGACGAAGTATGATCGTCCCGGATATCGTCCTGGAAGATCTCTTGTTTTTGTCACATCGTACTGTATGATCGTAATCGTACCATACGATGAACAGAGACGACATCTGATCGTCCAGACCATTGTCCTGTACGAATAGTATTTTGTTGGATCGTACCGTACGATATTATATCGTATAGTACGAATTGTTTTTGAACTGTTCGTACATCTTCGTACCAGGATGTCGTCTATTTATGAAGATCATACTGTATGATGTTGAATCGTACTTTACGAATAGTAACAGCTACTTTTGAATTCAGAGGGTTTTTGGAGCCTTTTTTAGATATCAATCAAGTCTTTTTTAGTAAGATTTACAGAGGGGGTGAACGTGGTTAGAGAGAGATTCCAAGAGAGAAAACTCTAGAGAAGTTCTTGAGGGTTGAGAGAGGAAGGAGGAGGTGAGCGTTGTGAGGGAGAAGAAGTGTGAGGGAGATCACACGGTTGCTCCGAGCTTGCTGCATCTTGCTCCTCCTGTGGCCCTAGAAGGATTTGAGGGAGGATGTCCAAGGGAAAGGCTCGTCTACATCCGTTATCTCGAGGTACTCTATCTTCTCCAGGAGGGAGAAAAATGAGAAGGTTCTCCACCGTCGCCAGGAGGGCAAAAACAGAGTTTGGCACTCCGCCACGCCGGGTTGGTGAAAGGGAGGTTTGTAAAGGCTTCTCCGCCTTGCCAAGGGGGGCAAAAGGAGAACTATTTTGATAGTGAAAATCCCGGAGTGGAGGACTCCGAGGAGTGGACGTAGGTCATATTTTGACCGAACCACTATAAAATTCTCGGTGTGTTTTTTCCTTATCGTCATTTACTTTTTACTTGCATTTAATTTTCATAACTATTGCATGGTGAAATTTTGTGGAAGAAAACTCGCTTAAAATTTTGTTATAAAATTTCAAAAACAACAAAAAATTATAACTCTTGTTTAGGTTTATTTTTATTAAGAAAAAGATTTTCACAATTCACCCCCCTCTTGTCGTTTAGTAATTTCAATTGGTATCAGAGCTTATTTTTCAAAAATAGTGTTTTAAAAAACCTTGAAAAAACGATCATGTCGAATTTTGGTAATCATAACACTGCGGAGGGTTATTCAATAACTCGTCCACCACTTTTTGATAACATACCGTTTGATTTCTGGAAAATTAGAATGTCTACATTTTTGCAATCTATAGATTACCGCATGTGGATGTTAGTAAATGATGGGTATGTTGCACCGTTTAAAATTGTTAATGGTTTGAAAACTCCTGTACCTTTTATTGAATGGAGCAATGAGGATATGGAGTTAGCCCAACTGAATGCTAAGTGCTTAAACTGTTTTTTTTGTGCATTGAAATCTGAGGACTATATGAGAGTATCTACTTGTGTTTCTGGTAAGGAGATTTGGGATAGACTGTGCATTACATACGAAGGAACAAACGAAGTAAAACAGTCTAGGCTTAACATTCTACTGCATGATTATGAATTATTCCGTATGAAACCTAGCGAAACAATTTCTGACATGTACACTAGGTTCACCCAAATCGTGACATCCTTGCATGCATTAGGTAGAGAAATTTCAAATTCTGAGAAAGTTAATAAAATTCTTAGATGCCTACCTAGTTCCTATGATGCTAAGATAACTGCTATCACTGAGTCCAAAGATCTTAATGTTTATTCTATTAATAACCTCCTTGGGTCACTCATTGCATACGAGCAAGGAGTGAGCCAAAGGCAAAGTGATGCAGGTGAAAAGAAAAAGGAGCGGACGGTGGCATTAAAAGCTAGCAACTCAGAAAGTGAAAGCTCTGCAGGGGAGGAAGACGATGAAATAGCACTGATGACCCGACAGTTCAAAAATTTCCTGAAGAGAAAACATAAGCATCATCAGAACAGCTGGAATAAAGGTAAGAGCTCAAGGTCCAATAAGGTTTCATCTGATACAATTTGTTTTGAGTGCAGGAAGCCAGGTCACCTTCGAGCCGATTGCCCCAATATGAAGAGTCAACCAGCAAAGGAGAAAGGAGATGACAAAGCTAAATACAAGAAAGGAAAGACAAAGAACCAGAAAGCTTTTTGGGCCGACTCTGCCTCAGAATCATCAGAAGAAGAAGCAGAGGAGGAGGTAACAAATTTGTGTCTTATGGCTAATGATAACCTTGATCAATTGGATCAGGATGAGGTATGTCAACTTTCATATGAAGAATTACTACTTATTTCTGAGAATATTCATGACTCGTATAGGAAATTGAAAAAGATGCATGCTAAGCTTAATATTGAATTTAGTTCTTTACAAATTGAGCATGCTAACTTAGTTAAAAAAAATTCTGATTTAGATAAATATCATATGTTACTTCTTGATGAGTATGATGCATTAAATAAGAAGCATACTGAATTAACATAAGAGCATGAAACCTTGAAAACCACTCATGTTGAACTAGAAGAAGCTTTTCATAGACTAGACAAACTTGCATTAGAAGTAGATCATAGTGAGCACTTACTATTGATAGAAGTTGATGGATTAACAGCTCAAAATAAAACTTTTAGTGAGAAAATAAAAGAACTAGAAAATGAAATTGCATCACTCACAGTAGGCCATCCTAGAAAACTCCAAACACAGCATGCATCACAAAACCCTAGGAAAAGGCACCACCACCCACATAGATTAGTAAACCCATTTCTTGGTGTTAGGTGTTTCTCTTGTGGCATGTTAGGTCACATAGCCCGCACATGCACAATTCACCGTAGGACACACTTAGTATGGAGACCTAAACTGCATCCATCACAGCATAGCATGCATACATCTCATTCATGCAAGCATAAGGAGGAACCCAAACTCACTTGGGTTCCCAAATCTAATCTTTGAATGAAACTGTAGGGTCGCTCTCACAAAAGACCTAGTGAGAGCATGTGGTACCTGGATAGTGGCTGCTCGCGACACATGACTGGAGATATGAAGAAGTTCATCCTATTGGAGACCAAAACTGGAGGCAAAGTAACGTTGGGAGACAACACTACCAGGAAGGTGATAGGCTCAGGTATCGTTGGTAATGCTAATAATTTTTTAATTGAAAATGTTTTACTAGTTGATGGTTTAAAACATAATTTACTTAGCATTAGTCAACTATGTGACAAAGGTTTTGATGTTAAATTTTTTACTGATAGATGCCTGATTAGTTTATTTGGTGAAATAATTTTAGAAGGAAAACGAATGAACAATGTTTACATGTTAGACCTTGATTGCGTTGATAGCACAAAATCATTTTGTTTGAAAACAATAGTTAATGACTCGTGGCTATGGCATAGGAGACTATGCCATGCTAGTATTAAAACTCTTAAAAACATCACTCAGAAAAATCTAGTTAGAGGTGTACCTAAGTTAGACTTTATCAAGGATCACTTATGTGATGCTTGCCAACTAGGAAAACAAGTCAAATCATCCTTTCACTCAATTAGAGACGTGATCACCTCTAGGCCACTAGAAACTCTACACATGGACTTATTTGGACCTGTTAGTACAGCCAGTCTAGATGGAAAGAATTATGGATTTGTGATTATAGATGACTTCACTAGATTTACTTGGGTAAGATTCTTAGCACACAAAAATGAGTCTTTTGAGGAATTTAAAGTTTTCTCCATATGGATTCAACAAAAATTAGGTTGTGAAATATCAACAATCCATAGCGATCATGGTGGAGAGTTCCAAAATGATAGGTTTGAGTCATTCTGTCAAGAGATAGGAATAGAACACAATTTCTTAGCCCCTTGAACACCCCAACAGAATGGCATAGCAGAAAGGAAGAATAGAACTTTGGTAGAAGCTGCTAGGGCAATGTTAGCAGAGTATACCCTTCCTAGATACTTTTGGGCAGAAGCAGTCAACACAACCTGTTATGTTTTGAACAGAGTAAACATTAGATCGAAGCTGAATAAAACTCCATATGAACTCCTTAAGGGTAGGACACCAAACCTTTCACATTTACATGTCTTTGGGTGTAAGTGCTTCTTCTTAAATAACGATAAACATCCCTTAGGAAAATTTGATCCCAAGTCTGATGAGGGTGTCTTCTTAGGTTATTCTTCTGTAGGTAAGGCCTATAGAATTTTTAATAAGAGAACCCTGGTAGTAGAAGAATCCACCCATGTGGTATTTGATGAATCAGATATGCCCTCAGAAACTAAAATTGAAGATGATGAAATAGAGGCAATTCAAGGAGTAGAGACTATGACCTTAGGAGAAAGGGTCGAACCTCAGGAAGTTTTGCCTAGAGAATGGAGATATTCTTCTAGTCATCCTAAAGAGTTAATTTTAGGAGACCCTTCAGAAGGTGTAAGAACTAGGCATGGACTTAGGAAGGAGGTTAGTCACTCAGCATTCATCTCTATGATAGATCCTACAAGTATAGATCAAGCCTTAGGAGATGGATTTTGGATTCTAGCAATGCAAGAAGAGCTGAACCAATTCACCAGGAATGATGTTTGGGAGTTAGTTAAGAGACCTAAAGAGCAAAGTGTTGTTGGAACAAAATGGGTCTTCAAGAATAAGGTGAATGATTCAGGAATAATAATAAGGAATAAAGCAAGACTAGTAGCTAAGGGGTACAACCAGATTGAGGGGATAGACTTTGAAGAATCCTTTGCCCCGGTTGCTAGACTAGAAGCCATAAGAGTGCTCTTAGCTTTTACTTGCTTCAAAAACTTTAAGTTATATCAAATGGATGTAAAGAGTGCATTTTTGAACGGGGTAATTAAGGAAGATGTCTACGTTGAGCAACCCCCCGGATTTGAAAGTTCACAATTTCCAAACCATGTATTTAAATTAAAGAAGGCACTGTATGGATTAAAGCAAGCACCTAGAGCATGGTATGAAAGACTTAGCTCATTTCTTTTGGATAGAATATTTAAAAAGGGTAGTGTAGATACTACACTCTTTTTACAAAAGGTCAAAGAAGAAATTCTCATTGTTCAAATATATGTAGACGACATCTTGTTCGGATCCTCGGATAAAAACTTATGCGATGAATTTTCAAAAACGATGAGTAATGAGTTTGAAATGAGCATGATGGGAGAACTTAATTACTTTCTTGGCTTTAGTGTAAAACAAATGGATAATGGAACCTTTCTAATCCAATCAAAGTATATTAAGGATATTTTAAGGAAATATGAAATGGATAGTGCAAAACCCATGAACACCCCAATGAGTTTGACAATCCAATTAGATAAGGATCCTAGTGGGAAATCAGTAGATCAGAAAAAATATAGAGGAATGATTGGATCCCTTCTTTACCTGACTGCCAGTTGACCGGACATAATGTTTAGTGTGTGACTTTGTGCCCATTTCCAAGCCGATCCTAAAGAATCTCACTTAACTGCTGTCAAAAGAATTCTTAGATATCTACTAGGCACCCCAAACTTAGGAATTTGGTATCCCAGACACAGCACCTCCTTTAAAATCCTAGGGTACTCAGATTCTGACTTTGCAGGATGTAGGATAGATAGAAAGAGCACCTCTGGTACCTGCCAATTCATCGGACAATCATTAGTTTCTTGGTCCAGTAGAAAGCAAAACTCAGTAGCACTGTCCACAGCCGAGGCAGAATATATTGTAGTAGGAAGTTGTGTTGCACAAGTACTATGGTTAAAACAATAAATTCTTGATCTTGGACTACCTGTTGGAACCATCTCGATCATGTGTGACAACACAAGTGCAATTTATATCTCTAAGAATCTAATTCAACACTCTCGAACGAAACACATAGACATTAGACATCATTTCATTAGAGATCACGTCGCTAAGGGAGATATAGAATTACATCACATCGCTACAGGAGATCAATTGTCAGACATATTCACAAAACCTTTAGCTTTCGACACCTTTAGCACCTTGAGGACTAGATTAGGTGTCAAAGATATAAATGCATAAAAAAAAAAATTAGGGCTGCTCCCGATCACCACACACTCACCACACCAAAACTCTGCATTGACTGTTCATCGTACTGTACGACCTACATCGTACTGTACGATACATCTCAATGTCAACCAACAAGCAGATTTCGGCTCTGTTGATCGTATTGTACGACCTACATCGTACTGTACGATATTCATCCCGCATAATTGCCTGCCGTATTGTACGATATCTCTTCTTCATACGAGACGATCCACGTCAGCAACGGATTGGGACGAATTAAGTCCGGTTGGTACGACATTATTGAGTATCGTACTGTACGATACCTCCGTTTCGTACGGTACGATCCACATCAGCACAAAAGGACAAATTTGAGTTAAAGTTGTTTGGTACGATATTTATTATGTATCGTACTGTACGATACACCTGTTCGTACAGTACGAAACTTTTGGTCAAAAGTCGTACTGAGGGCCTCGGGACGATCAAAATTCGCCTGATCGTACTATACGAAACCTATCGTACTGTACGATTTGACTGCCTTTTCCCAAAACGACCAGTCAGAATATTAATTGGCTATCGTACTGTACGATCCAAGATCGTACTGTACGATTTACAAAATTTCCTATAAGTACCCTTGCCTAGGCCGTTCTTTTCACTCAAACCTCTCCTCACTCAGCCCTGCACTTAAGTTTTGTGCCCTCTTGCAATGTCTAAACGAGGTCCAATGACTGCTGGAAGATCTTCCTCATCGAGTCGCCAACCTGATCATTTTCTGAATAGTGAAAATGAGGAAGCCTACCACCGATATAAAGCCTGCAAAATTTCCCCTTCAAAAATGCTTAATCAGGCTGCTCTCAATTTCGAGGTAATTGGCCTCTTTGCTTCCACCACCTTCCAATTCCTACTCACCCTGGCGTTTCCATATAACTCTGAACTTCTTTTTGAATTTCTCGCCAACCTCACCTACACAGTCGACAACACCACTTTTCACTCTTTTGTTTGTGGCCGCACCATTGAGATCACTAGAGCTGACATTGCCCAATATATTGGGCTGTCCACTGAAGGACCTATGGTTCGCTCATTTCTTACCGATGAATTTGATTGGAGCGATGTAAATAGAGTCCTTAGGAATACTGCTTTTTATCAACACCAACCTCTTGTTCAATACTTAACTCGAAATGCCCGTATAATTCAACATGTTCTTCGAACCTCAATCATACCCAAAGGTGGAGACCGTATCAATCTGACCCCGACCTTATCCGTCGCTACCTATCTTATTATGTCCAACATTAAGTTTGATGAGGTCGATTTAATTAACAACTATATTCGCCACATGACTTTTGTTCGTCTACCTACCACTCGTCAGAAACAGAATCTGGCTCTTAGTCACCTAATAGGATATATCCTCCCCAATAAATATCAATTGTCCTACCCTGGTGAACCCGACATTCTTCCTATTTTTTATACGGATGATTCCTTCCGTATTCTCTTTCATCGGGGACACGAGCCTGAAGAACAAGTCTTTGATGAAGAAGAAGGAGAAGATGCCCCAGCCACAGCTCCAGCTCGACCACGACGCCATGCCGCACCCCGAGCACCTGCACCAGCACCAGCATACCCTAATGATGATTTAGTCGCACCCTTCGACCAGCTGCAGACTTGTCTCGACATGCATATTCAAGAACAACATCAGCAACACGAGACTGATATGCAATGGTTTGGAGAACATTTCACTGCAATTGATCACCCCTTTGATACTCTATTTCAATATTTTCAACCAAATCCACCTCGACTACCAACTGATCAGGACCCGTCTGCTTAGATTGTTTGTGTTTGCATTGTAGTTTTTCTTCTTTTGCATTTTGCTTTTAGTTGCTCCTCCTTTTTGTGCTGTCAAAAGGGGAAGAAGTTTGTTGTACCAAGTTTGTTGTACCTATTATTATGCCTGTTATCTAAATGCATTCCTTTTGTTCTGTACTTGCTTTTGGCATCTTATTTTTTTTCTTCTTGTGTTTAATTAAAAAAAATAAAAAAAAATAAAAAAATAATATATAAATATAAAAAAAAAATAACAAAAATAAAAGAAATGTTTTTCGTTCTTACTTGCAAAAAATTATTTGACATCATCAAAAAGGGGGAGATTATTGCAACCCATGACCCCGAGTTTGAGATTTTGATGATGTCAAATAATGAGTGTTTTGGAATAACTATTCATTGAATATTATTTTATTTGCTATTGTCCTTGAGTACTAACATTTCAGGAAGATCACAAGTGACTCAAGATGAAAGGAAGACTCTAGACCGGGTAGATTAGGAGTATGAGTCAAACATTGTATTTTTCTATTTATTTTGTTTTTACTTTATTGAGTCTGGACACAAAATGCATAAGAGTCAGAGCAACCATGCACACACACAGGGGGAGAGTTGTTTTTAACTGCAAAATGTAATAAAATTTCTTCTCTGTAGATTGTACTGGACAATTGTAATTCGTACCGTACGATCCAAGCTATGTGGACAATTCTGTGAATAGATCATACTGTACGAATGTATTCGTACTGTACGATATATTTAGATCCAAAACCCTAGCCGTAGTTTAGTTTAAGTAAGTGATTTTGCGCTGTTCGTACTGTACGAACCTGTTCGTACTGTACGAACCTGTTCGTACTGTACGATATATTTTAAATACTTACTTAAATTAATTCGTGATTAGTACATGAAATCCAGGCCTAATTAAATTTTGAACATTATACTGTACAAAACATATCGTACCATACGATGAACAGAGACGAAGTATGATCGTCCCGGATATCGTCCTGGACGATCTCTTGGTTTTTGTCACATCGTACTGTACGATCGTAATCGTACCATACGATGAACAGAGACGACATCTTATCGTCCAGACCATCGTCCTGTACGAATAGTATTTTGTTGGATCGTACCATACGATATTATATCGTATAGTACGAATTGTTTTTGAACTGTTCGTACATCTTCGTACCAAGACGACGTCTGTTTATGAAGATTGTACTGTACGATGTTGAATCGTACTGTACGAACAGTAACGACTACTTTTGAATTCAGAGGGTTTTTGGAGCCTTTTTTAGATATCAATCAAGTCTTTTTCAGTAAGATTTACAGAGGGGGTGAACGTGGTTAGAGAGAGATTCCAAGGGAGAAAACTCTAGAGAAGTTCTTGAGGGTTAAGAGAGGAAGGAGGACGTGAGCGTTGTGAGGGAGAAGAAGTGTGAGGGAGATCACACGGTTGCTCCGAGCTTGCTGCATCTTGCTCCTCCTGTGGCCCTAGAAGGATTTGAGGGAGGATCTCCAAGGGAAAGGCTCGTCTACATCCGTTACTTCGAGGCACTCTGCCTTCTCCAGGAGGGAGAAAAACGAGAAGGTTCTCTGCCGTCGCCAGGAGGGCGAAAACAGAGTTTGGCACTCCGCCACGCCGGGTTGGTGAAAGGGAGGTTTGTAAAGGCTTCTCCGCCTTGCAAGGGGGGCAAAAGGAGAACTTTTTTGATAGTTAAAATCCCGGAGTGGAGGACTCCGGGGAGTGGACGTAGGTCATATTTTGACCGAACCACTATAAAATTCTCGGTGTGTTTTTTCCTTATCGTCATTTACTTTTTACTTGTATTTAATTTTCATAACTATTGCATGGTGAAATTTTGTGGAAGAAAACTCGCTTAAAATTTTGTTATAAAATTTCAAAAACAACAAAAAATTATAACTCTTGTTTAGGGTTATTTTTATTAAGAAAAAGATTTTCACAATTCACCCCCCCCCCTCTTGTCGTTTAGTAATTTCAAAACTCTCTTTCACACCCTCCAAGTGTAGGCAGAGAACCTTCATCATTTCACACCTTCCAAGTGTAGGCAAAGTACCTTCGGCTATTCCCACTCTTTAACTGTTGACAGAGAACCGTCATCCTTTCACACCCTCCAAGTGTCGGTAGAGAACTGTCATCCTTTTACACCCTCCAAGTATCGGCAGAGAACCGTCGGCTGTTCACACTCTCTAAGGGTCGGTAGAGAACCAGATCTTCTTCAAAGTTCTTCTCATGAGCAATTTAGAAAAATAAGATGAAGAGTGAAAAACATAAATCATATAGAGATCCTTACATTTGAGTAACCTTGTGAACCCTTCACACTCCACTAGTAAGAAATTTCTCTCAAACACTCTCTCACACTCTCTCCTTTAATTGCCCTTGAAAAATAAAAAAGCAAGGATTAAAAAGAAGGTATTAATATCAATTTTAATTGAACTTTTATACACAAAACATGAAAATTCATTCTGAAAACTGATTTTTTTCAATTTTGAGCATACATGATCATACATCACATTCGTATATTCATACGTACGAATAGTTTAAATACTATTGCATACAAACCTGTTGTGAATCAAAATGAATTCATTTTGTACCCGATCATCGTCCGACATGAACCAAGTTTGTTCGGGATGAATGGTTAGAAAATTTCAAATTTTATCTATATGAAATGTTGGGATGAGATGAGTGAGAATAAACCTGAGACATTCATCCTTGTATGAAATTGGAATTATCCTGTACGGTCCATACTTAGGAATTTTTTTTGTGAGAATGAACCCGAGATGTTTTTTCTTGTACGAAGATGGGATCGTCCTGTAGAATCTTTGTGTGAGATCAGACCAAAGACGTTCATCCTTGTATGAAGCTAGGATCATCCCGTTTGATCTTCGTGCGAGAACAGACCCGAAACATTCATCTTTGTATGAAGCTAGGATTATCCCATATGATCCATACTTATAAATATTATTTTAATTTTGATTTGTTAAATTGCTCGTCGGGAAAAATAATTGACCAGATTATCCCGTATGATGTGATATCGTATAGTACGATCAATTTAAGAAATATGAATTTTAAACTCTCCCTCAGTGTGTGTGTGTGTGTGCTCAGTTACTCAATTACAATTACACTCTCTCTAACTCAATAAAATGGAAAATATATACTTCCATTATAATAAAATCTAAACTTATCTTGATTTGAAGTCTTCAACAATCTGGAGTATAATTTTTCTGAAATGTTAGTACACAGAAGAGCAAAATAATTCTTCCAAAATATGTTAGGAGAAATAATAATCTAAGCAATAATATTTGGAATTATAAAAAACATACAAGATACAAGAATATCAAACATGCAAAACAAAGTAGCAACTATCTCAATATGCTTGTGTGATGGGCTAGTTTACATTACAGAAAATAAAATATATGTATGAATGGAGAAATAGATAAATGTGTTTGTATATGTAGTACCACTAATGTATCAACCTATATCTATGATAAGTGTAAATAATATGTTCTTTTATGTGTTATATTTTTTGCAAAAATATGTTGTTTTAGTTGTATTGCGTAGAAAAACATAGAAAAAGACATAAAATTCTAAGTTTCATATAGCATTGTGGCGTCACAACAAATAATGCCGTACCATCAAAGACACTATCGGAGCCCTAGAATTTCGAAATTATAGTGCCAACCTCTTAGTTAGACAATGAAATAGTGTCAAAAGTTTAGCTTTATTGTGCTATGTTCTCTGTCATTCAGTGCCACAATGTTAAACTCTATAACGCCTCAGGGCTAATATTGCTCCTCTAGTGCCGCATCATTTAAAAGAAAGCTGTGTCGCGATGTAGAAATATTAACTTCCCAAGGACATTACTTGTTAGTGAAATAATGAGATGGTTCACTAAGTAATTGATCCATGTTAGCAAGCACCATAACGGAGCTAGAGTAGTAGCACAATAGTGTTAATTCAATTGTTAGGTGTAGTCGCACCTATCTTTTCAAGCGCCACAACATTAGTTGACTAATTTGTGTTTTTTTATAAATAGTCACTATGTTATATTTGTAAGGGAGTTCAATGACTTATATAATTTCAGTAGAATTGAGAGTGCTTCTCTAAATTTCCCTTAGGGTGATAACTAAGAAAATTTAGAAAAGTACTTGATTCCATCATTATAATGTTTGGCTTGTGTCTGTAGAAGTAAATCTATAAGTAAAGATAATTAGTGTAGAGGAGATCCATTGAACTATTCTTGGTGATATCTATCTCTTATATTTTCTTTCAATTGTGCTATTAATAAAAATGAGTTTGCTTCAATTCTACTATATATTTGGATAAATTCTCTAATTCTTGATTTACTATATAAATATTATATGTAGTACTAGTGAGATCCCTTATTCATTAAATGATTAAAAAGGAAGTTTCAATATTACCAGATCTTAATTTAATGAACATAGTGGCCATATATATAGTTAAAATTAGGTGTAATATGGAGCCTTGATGGAGGAAAGCATGTATAACAAGGAATACTGAATTAATATGCATCATACCTAGACACAGGGTATGAAATATATTAAATTCTTAAGAAGATGATATAATTGTAAGAAGTCAGTAGACATCCTTTGTTCATACAAGTTATGTTTCTACTCAGGAGTCCATCTTGAGAAATTATGTTTGATGATAGAAAAATATTATTGTTCTAATTAATTTTATCATTTCTCTTGAGCATGTACTAGACATTTTTTGTTTGCTATTTATGTGTTATTTCGAGAAAATCATACTTCAAATTGCTGAAGTCTTCAAAATATAATATATTAGGGTTTCATGTGATGAAGTCTGTAAATTTTTTATTTTTCTTGAGTCTGAGAGAGTGTATTTATAATTGGGGGGAAGATAGTAAAAACTTAATATTTTAAAATTAATCATACTATATGATTTATAATTGTACTGGATGATTTGTTATATTTTTCCTCTAAAAAAAGTTAATCAAATCTTATCTTGTTTTTTTGCACAGTTTGTACTATATGATTTTAATTCTTGCAGATGATTCATATAGTACAAAATAGGTGCGCACAAGTTTATCCCAAACAAACTTATTTATTTTTTTATACTATTCATACTATATGGTGTAAGTTCATATAGATGACTAATAGAGTATAACATAGGGTCATCCACATTCGTATGAAACCAAGCATGATTTGTGCTAACTATTCATACTGTATGATGTTAGTTCATATAAACAACTGATAGAGTATAACATAAGATTTGTATATGATTATACAAGATGAATAGGTTCAGTTTTGAACTATTTGTACATTATGATATCAGTTCATATAGACGACTGATAGAGTACAAAATAATGTTCATACATGGTCATATATAGATTTTTGATATGTTTGTACAGACGATCCTTGATGATACTGTATGATCCAATGTCAGTTGACATGTAATTTTTAATTTTTGGATGGTTTTTTCTTATGTTTCAAATATAAGAGTCCTAATAACTGACACTCTATACCTTTGCTATGATTTTATTTTGAGAGTGGCAATTGAGTGTGAGTATTTGGGAGAGATGATGAGAGTGAAGTGTGAGAGATTAGGTGAGGGGGAGTTGTGAGGGATTCATAAGGTTGACCAAAGCGAGGGTCTCTTTTCTTCTTCTAAATTTCTGCCCATCACCTCTAGAGGCTTTTGAGACAGGATCTTCAACATTATATCACGATACTCTACCATCACCAGGAGGGTGAGAAAGGATATTGTTACTCTACCATCACCAGGATGGTGAGAAAGAATGTTGGTATTCTGCCTTCTCCAAGAGTATGAGGAAGGTTATCGGACTCTATCGTCTCCAGGAGGGTGAGAAATAATGTCAGTATATTGTCATCACCAAGAGGATAAGAAAGGACATCGGTACTCTGCCACATCGTGGTTGGTGAAAGAGAGCTTATAAAGGCTTATTTGCCTTACTATGGGTGAAAAAGAAGAGTCACTTTAAATTAGTGCAATACTAGAAAAGGAGTCTCGAGGGAGTGGACGTATGTCTAATTTGGACTGAACCCCTATAAAATTTGGTGTTCTTCTATTTACTTAACTTTTTAGTATTTTTATTTTTCTACACTTCAAAATTTTTATGGTTGAATTGTTTTTTTGTTATAATCAGTTTACTACTCTACTGCATATTTTTGAATCATTCTTTAAACTTCCTAAAAATGAATTTTAAAAATCAAAGAAATTCTTAAAATTACTATTTCACCCCCCTCTTGGTTAGCCTTGGGACAATTTAATAAGGTCTAACAATCTACTCAAACATTCAAGTGGTATTAGAGCCTATTTCATAAAGTAAAGTTTAGACAACTTTTTAAAGATGATCATGGCTACTTTTGGAAAGCGTATCACTCATGAAGGATACTCTATCACTAGACCACCTTTATTTGATAATATCCCTTTTAATTTTTGGAAAACTCCCATGTATAATTTTCTTCAATCACTTAACTATTGCATGTGGATATTAGTACAAGAAGGTTACACTACCCATTAGACTTATTGATGGCATTAGAGTTGAAACACCATTCACTAATTAAACACAAGAAGAAAAAGACTTAAATAGCTAAATGCAAAATGTTTAAATAGTTTTTTCCGTGCATTAAAATCATAAGACTATATGCGTGTATCTACCTACAAATCTGTAAAAGAAATCTGGGATAGGCTTCACATAACTTATAAAGGGACAAATGAGGTTAAACAATCTAGATTGAATATTTTATTACATGTCTACAAACTATTTTGCATGAAAATAAATGAGTCAATTTATAATATGTATACATATTTTACTCATACTATTATCTCATTGTGTGCTTTAGGTAGAGAACTAACTAATTCAGAAAAGATTAATAAAATCCTATATTATTTACCTACTACTTATGATGCAAAGATAACATCCAAAATAGAGTTGAACGATCTGAATGTATATTCTATTAATAATATGCTTAGATCCCTAATTACTTATAAGGAACGAGTGAATAAAAGATACATTGATGCATGCGGCAAGTAGAAAGAGAAGAATATTATTTTGAAAGTGGATGATTCAGAGAGTGATCAATTAGTACTTGAGGATGAAGAAAATATAATACTCATGACTAGATAATTTAAAAGTTTCCTTTGAATAAAGTAATGGAGAGATCAGCATTGGAAAGGTAAGTTCAATAAGAATGCAAAAGTTTTTAATGAAGTCATTTTTTATGAATGCAAGAAGCCCGGATATATACAAATTGATTGCCTAAATTTTAAAGCTAATCCAAGCAAGGAGAAAGTTGAGGAGAAAATAAATGTTAGGAAGGGTAAGACAAAAATACAAAAAGCTTTCTGGGCCGACTCAAATTCAGACACCTCAAAAATAGATGTAGAAGAGAAAGTCACAAACTTATGTTTAATGATAGACAAACTTGATCATTTAGATTAAGATGAGGTTTGTGACTTGTCCTATAATGAATTATTTAAATTTTCTGAGAAAATTCATAATGCATATAATAAGCTGGAAAAATTGCATGTAAATCTTAAACTCGAGCATTTGAAATTATAAAAAGAATATGAAACTCTTAGAAAAGATCATACATTCATAGATAGTAACCACATGACATTATTGAATGAATTTAATGATTTGAATAAGAAACATGATTCATTTAAAAACATTCTATACTGATCTTGAGAATTATTGTATGGTATTTATAGCTGAAGCAAATAAAAGAGAACATGAGTTGAAAGTTGACATTGTAGTTTTAGAATTTGCAAACTCATATCCTAAAGAAAAACTGAATGCTTTAAGGAAAATAAAACACCAATACACTTAAATAATTTTATAATCCTAATTAGAAGTATATAATTTCAAAAGATAGGATAAGATATTATAACTCACATAGATTAGAAAATCCTTTTCCTGGTGTTAAATGCTTTTCATATGGAATGATATGACATATCTCTCACACTTACAAATTTCATAGTAGAACACATCTAGTATGGAGACCTAACATACATAAATCACATCATATCAAACATGTATCTGAATTTTCATTATTAAGAGGTGAGTTTAAATTTATTTGGGTTATCAAGTCTAATGTTTGATAATTTTATTAAAACACTCTCATATAAGCCCTCATGAGAGAATTTGGTACTGAATAGTGGATGTTCAAAACATATAACTGGAGATACAACTCAATTCGTATCGTAGGAAGCTATGGACAGAGGCAAAGTGACACTGAGAGATAATATCACTAGGAAAGTTATATGTACAAGTATGATTGAAGATAAGAATAATTTTTTTATTGAGAATATTTTATTGGTTGAGGACTTAAAACTTAACTTATTGAGTATTAGTCAGCTTTGTGATATAGGTTTTAATATTAAATTTTTACCTACAAGCTGCATTATAAGCCTAAGTGGATTTGATGTATTAAATGGAAATATGATAAATAATGTATACATATTTGATTTAAATTATGTTAAATATTCTAATTCTTTTTGTCTCAAAATTATTATTAATGAATCTTGGTTATGGCATAGAAGACTTTATCATGCGAGCTTGAAAAATCTTAGGAAGATTACCTAAAAAGAATTTGTTAGAGGAATATCCAAATTAGACTTTACTAAAGACAACCTATGTGATGCATGTCAATTAGGAAAATAAATCAAGTCCTCCTTTTATTTAATTAAAGATCTTAAAACTAACAAACTATTAGAAATCATACACATGGATCTTTTTGGACTGGTTAGCATTATAAGTTTAGGAGGGAAAGTTATTAGGTATGTTATTGTTGATGATTATTCAAGATTCACTTGGATTAGATTTTTACCACATAAGAGTGAATCATTTGAAGAGTTTAGAAAATTTTATACTTGGATTCATAGGGAGCTAGGTTTTGAAATTCTATCAATTCAATGTGATCATGGAGGAGAATTTAAAAAGAAAAAAATTTAAAGATTTCTATAAAGAGTAAGGAATTAATCATAACTTTTCAGCACATAGGACACCTCAATAGAATGGAGTTGTTGAGAGGAATAACAAAACCTTGATAAAAACTGCTAGTGCAACATTTGCTGAATATTCACTTCCAAAATTTTTTTCAATCGAAGTGGTTAATACAACTTGTTATGTTTTGAATATGGTGAATATCAGATCTAACTTAAATAAGACACCCTATGAACTTCTGAAGGGAAGAACACCCAAACTTTTCATATCTATATGTCTTTGGGTGTAAGTTGTTTATTCATAATAATGGTAAAACTCTTATAGAAAAATTTGATCCTAAATCTGATGAGGGATTTTGTCTGTATATTCAAGTGTTGGAAAATTCTATAGAGTTTTTAATAGAAAGACTTTGGTAGTTGAGAAAACCATCCATGTAGTTTTTGATGAATCTAATATTTCAGAAGTGTTTAAGTTAGAAGAAGAAGATGTCAAAGAAATAACCTAAAGTGTTAAAAATGCAAATCTTAATGAAAAGGTTGAAACAGATAATTCTTTGCCTAGAGAATTAAAATGTCCTAAATGTCATCCTAAAGAACTGATCTTAGGAGACCCGAGTGAAGGTATTAGGATTAGGCATGGACTTAGCAAAGAAGTTAACCACTCAACCTTTATTTCAATGATTGAGCTCACATATATAAATTAAGTACTTTTTGATGAATTTTTTATTTTTGCCATAAAAGAAGAATTGAATCAATTTGTTAGAATTGATGTTTTAGAGTTACTTAAAAGACCTAAAAATCAAAGTGTTATTGGAACTGAGTTTTCAAAAACAAGATGAATGATTTAGGTGTTATGGTTAGGAATAAAGTAAAATTTGTGGCCAAGGGATACAATCAAGTAGAATGGATTGATTTTGAGAAAATGTTTGCTCTTGTGGCCAGACTTAAAGCGATAAGGGTACTACTAGCCTTTTCCTATTTTAAAGGTTTTAAATTATTTTAGGTGGTTGTTAATAGTGCCTTTTTAATGGGGTGATACAAGAGGATATTTATTTGAGTAACCTTAAGATTTTGAAACTTCACAATTCCCTAAACATGTGTTTAAATTGAAAAAAGCATCGTATGAACTAAAACAAACATCTAGGGCTTGGTATGACATGCAAAGATCATTCTTTCTAGAAAGATCATTTGTTAGATGAAGTGTTGACACCACTCTCTTTTTAAAAAGAGTAGGAGATGCTATACTCATTGTTCAAATATATGTTGATGATTTCTTGTTAGGATCTATGAATAAAATCTTGGTGATGATTTTTTAAAAATAATGAGTAGTGAATTTGAAATGAGTTTGATGGGATACTTGAGTTACTTTCTTAGTTTTAGCATAAAGCAGCAAGAGGATGTCACATTTTTTTGTTAGTTAAAATATATTAAGGACATTCTTAAGAAATATGAAATGATAATACTTAATCAGTAAGTATACCAATAAGCTTTCTCAGTGCTGTTAGACAAGGACTCTTAAGGGTAAATCTATTGATCAAAAGAAATTTAGTGGAATAATTTGATCATTACTGTGCTTAACTGCTAGCAGACCATATATCATGTTTAATGTTTATCTTTGTGCTAGATTTCAAGCTCATCTAAAGGAATCCCATTTGACTGGTGTTAAAAGAATTTTAATATATCTTTTATGAACTCAAAACTTAGGGATATGATATCAAAGGCACAACTCTTCTTTTGAACTCATTGGATATTATAATTCAGATTTTGCAGGATATAGGGTTGATCAAAAAAGTACTTTTAGAACTTGTCAATTCATTGGGAACTCTTTAGTTTCATGGTCTAGTAGAAAATTTAATTTAGTAGCACTTTCTACTGCTAAAGTAGAATACATTTCCTTAGGTAGTTATGTGGCACAGGTTCTTTGGTTAAAATAATAACATATTAATTTAGGATTTTTTATTAGTACTATTCTAATTTTCTATGATAATATAAGTGCCATATATATTTCAAAATATCCTATTCAGTATTCCAGAACCAAGCATATAGATATAAGACATCACTTTATTAGAGATCATGTGACTAAAAGAGAAATTTAGCTACAATATGTTGCTACAAAAAAAT
Source organism: Dendrobium nobile (assembly GCA_022539455.1). Taxonomy (NCBI): domain Eukaryota; kingdom Viridiplantae; phylum Streptophyta; class Magnoliopsida; order Asparagales; family Orchidaceae; genus Dendrobium; species Dendrobium nobile. Next base: position 11,872,801 of record CM039722.1, read on the forward strand.
CAACTTGCAGACATTTTCACAAAACCACTTGCTTTTGAAACATTTAGCACCTTAAAAACCAGATTGGGTGTAATTGTTATTCATGCTTGAGAATTGAAATTCAACAAATTCCATTTATGATGTATCTTATTGTTGGTATTTATGCTTTGTTGATCTTTGCAACTAGTTTTTATTTATTTATTGATTTTTGTTTTTCTTTGTTTTGGGTTTCTTTTTTTCTTTGGTATTATTTTTGTTTTTTTTGTCTCGTGGATCTTGTTAAAACTTATTTTTGAAAAAGAGTCATGATTATCATGTGCAAATCTAAAAATTTCTTTTTAAGTCATAATATACAAAAAGCTTTTGTACTATACGATATCACTAGATTTTGCATGATAATTTTTCTAAGTTTGTAAGATAAAAATACATTTTGGTAAACAAATAACATTGTTCAAACACATTATCGTACAATATGAATACTTCATTTTTTGTTTGGGTAGGAAGGAAATTCGAGTGTAGTTATTTTTGAAGTTCATCCCAGACGAAGACCTATTCATCTGTACAATCCTGTTATCATACTACGACAAACCTAACTTTCATAATACAATCATTATTATCTGATCATCCCAGACTTACACGTGTTCATCTATATGATCATTTTGGCTAAAAATATTTATGAAATGACTCCTCAGAAATGACAATTTATAAAAGGTTATTTCATTTTTGGTAGTTTTTATTCGTATGCATGAAATAATTTTCATCCCGTATAATCGGATAGTTGTATGTACAAAACCTAATTTGTAAGGTACGATAATGCCATTTTTCTTTAAATTGGAAGGTATTTGATAGTTTTTCTTCACAATCTATTTCAATCTCAAACCATATTATGTTCAAACTTTTGAAATGGCAAGCAGTAGTGAGAGGGAAAAAAACCTTTAAAGCTTCTTCCTCTTAGTCTAGTCAACTAGATGAGAACTTCATTTCTAAAAAGAATGAAGAAGCTTACTTGAATTTCCTTGAGACGAAGATGACTCCTTCTTAACTCCTTATCAAAAGAGACATTAACTTTTCTATAATGCCTCTTTTTTATTCTACTTAATTCTCTTTCATTCTCACTTTAATCTATGCTTTCTATCATGACACTTTTCATAATTTTCTTTCCAATCTAAGAATGAATGAAAATCATACTAAGATGTCATATTATAATTTAAATAGAGAGTAGAGATCACCAAGGAAGATTGCACCTACCTACATCTTAGAATGCAAGGGGTAAGGGCACACAAAATGACTTCTAGGTCTAATTTTGACTGGTCTATATTTAATTAAACCCTTAAAGATGTTGCTTCAGTCAATCACCTATCTCATGTCTACACCTTAAATCAAAATGCTAGGATTATCTAGCACATATTAATAACTTCAATTATTCCTAAAGATGGTGATCGTATCAACCTAACTCTTTTGCTTTCTATAGTCACATATCTTATTGTGACAAACACTCCAATAAATGAAGCCCAATTAATTATGGACTTGTTGGTGGAATTTTGAAAAATAGATTTTGAAAAAAAATATTAGTTTTCTTTGGGGATTTTAAAATTGAGATTTAATTCTAATTCTAAAGTCGAATCGACCCGTTAGAAAAATTATATCACCCTGGAGGATGAAAATAAAATTTCATAGCAGTGTTTAGACTTAGAATTATGGAACTCATCTTAAATATTATGATCGGATTCTAAAGAAAAATTTCATATGATCCCGAGGGAACATAATGAAATTTAACTAAATATCCAATTATAATATTTAAGAAATATGATCGTCGAATTCACATCCAGGGTCTTATCAGAGAAGGATGTATCTCCCCGAAGGGAGATAACACCATTCAATGATAATCCTCCTGATGTAACAACGACAATCATTTTTTTAACCTTTTCCCAAAGAAATCTAATAAGGTTTTGGAAAATCAATTTTAAAATCAGGTGCGTGTGTGGTTCCAAATCTCCTACGAGCGCAAGCCCTCGTAGTTAATTATATCGTAGGTAGATAGAATCTCCTATGAAAACTCTTGATTAAAATGGTGGCAGAATTTCGTTAGATTTTCTTGGAGTGATATCAAAAAGAGAGGAATTTTGGAAATTCAACAGGGAATGGGTCAAAATTGAACAGTTATTGACAGAGTTAAAGGAGGAGAGGTAGGGAACACTTTGAGATTCCAGAACCATCCAGAAGTGTCCCAATTTAATCTAAATGTTGGGCTTTATGTTTTGGATTGAAATGATAATTAATTAGATTTGAGCATTTTATTAGAAATTTTGGACTATGTACCCAAAATTTGGGGTCTTATAATTAAAGATATGCCCTGGATCCTAAATCTAATTTGGATACTGGACCACAGTCGTCCGATCCTAACTAATGTAGTGCAAGGTCTAGACTTACCCCAGCCTGGATTGGGGAGCCAGCTAACCACCTAGTCGATTTAAAAGAGATGAGTCTGGTCTTTTATGAAAGAGTGGTATGGACGTTATATTTAAGGTTTTGGAGAGTCGGGGCCGATATCTAGAGATTTTCCTAATTGGCCCCTTTGACTTGTGTTGGGTGCAAAAATGCTAAGGACTAATGTAATTAAAATTTTGACTCTTTAAGTATGTTTCTAATGTAATGCGTGCTGGTTAACAATTTCAAATCAAGTATGCTTGAAATTTTAAAAACAGACTTAGAAAATAATTTTTTACAAGACTGGACTTCCCCAGGTCCGGCACCTCGTCCTCATAGGTCAGACTATCCGGACTCTACCCGCAGGCGGGGAAGGGTCTAAAACAAGGAAAGAGTAATGCAAAAATATGCATGCGACCCCGGGGTCGATCCCCGGCTAATTCCATAGATTCGTTAACTTTCTATATTATTTAGACTCACTACATTTTAAACTTTAAAGTTATGAGTATAAAACTTTCACACCCTTATGAGTCTCACATATCCAGACGAAAATAAAAGCGGCACACAATCGCAAAAAAAAACTAAGAAAAGCAAGTAATCCTACAGGCAATCAATTCATCACATCAAATATAAATTAATTAATCAATAAATGTCCATAGGCAAAGTTGCCTTGCTTATTACAAACCAGGGTCTTGCAGAAAGTAAAGTGGCCGGGCACCACTGACAACAACTCGGATTCTAAACTTAATAATGATGCAAGTTATTTTGAGTGGGATACTCTCAGTCTTCAAGTCTTCAATCTTGTTCTTCTTTGGACTCCTTTTCTTCAAGCTCATTGGATTCTTTGTAGTGTTCTACCAAAATGGATAAGAGGGCACTTCCCTTTTAAGGGGAAGGCCACTCTTTCCTCTTTGGGTAGGGAAGAAGTGTGGTCCAAATTTGGATCTCCAAATAGAAAAGGTCTACTCCCCTTAGGGGCATCCTTTTCTCTTCGGAGTCCAAGCTTTGGACCTATATATCCCAACTCAAAGTTAACTTTCACAACACTTAATAATTACATAAATTACATTTACTTGAAAATAAAATCTAGACTCACTTGCAGGGTTATCCTAAGCAGTTAATAAATTAAAAGCAATTATTCCCAAGCAGTTATATTTGTGCAGAAAAATAAGTAAACACACTAGCCACGCTCCTTTTTATTTTGGGGCTTTAGCAGCTGAAGCACCTATGCAAGCATTTATAATTATTATATATATATTTTTTTATGAATTTAGTCCCCTTTTTATTGGCCTGCATGAGCGTGGCCACTTACAGAAAATTGTGTGAGCATTCAGATCGTACCTAACCTAAGGGTAATCTAGTCGCCAAACACATCAATCCATCCACAGAGTGCAGGAAAGTAAGCAGAGACAGCAAAGTAATTTCATCCATAACATGCAATGAAAACTACGAAAAGTCCGGCACACAGCAGTAAAGTAAACACCGGCCTAGCCTAGATCTAGAGTTGGTTGTCCTAGCAAACCATCGAAAGTGTGTGTAAAAGGTCGTGTGGCTGGGGTAGGTCCTAAAGTGGGTGATTTGTTAAAGTTTTCTAAAAGTCTGGATTTGTTAAGGCTTAAAAGGGGAATTTAGGTTAATGTTTAGATATTAATATATTAAGAATTTTAGCTAAATATATTTTAAAAGTTAATTGACTAATACCTTTGTTTCACACTGAGGCCGTGAAGTTTATTTCACCGTTCTTGGGGCTAAGCTAATAGCCTCGTAGGCCTGGGTTACCTAGTAGCAATCAGGGTTGATTAAGTTATTTAAATTGGTTAGAATTAAAGGAGTGGATTAATATTAAGGGGAGTTGGTTACTGATTTTAATGGGTTGGTTGAGGACTTTATTAGCCTATTAAGAAAATTCTGGAGTTTGGGGGAGTTAATAAATTTTGGAGGTTATACGGATATGTTAACTAAGGGGTTAAAATTTGACTTTTAAAATTAGGGTTAATCTTAAGGGTTTCAGATTTTTAATAAATACTAGATCTAATTATGAGTTGTTATACAGGTGGCACACTCAATTTGGAGTTTTCTATCAAAAGTTATGATTTTTAGAAGTTTTGGCCCAGTTTTGACCTAGAGTTGACCAAAATGTTGACTTTTTGACTTTGACTAGATTTTGAGGGTTTAAAATTTTTGAAAAATACTAGATTTTAATTAGAGTCATTAGCCACTGAGTTTGATTGATTTGGAATTTTCTACAATTTGTTATGAATTTTGGAAGTTTAGGTTTTTATTGAAATTATTGAATTGCTTTAATTAAGGGCCATTTTAATGATTTGAACCCAAATGAGTCCTAAATTTCTTGAAATCAACTCCAAAGATCAGAAATGATCTAAATTAAACTCAACACAGATTTAATCAATGCCTGGAACCATAGGGTTTTTGTAGGTCTCCCTGAGACCTTTCTAATAAGCCTAAGAACACCTAATTTGGCCAAGTGTGCAGGGAGATATGAATTTTTGAAGATCTTCTGAATTTTCTGAAATTTTTTATCCGGCCATTACACAGTCAGCCGCGCTTTACACGCGGCGCGTCACGATTGGCGGGGCAATTATTGGCGCTGACCGCATAATGGTCGGGTTAACCGTAACCGTCGGATGGAGGATCAAACGGCCACGATTAATAGAGCTTCGGAACCTCGGGATCTAATCCGAACCGTTGATCTGAATCCACGGCCACGATTACGTCTTCAACCTCCCGCTCGAACCCGAGACCATGAAGCTTCTCCAGCGTGATCCAGATGATCCTGCCGGCAAACTTCTATGAAATTTCACAGGAAGGATCAAGATCCTGGAAACCTTCAATCCAACGGTGGAAATATGTTGGGGTGAAGGTTTCCTTCACACTTGACTGGACTACCTAGCTAGGGAGCTTGGGATGGAGAGATTACCGTAGAGACAGTCTCAACGGATGAGTTGCTCTATCAGGAAGCTTCAGGGGATGATGGCGAGCAATCTTCCTTCAGACGTCAGGACTGGAGGACGACTGGAAGTACGACTTCGAGCGGAAGGCTATGAGCTTTTTCCAGAGTTCGCTCGAACAGATGGATGGGATGATCTGGGAAGCTGGGGGGTTGAAGGAGCTCTGGGAGCAATTTGAAATCGTCTGGGATCGATTTGCGAGGTCTGGGGAGCTCCACCCTATTCAGCCGTCTCCCGCGAGCTCAGACGTCTGAGATTGAGCTGGAGGGAGCTCGGATTGATGCCAGGTGGAAGGGGGCACCATCCCAGAGGGCTCGTGAGTGTCAAGCCGGAGAACCACAACCTTTGGAAGGCTTTCAGTCAGGATCGGCCTGGGGGGACCACCGAAACTTGTTCTCCATTGGTTCCGACCACCGCCGGCTGGGGTTTGGGTCGGGTTGACCAGGGAAGATCGATGGGGATGTACTGGAGTTGAGGGTGAGGTCAAATGAGCCTGGGGAGGCCTGGTTGGATCCGGTGGCTTGGTTGGACCCAAAACTGCTCGGTTTGGGTCAAATTGAGCTCAACCCAGGTCAAGCTAGACCCTGGGTTTAATATGGGAAGCAGGTCCAGATCTGGTGCTCCCAATGCAAGTGGCAATTGGGTTCAATTTAATTTGGGTTGGAAGATGGCTCGGGTTCATGTGGTTTTGGCTACTTTGAGTTAGCCTAAAACCTGACCCAAGTTAGGCCAAGACATGGGTTGGCTGGAGGAGGTATGTTGGACCTAGGGCCACCTATTAGAGGTGTTGATCAGGTTCAATTTGACTTAGGTCAAGAATTGGCTCAATCCCAAGTGGTTTTGGGCACTTTGGGTTAGCCTAACTCTTGACCCAAGTGAGCCCAAGGGTTGGGCTGGTCAAGGGTGGTGCATTAAGTCAAGGGGAACCCAATAGAAGTGTTGGTCTGTTGGTGGAATTTTGAAAATATATTTTGAAAATATTAGTTTTCTTTGGGACTTAAAATTGAATTCTACAATCGAATTATCTCGTTAGAAAAAAGTATATCACCTCGAGAGGTGAGAATAAAATTTCATAACGGTATTCAGATTTAGAATTATGAAATTCATCTTGAATATTATGACCGGATGCTAAAGAGAACTTCATATGGCCCCGAAGGGTCAAAATGAGGTTCAATTGAATATCCAGCTACAATATTCAAGAAGTGTGATCGTTAGGTTCACATCCAAAGCCTTATCAAAGAAAGATGTATCTCCCCGAAGGGGGAAAATATCATTCGATGATAATTCTTTGAATATGATAACAATGATCACTAGTATTTTAAGTTTTCCCAAAGAAATCCAATTGAGTTTTGAAAAATCAATTTTTAAAATCAGGTGCGTGTGTGGTTCTAAATCTCCTACGAGCGCAAGCCCTCGTAGTTAATTACATCGTAAGAAAACGAGGTCTCCTACGAAAACTCTCGATTAAAATAATGGCAAAATTTTGTTAGAATTTCTAGGAGTGATATCAAAGTATGAATAGAATTATTGGAAAATCAAAAGGGAATGGATCAAAATTGAGCAGTTATTAACGGAGTCAAAGGATGAGAGGTAGGGGACACTTTGAGATTCCAAAACCATCCGGAAGTGTCCCAACTTAATCTAAGTGTTGGGCTTTATGTTTTAGGATTGAAATGAAGCTTTAATTAGAGTTAAGTATTTTATTAGAAATTTGGGACTATATTCCCGAAATTTGGGTCTTATAATCAAAGATCTGCCCCGGATCCTAAATCTATTTTGGACACTGGACCACAGTCGTCCGATCCTAACTAATGCAGTGCAAGGTCTGGACTTACCCCGGCCTGGATTGGGGAGCCAGCTAACCACCTAATCGATTTAAAATACATGAATCCGGTCTTTTTATGAAAGAATGGTAGGGACGTTGTAATTAAAGTTTTGGAGAGTTGGGGCCGACATCTAGAGACTCTCCTAATTGGCCCCTTTGACTTATGTCGGGTGACAAAATGCTAAGGACTATGAATTTAAAATTTTGACTCTTTAATTTGTATCTAATGCAATGCATGCTGGTTAACAACCTCAAATCAAATATGCTTGAAAATTTTAAAAACAGGCTTATAAAATAATTTTTTAGAAGACTGGACTTCCCCAGGTCCGGCACCTCGTCCTCATAGGTCAGACTATCCGGACTCTACCCGCAAGCGGGGAAGGGTCTAAAGCAAGGAAAGAGTAATGTAGAAATATGCATGCGACCCCGGGGGCGATCCCCGGCTAATTCCCTAGATTCGTTATCTTTCTATGTTGTTTAGACTCACTAAAATTTTAGACTTTTAAAATTATGAGTAGAAAAGTTTCACACCCTCACGAGCCTCACGTATCCAGGCGAAAACAAAGAGCGGCATGCAATCGCCAAAAAACTAGTAAAAACAAGTAATCCTAGAGGCAATCAAATCATCACATCAAATATAAATTAATTAATAAATGTCCATAGGCAGAATTGCCTTGCTTATTACAAACCAGAATATTGCAGAAAGTAAAGTGGCCGGGCACCACTGACAACAACCCGGATTCTAAACCTAGTAACAACGCAAGTTATTTTGAGTGGGATACTCTCAATCTTCAAATCTTCGAATCTTCAATTTCATTCTTCTTTGGACTCCTTTTCTTCAATCTTCTTGGAATCTTCGTAGTGGATTACCCAAATGGACAAGAGGGCACTTCCCTCTAAGGGGGAAGGCCACTCTTTCCTCTTTGGGTAAGGAAGAGGTATGATCCAAATTTGAATTTCCAAATGGAAAAGGAGTGTTCCCTAAAGGGGTATCCTTTCCTCTTTGGAATCCAAGCTCTGGATCTATGTATCCCAATTCAAAATAAACTTTCACAACACTTGACACTTGCACAAATTACATTTATATCAAAATAAAAGATCTAGACTCACCTGCAGGGTTATCCTAAGCAATTAATATATATAAAGCAGTTATTCCCAAGCAGTTGAATATGAGCAAAAAAAGTAAACACACTAGCCACGCTCTTTTTATGATTTGGGGGCTTTAGCAGCTGAAGCACCTGTGCAAAGAGTTTATAATATTTATGCATTTTTTTGATTTGCCCCCTTTTTTTATTGCCCTGCATGAGCGCGGCCACCTGCAGAAAACTATGTCAACATCCAGATCGTACCTAACCTAAGGGTAATCTAGTCACCAAACACATCAATCCATCCACAGAGTACAGAAAAAGTAAGCAGACACAGCAAAGCAATTTCATCCACAACATGCAGTGAAAACTACGAAAAATCCGGCACACAGCAGTAAAGTAAACACCGGCCTAACCTAGATCTAGAGTTGGTTGTCCTAGCATATCATCTAAAGTGTGTGAGAAAGGTCGTGTGGTTGGGATAGATCCTAAAGTGGGTTATTAGTTGAAGTTGTCTAAAGGTCTGGATTTGTTAAGGCTTAAAAGGGAATTTAAATTAAAATTTAAGTATTAATGAATTAAGAATTTTAATTAAACATGTTTTAAAAGTTAATTGATTACTACCTTTGTTTCACACCGAGGCCGTGAAGTTTATTTCACCTTCCTTGGGGCTAAGCTAATAGCCTCGTAGGCCTGGGTTACCCAGTAGCAATCGGGGTTGATTAAGTTATTTAAATTGGTTGGAATTAAAAGAGTGGATTAAGATTAGAATGAGTTAGTTACTGATTTTAAAAGCTTGATTAATTTAAGTTTGCCATTAATTGATTCGTGGCGTTGTGCCACCAGGCTCGAGGAACCAGCCTCCTTAGGACACTTAGCCCCGCAGCCCGGAGTAGTCCAGCCGATAAACCAAATTAATGTAATTGAATTAGAGATTTTTAAAATGTTAAATAATTAAAAATTAATCCATTTTAAGGTTTGACACCCTTTAGAATTCATTCGTGGCGTTGTGCCACCAGGCTCGAGGAACCAGCCTCCTTAGGACACTTAGCCCCGCAGCCCGGAGTAGTCCAGCCAATAAACTTCAACTTTAGGGTGGTTGTTGTGTTTTAAAGGATTTGTTAAATGTTTTAAGCATTAAACCAATATTTTCTGAGTTTTAGAATGATTTTGAGCTTTTATGAATTTTTGAATATTTTAATGATTTAATTAAGGGGTTGAAAAAATTGACTTTTTGATTAAGACCAAATTCTGGAATGTTTGTATTTTATTAAAATACTAGACCTTACTATGATCAGTTAGAAGGTAAGTACGTTGAAATTGGATTTTTCTACATTTTATTACAAAGGTTTGAAGTTTTGAACTAGTTTTTGACTTAGAGTTGACCGATTTGTTGACTTTTTGAAATATTATATATTTCTGGAATCTAATATTTTTAATAAATATTAGGAGTTATTGTGAGTTGAATGCAAGTGAGTTTGGGTGATTTGGATTTTCTAGAATTTAGTTATGAATTTTGGAAGTTTGGAGGTTTATTTGGAATTATTTAATTGTTTTAATTAAGGGCTCCCTTGATGATTTTGCTTCAAAATGGTTTTCTAACTTCTTGAAAATACCTCCAAAGGTCAGAAATGACCTAAGGAGTGATTCCCAAGTGTTTGGGAAATTTTGGGATTTTTAAATATTAATAATTATTAAACTCAATTAAAAGTTGGATTCCACTTAAAATTTAACTGGGCATTAACCTGCTGTCAAATCAGCTGGGTTATAATTTTAATCAATAGGGAATCTAATTCTGGTCAGATAGAGGTATTATACATAATTTTTGGATTTAAAAATGAATTTATGACCTTTTTTAGAAGTTTTTAAGGCTTAATTAAGGGTTTAGACTTAGGGAAATTAATTAAGGGTCTTAATGATTTTCCAAAACTAATGAAATTTCTCTCTAGTGTCTGTACATATCCCTAAGTTCAAGTCCTTGAAATTTCAACCCAAGGGGAAGTGAATCCTAATCATTCAAATCCTTCTAAGTTTTCTACACATAAGCCCTTAATTATTGTCCTTAATTGTGTCACTAGTTTTTGAATAGGTTTCAATATCAAAGTTCCTCTAACACTTTGAGTAGACATGGCATACATACACAATAGAAAGCACACAAGTCCTTAGATCTAGGAGAGCCTAGGCTAGGTGGTGTGTGCACCTTAAGCATGCAATTAACAAAATAAAAGTTGACTAGTTAAGGGGTTAACCAATGAACAATTAAAATAATTGCTAATTAATTAACCACCATTCCCCATTAATTTTGTTCAAGTATGCTTAATCAAAGTTTAAAATCTCAAAGGATCTCTCATGATTTAATTATCTAAGTAAATATAATTTTTAAAATAGATGTCATAATGTAAATGTATACTTAAGTATATAATATATATATATATAAATATATAGTTTAAAATAAGGTAATTAGAATAATAGTAATTTTAATTTGAGAGATCCTCTAATTTATATAAGACACTCTAAAATTAGAGCTTAAATCTTAGTCAATATTTAATTTAGTATTTAAATATAAATTTACTATTTAATTAACTAAATATTTTTAAAAAGAATCTAAAATATTTTAAAATATTAAAAGGTTAATTAAAATATTATATTTTAAAATATCTTTTTTTTTTATAATCTGAAATGAGTTTCAAAATAAATTATTTTGAAATTATTAATTAATTTGGCTTATTTTGATTAATTATTAATTAAAAAATACTAAACTTTAAATATTTTAAAATTATTTAAGATATATTAAGTATTTCAAAGTAAATTTAATTTCATTCGAAAGGTTTTAAAATTCTGAAGATTTTGATATTTTAAAATTAATTTTTGGATTTATAAATAATTTTTAATTAATTTTCAAAGTTTCTGTAATTAAATAGCCTTAATTTTAATTTAAACTCACTTAATTAAAACGGCGGCTGTTAGTGGGACAGCTGGCGCGTTTTGGTTCGGCCAGCCAAAACGCGGCGACGGCGGGATGCCACGTGGAAGGCGGCGGTCATCCACGCGTCGGCTGCAGAGCGCGGGACGCGGTTCAGTTAACCACGTCAGCAGGCGCTGCGGGCCGTTCGATCGAATGCTTGTTGGTGGAATTTTGAAAACATGTTTCGAAAAGATTAGTTTTCTTTGGGAGCTTTAAAATTGAGATTTAATTCTAATTCTAAAATCGAATCATCCCGTTAGAAAAATTATATCACCCCGAAGGACGAACTTAAAATTTCATAACGGCGTTCAGATTTAGAATTATGAAATTCATCTTGAATATTATGACCGGATGCTAAAGAGAACTTCTTATGGCCACGAAGGGTCAAAATGAGGTTCAACTGAATATCCAGCTACAATATTCAAGAAGTGTGATCGTTAGGTTCACATCCAAAGCCTTATCAAAGAAAGATGTATCTCCTTAAGGGAGAAATATCATTCGATGATAATTCTTTGAATATGATAATAATGATCACTAGTATTTTAAGTTTTCCCCAAAGAAATCCAATTGAGTTTGAAAAATCAATTTTTAAAATCAGGTGCGTGTGTGGTTCTAAATCTCCTACGAGCGCAAGCCCTCGTAGTTAATTACATCGTAAGAAAACGAGGTCTCCTACGAAAACTCTCGATTAAAATAATGGCAAAATTTTGTTAGAATTTCTAGGAGTGATATCAAAGTATGAATAGAAATTATTGGAAAATCAAAAGGGAATGGATCAAAATTGAGCAGTTATTAACAGAGTCAAAGGATGAGAGGTAGGGGACACTTTGAGATTCCAGAACCATCCGGAAGTGTCCCAACTTAATCTAAGTGTTGGGCTTTATGTTTTAGGATTGAAATGAAGCTTTAATTAGAGTTAAGTATTTTATTAGAAATTTGGGACTATATTCCCGAAATTTGGGGTCTTATAATCAAAGATCTGCCCCGGATCCTAAATCTATTTTGGACACTGGACCACAGTCGTCCGATCCTAACTAATGCAGTGCAAGGTCTGGACTTACCCCGGCCTGGATTGGGGAGCCAGCTAACCACCTAATCGATTTAAAATACATGAATCCGGTCTTTTTATGAAAGAATGGTAGGGACGTTGTAATTAAAGTTTTGGAGAGTTGGGGCCGACATCTAGAGACTCTCCTAATTGGCCCCTTTGACTTATGTCGGGTGCTAAAATGCTAAGGACTATGAATTTAAATTTTGACTCTTTAATTTGTATCTAATGCAATGCATGCTGGTTAACAACCTCAATCAAATATGCTTGAAAATTTAAAAACAGGCTTATAAAATAGTTTTTTAGAAGACTGGACTTCCCCAGGTCCGGCACCTCGTCCTCATAGGTCAGACTATCCGGACTCTACCCGCAGGCGGGGAAGGGTCTAAAGCAAGGAAAGAGTAATGCAAAAATATGCATGCGACCCCGGGGGTCGATCCCCGGCTAATTCCCTAGATTCGTTATCTTTCTATGTTATTTAGACTCACTAAAATTTTAGACTTTTAAAATTACGAGTAGAAAAGTTTCACACCCTCACGAGCCTCACGTATCCAGGCGAAAACAAAGAGCGGCATGCAATCGCCAAAAAACTAGTAAAAACAATAATCCTAGAGGCAATCAAATCATCACATCAAATAAAATTAATTAATAAATGTCCATAGGCAGAATTGCCTTGCTTATTACAAACCAGAATATTACAGAAAGTAAAGTGGCCGGGCACCACTGACAACAACCCGGATTCTAAACCTAGTAATGACGCAAGTTATTTTGAGTGGGATACTCTCAATCTTCAAATCTTCGAATCTTCAATTTCATTCTTCTTTGGACTCCTTTTCTTCAATCTTCTTGAATCTTCGTAGTAGATTACCCAAATGGATAAGAGGGCACTTCCCTCTAAGGGGAAGACCACTCTTTCCTCTTTGGGTAAGGAAGAGGTATGATCCAAATTTGGATTTCCAAATGGAAAAGGAGTGTTCCCCGAAGGGATATCCTTTCCCCTTTGGAATCCAAGCTTTGGATCTATGTATCCCAAACTCAAACTTAACTTTCACAACACTTAACAATTATACAAATTACATTGATATCAAAATAAAAATCTAGACTCACCTGCAGGTTATCCTAAGCAATTTAATATAATAAAGCAGTTATTCCCAAGCAGTTACATATGAGCAGAAAAGAAAGTAAACACACTGGCCACGCTCTTTTTATGATTTGGGGGCTTTAGCAGCTGAAGCACCTGTGCAAAGAGTTTATAATATTTATGCATTTTTTTTGATTTGCCCCCTTTTTATATTGCCCTGCATGAGCGTGGCCACCTGCAGAAAACTATGTCAACATCCAGATCGTACCTAACCTAAGGGTAATCTAGTCGCCAAACACATCAATCCATCCACAGAGTACAGAAAAAGTAAGCAGACATAGCAAAGCAATTTCATCCACAACATGCAGTGAAAACTACGAAAAATCCGGCACACAGCAGTAAAGTAAACACCGGCCTAACCTAGATCTAGAGTTGGTTGTCCTAGCACATCATCTAAAGTGTGTGTAAGAGGTCATGTGGCTGGGGTAGGTCCTAAAGTGGGTTATTAGTTGAAGTTGTCTAAAAGTTTGAGTTTGTTAAGGCTTAAAAGGGAATTTAAATTAAAATATTAAGTATTAATGAATTAAGAATTTTAATTAAACATGTTTTAAAAGTTAATTGATTACTACCTTTGTTTCACACCGAGGCCGTGAAGTTTATTTCACCTTCCTTGGGGCTAAGCTAATAGCCTCGTAGGCCTGGGTTACCCAGTAGCAATCGGGGTTGATTAAGTTACTTTAAGTTTGTTGGAATTAAAAGAGTGGATTAAAATTAAAATGAGTTAATTACTGATTTTAAAAGGTTGATTAATTTAAGTTTGTCATTAATTGATTCGTGGCGTTGTGCCACCAGGCTCGAGGAACCAGCCTCCTTAGGACACTTAGCCCCGCAGCCCGAGTAGTCCAGCCGATAAACCAAATTAATGTAATTGAATTAGAGATTTTTTAAAATGTTAAATAATTAAAAATTAATCCATTTTAAGGTTTGACACCCTTTAGAATTCATTCGTGGCGTTGTGCCACCAGGCTCGAGGAACCAGCCTCCTTAGGACACTTAGCCCCGCAGCCCGGAGTAGTCCAGCCAATAAACTTCAACTTTAGGGTGGTTGTTGTGTTTTAAAGGATTTGTTAAATGTTTTAAACATTAAGTTAACATTTTCTGGTGTTTTGGAATAATTTTGAATTTTATGAATTTTTGAATATTTTAATGATTTAATCAAGGGGTTGAAAATGACTATTCTGATTAAGTTCAAATTCTGGAATGTTTGTATTTTATTAAAATACTAGACCTTACTATGATCAGTTAGAAGGTAGGTACGTTGAAATTGGATTTTTCTGCATTTTATTACGAAGGTTTGAAGTTTTGAACTAGTTTTGACTTAAAGTTGACCGATTTGTTGACTTTTTGAAATATTACAGATTTCTGGAGTTTAACATTTTTAATAAATATTAGGCCTCAATATGAGTTGAATGCAAGTGAGTTTGGGTAATTTGGATTTTTCTAGAATTAGTTATGAATATTTGAAGTTTTGACTATTTAATGAATTATTGAAAATCCTTAATTAAAGGCCCTTTTGTGATTTTGCTCCAAATGATCCCAACTCCTTGAAATCTTCTCCAAAGGTCAAGAATGACCTAAGGAGAGACTCCCAAGTGTTTGGGAAATTTTGGAATTTTTAATATTAATTAATTAATTATATTAATTAAATGTTCAATTTTACTAAAATTCAATTAAGGTTTAACTTGCTGTCAACTTAAAGGGGTTTTAATTATCACAGATTAAGGACTGAATCTGGTCAGTTTGAGGGTTTACATGTAATTTTTGGATTTTAAATGGATTTATTACAATTTTAGAAGTTTTAAAGGCTTAATTAAGGGTTTAAGACTTAGAAAATTAATTAGGGGACCTAATGATCTCAAAAACAGTGAAAATTTCCCTAGGGGTTGAGGGTGTCACTAAGTTCAAATGTTCAAAGTTTCAACTCAAGGGAAAGTGAATCCTAATTATGGAAATTTTTTCTAAGTTTTCTATACATGAGTCCTTAATTATTGTCCTTAATTATGTCACTAATCTTGATGGACTTGAATCAATGTTTGAACTAACCCTCATACTCAATACATAAGGCATGCATGAATCACATAAACACATTCAACACCTAAATCTAGGAGAGCCTTAGACTAAGTGGTGTGTGCACCTTAAACATGCAATTAACTAATTAACATAATTAAGACAAAATTAGTGAATAATCAAGGAATGATTATTCACTAATCATCCCCTTCATTTCTATTCAAATATGCTTAATCAACATTTAAGATCTCAAATGACTCTTAAACACTTAAGGATTTACATATATATATATATAAAATTTCAAAATATATATATTAAATACATAAATATATAAATGAATTTATATATATAAATAGAAATATATATATTATAAAATGATTAAATATATTATCAAAATACATGTTAATGGGTTGAAGGATCCACTGATCTCCATAGAAGTTTGGAAATAATAAAATATATTTCTTGTATTTTTTTAAAAACTTAATATTTAATTAAATATAAAGAAAGGATGAAAATACTCCAATAATTCAAAATACCTTCAAAACCTATTCAAATAATGCTGAAAATTTTTCTGGAGACCAGCCATGCATTCAACAACATGCATGCCAAATTTCAGATAAAAATAATTTATATATAATTAATTAAAAATGAAATACATATTTCTGTATTTCTTAAATTACCAGTAAAATAATAGTCAAAATAAACTGATTTTATTTTTAAAATAAACTAGATGAAATTCTGAAAAGTTTGATATATTATACTTAATTTTTGGTATATATTTGATTTACTATGATTTATTTAAGTTTCAGCAATTAAAACTAATTAAAACTCATTATTTTTTTAATTAAATGGCGGCGGTCAGACACGCGGCGCGCTAGGATTGGCGGGATCGAAACCGCGCGGCGGCGGGGACACGCGTCGGCCGCTGGCCGTTTCACGCGGTTTTCACTTAACCACGTCAGCGGCGCGTAACAGCCGTTGGATTAACCGCGGGTTCGATCCAACGGCTGAGATCAGATCCCGCGGTCTGATCTCACCAGGAGAGGATCAGACGGCGGAGATTCGATCCCGCTATTCCGAATAGACGACCTAGATCTCGCCGGACGACTGATCGAACGAGAGATCGAATGCGCGGTCGGATCAAACCGCGGAAAGGCTCGATCTGGACCGTTGATCGAACGATCAACGGTCCAGAAAACGTACACTCGCCGGAGACCGTGAGTGACGCCCTAGAAAACATATTTCGCTTCGTTCTCTCGATCGGATCAATCATTTCACTTAAAATTTTAAACATAGATTAAGGACATGAACAGAAATCATGGGGAATAGTTTGTTTTAGCTAAAACCCTAAAAGCGTAAAGCTATTTAGACCTAACTAATGTGACCTAGATCTAGGGTTTTAGGGAGTTATACCGTTAGATCTTCGAAATTTCTGGATGGTTGAGCTTGTAGATTGTCCAAGTGAAGATTCCCAGCGAAAATCCAAGCTCGAACGCGTCTGGATCGGCTGCTATGGGCTTGAGACGGTCTAGGTGGTGGTTTCGCCGGAGAACTCGCCGCCGGTGACGTGCAACCACCTGGGTTTTGTAGTGGGAAGGTAGAGGAGGCCCTGGAGATTCAAAACGAACTAAGAGTTCGATCTGGGAGGCTAGGGTTAGTGAGAGAGGCTGCTTTGATCAATCATCCTCAAAAGTTGCCTTTCTCCCTATTCAAACGAGCTGGGCTAGATTGGATGGCTAGGATCGATGCAGGGGCTCTCCAGATGATGCCACCTGTCCCTGGGAAAACTGGAAGGCTGCGGAAAGGACTGGACAAGCCAAGCTCCTATTGGGTGGACTTGGGATGAGTGAGAGGGAACATTGCCTAAATAGCCTAAGCCAGGCCCTTGGAGCAGCTTAAGACAGGATTAGTTAGGGAAATAAAGCAAAAGGAGGCTTTTGGCATGTGATATAGGGAGGAAATAGGGCTTTGACCATGAAAAATAGGGTTTAAGGGGGGATTGACCACTTTGACCGGTCAACTGGTCAATGGGTGCTGATGTGGCATGAAGGGAAATAGGGGCAGCCAATGGGAGAGCTTCCAAGCCTAATCTCACACTCCTTGAAGTTAAATAGAAGGTTTGACCAATTCAAGGAGGGATTTAGGGCTTTGTTGACTTGGTTTGACCAGTCAACCAGGTCGAGGTTAGTGATGTGGCACTTAAGGAGGGAGAGGGATATTTGAAATGGTTCAATCAAGGGTCAAAGGTCAAAGTCAAGGCTAGAAAGGATGGGAGCAAATGCCACCACAATTTTGACCAAGGATTTAGGGTTGACTTGGTCAAACCAAGTTGGGTTGAGCTCAAAATAGGTTTAGAAATGTTCAAGGCTTTGAATGGAATGATTTTAAGAGTTTGAAGATATTGATGTGGTTAAACGGGTTGGAAATGGTTCATTTGAAACCATAAGGGTCCATTAGGTCAAACCATGTTGACTGAGTCAACTAGCTTGACCCAATGGGTGAATCTGGGCTGGAAAGATTTGAAAAATCATTTGAAGGCCATTGAGGGTGGTTCCTAGGTCTGGGGAGGTCAAATTGATCAAAATCCCTATTTGAGTCCCTAAGGGCCTGTTTGGTCAACCTGGGTTGACTTGGTCAACCAGGTTGACCCAGGGTCTGGGTTTGGGCTCAACAGGTTTGAAATGATATTTGAAATTTGTCAAAGGTGGTTGCATCCCATTTTGGAGCTCATTTGGTTTGAAATCCCATTTGAGCCCCATAGGGGTATTTTGGTCAATTTTGACCTATTGGTCAACTATGGTCAAAAATGGGTCTGAAAAATGCAGTTTACTGCTCAAATGGGTTAAATTCAAAGGCCTGGAAGTGATTGGAGGCTTGGATAAGGGTTCCAAGGTCAAGATCCCAAAGGGGTTAGGTTCAGTGGCATGGGCTGTAAATATTTGAAGGTTTCACAGCCTTTGGATTTTAATTCAAATTCTGGGGTTAAAGACCTCAGAATGGGCTCAAAATTGGAGGGTAGCCTCTAGAGACATATCTTATCACTTTGTGAGTGATAGACCTTGAATCAGAGGCCATTAGACTGGATTTTGGGATGTCTGAAAATTCTCTGAAAAGGGTCTTTAGGACAAGGCTTTAAGGCTTTAGATTTGAGTCTGGATTTCTGGATTTGGAATGGATTTCAAGTTTGAATGATTAATATGACTTAGAGTTGTCGATTTGTTGACTTTTTGAAATTTTTATATATTTCTGGAATCTAATATTTTTAATAAATATTAGGGTTATTGTGAGTTGATGCAAGTGAGTTTGGGTGATTTGGATTTTTCTAGAATTAGTTATGAATTTTAGAGTTTGGAGGTTTATTGGAATTTTTTAATTGTTTTATTAAGGGCTCCTTGATGATTTTGCTTCAAATGGTTTTCTAACTTCTTGAAAATACTCCAAAGGTCAGAATGACTAAGGAGTGATTCCAAGTGTTTGGGAAATTTTTGGGATTTTTAAATATTAATATTATTAAACTCAATTAAAGTTGGATTCACTTAAAATTTAACTGGGCATTAACCTGCTGTCAAATCAGCTGGGTTATAATTTTAATCAATAGGGAATCTAATTCTGGTCAGATAGAGGTATTATACATAATTTTTGGATTTAAAATGAATTTATGACCTTTTTTAGAAGTTTTAAAGGCTTAATTAAGGGTTTAGACTTAGGGAAATTAATTAAGGGTCTTAATGATTTCCAAACTAATGAAATTTCTCCTAGTGTCTGTACATATCCCTAAGTTCAAGTCCTTGAAATTTCAACCAAGGGGAAGTGAATCCTTATCATTCAAATCCTTCTAAGTTTTCTACACATAAGCCCTTAATTATTGTCCTTAATTGTGTCACATAGTTTTTGAATAGGTTCAATATCAAAGTTCCTCTAACACTTTGAGTAGACATGGCATATATACACAATAGAAAAGCACACAGTCCTTAGATCTAGGAGAGCCTAGGCTAGGTGGTGTGTGCACCTTAAGCATGCAATTAACAAAATAAAAAGTTGATATGTTAAGGGGTTTAACAATGAACAATTAAAATATTTGCTAATTAATTAACACCATTCCCCATTAATTTTGTTCAAGTATGCTTAATCAAAGTTTAAATCTCAAAGGATCTTCATGATTTAATTATTAAGTAAATATATAATTTTTAAAATAGATGTCATAATGTATATGTATACTTAAAGTATATAAATATATATATATATAAATATATAGTTTAAATAAGGTAATTAGAATAATAGTAATTTTAATTTGAGAGATCCTCTATTTTATATAAGACACTCTAAATTAGAGCTTAATCTTAGTCAATATTTAATTTGTATTTAAATTTAAATTACTATTTAATTAACTAAATATTTTTAAAAAGAATCTAATATATTTAAAATATATAAAGGGTTAATTAAATATTATATTTTAAATATATTTTTTTTTTTATAATCTGAAATGAGTTTCAAAATAAATTATTTTGATATTATTAATTAATTTGGCTTATTTTGATTAATTATTAATTAAAAATACTAAACTTTAAATATTTTAAATTATTTAAGATATATTAAGTATTTCAAAGTAAATTTAATTTCATTCGAAAGGTTTTAAATTCTGAAGATTTTGATATTTTAAATTAATTTTTGGATTTATAAATAATTTTTAATTAATTTTCAAAGTTTCTGTAATTAAATAGCCTTAATTTTAATTTAAACTCACTTAATTAAAACGGCGGCTGTTAGTGGGGCAGCTGGCGCGTTTTGGTTCGGCGCCAAAAAACGCGGCGACGGCGGGATGCCACGTGGAAGGCGGCGGTCATCCACGCGTCGGCTGCAGAGCGCGGGAAGCGGTTCAGTTAACCACGTCAGCAGGCGCTGCGGGCCGTTCGACGAATGCTTGTTGGTGGATTTTGAAAACATGTTTCGAAAAGATTAGTTTTCTTTGGGAGCTTTAAAATGAGATTTAATTTTAATTCTAATCGAATCATCCGTTAGAAAAAATATATCACCCGAAGACGAACTTAAAAATTCATAAGGCGTTCAGATTTAGAATTATGAAATTCATCTTGAATATTATGACGGATGCTAAAGAGAACTTCTTATGGCCACGAAGGGTCAAAATGAGGTTCAATGAATATCCAGCTACAATATTCAAGAAGTGTGATCGTTAGGTTCACATCCAAAGCCTATCAAAGAAGATGTATCTCCTTAAGGGAGAAAATATCATTCGATGATTATTCTTTGAATATGATAATAATGATCACTAGTATTTTAAGTTTTCCCCAAAGAAATCCAATTGAGTTTTGAAAAATCAATTTTTAAAATCAGGTGCGTGGTGGTTCTAAATCTCTACGAGCGCAAGCCCTGTAGTTAATTACATCGTAAGAAAACGAGGTCTCCTCGAAAACTCTCGATTAAAATAATGGCAAATTTTGTTAGAATTTCTAGGAGTGATATCAAAGTATGAATAGAATTATTGGAAATCAAAAGGGAATGGATCAAAAATGAGCAGTTATTAACAGAGTCAAAGGATGAGAGGTAGGGGACACTTTGAGATTCCGAACCATCCGGTAGTGTCCCAACTTAATCTAAGTGTTGGGCTTTATGTTTTAGGATTGAAATGAAGCTTTAATTAGAGTTAAGTATTTTATTAGAAATTTGAGACTATATTCCCGAAATTTGGGGACTTATAATCAAAGATCTGCCCCGGATCTAATCTATTTTGGACACTGGACCACAGTCGTCCGATCCTAACTAATGCAGTGCAAGGTCTGGACTTACCCCGGCCGGATTGGGGAGCCAGCTAACCACCTAATCGATTTAAAATACATGGATCCGGTCTTTTTATGAAAGAATGGTAGGGACGTTGTAATTAAAGTTTTGGAGAGGTGGGGCCGACATCTAGAGACTCTCTAATTGGCCCCTTTGACTTATGTCGGGTGACTAAATGCTAAGGACTATGAATTTAAAATTTTGACTCTTTAATTTGATCTTATGCAATGTATGCTGGTGTAACAACCTCAATCAAATATGCTTGAAATTTTAAAAACAGGCTTATAAAATATTTTTTTGAAGATAGACTTCCCCAGGTCCGGCACCTCGTCCTCATAGGTCAGACTTCCGGACTCTACCCGCAGGCGGGGAAGGGTCTAAAGCAGGAAAGAGTAATGAAAAATATGCATGCGACCCCGGGGCGATCCCCGGCTAATTCCCTAGATTCGTTATTTTCTATGTTATTTGACTCACTAAAATTTTAGACTTTTAAATTACGAGTAGAAAGTTTACACCTCACGAGCCTCACGTATCCAGGCGAAACAAAGAGCGGCATGCAATCGCCAAAAAACTAGTAAAAACAAATAATCCTAAGGCAATCAAATCATCACATCAAATACAAATTAATTATAAAATGTCCATAGGCAGAATTGCCTTGCTTTTTACAAACCAGAATATTCAGAAAGTAAAGTGGCCGGGCACCACTGACAACAACCGGATTCTAACTAGTAATGACGCAAGTTATTTTGAGTGGGATACTCTCAATCTTCAAATCTTCGAATCTTCAATTTCATTCTTCTTTGGACTCCTTTTCTTCAATCTTCTTGGAATCTTCGTAGTAGATTACCCAAATGGATAAGAGGGCACTTCCCTCTAAGGGGAAGACCACTCTCTTCCTCTTTGGGTAAGGAAGAGGTATGATCACAATTTGGATTTCCAAATGGAAAAGGAGTGTTCCCGAAGGGTATCCTTTCCTTTGGAATCCAGCTTTGGATCTATGTATCCCAAACAAATAACTTTCAACAACACTTAACAATTATACAAATTACATTGATATCAAAATAAAAGATCTAGACTCACCTGCAGTTATTCCTAAGCAATTATTATAATAAGCAGTTATTCCCAAGCAGTTACATATGAGCAAAAGAAAGTAAACACACTGGCCACGCTCTTTTATGATTTGGGGGCTTTAGCAGCTGAAGCACCTGTGCAAAGAGTTTATAATATTTATGCATTTTTTTTGATTTGCCCCTTTTTTTATTGCCCTGCATGAGCGTGGCCACTGCGAAAACTATGTCAACATCCAGATCGTACCTAACCTAAGGGTAATTAGTCGCCAAACACATCAATCCATCCACAGAGTACAGAAAAAGTAGCAGACAAGCAAAGCAATTTCATCCACAACATGCAGTGAAAACTACGAAAAATCCGGCACACAGCAGTAAAGTAAACACCGGCCTAACCTAGATCTAGAGTTGGTTGTCCTAGCACATCATCTAAAGTGTGTGTAGAGGTCATGTGGTGGGGTAGGTCCTAAATGTGGTATTAGTTGAAGTTGTCTAAAAGGTTGAGTTTGTTAAGGCTTAAAAGGGAATTTAAATTAAAATATTAAGTATTAATGAATTAAGAATTTTAATTAAACATGTTTTAAAAGTTAATTGATTACTACCTTTGTTTCACACCGAGGCCGTGAAGTTTATTTCACCTTCCTTGGGGCTAAGCTATAGCCTCGTAGGCCGGGGGGTACCCAGTAGCAATCGGGGTTGATTAAGTTACTTTAAGTTTGTTGGAATTAAAAGAGTGGATTAAATAAAATGAGTTAATTATGATTTTAAAGTTGATTAATTTAAGTTTGTCATTATTATTGATTCGTGGCGTTGTGCCACCGGCTCGAGGAAACGCCTCCTTAGGACACTTAGCCCGCAGCCCGGAGTAGTCCAGCCGATAAACCAAATTAATGTAATTGAATTAGAGATTTTTAAAATGTTAATAATTAAAAATTAATCACTTTTAAGGTTTGACACCCTTTAGAATTCTTCGTGGCGTTGTGCCACCAGGCTCGAGGAACCAGCCTCCTTAGGACATTAGCCCCGCAGCCGGAGTAGTCCAGCCAATAAACTTCAACTTTAGGGTGGTTGTTGTGTTTTAAAGGATTGTTAATGTTTTAAACATTAAGATAACATTTTCTGGTGTTTTGGAATAATTTTGATTTTATGAATTTTTGAATATTTTATGATTTAATAAGGGTTGAAAAATGTCTATTTGATTAAGTTCAAATTGGAATGTTTGTATTTTATTAAAAATACTAGACCTTACTATGATCAGTTAGAAGGTAGGTACGTTGAAATTGGATTTTTCTCATTTTATTACGAAGGTTTGAAGTTTTGAACTAGTTTTGACTTAAAGTTGACCGATTGTTGACTTTTTGAAATTTTACAGATTTCTGGATTTACATTTTTATAAATATTAGGTCATATTGAGTTGAATGCAAGTGAGTTTGGGTAATTTGGATTTTTCTAGAATTAGTTATTATGATATTTGAAGTTTGGACTTTTAATGAATTATTGAAATCCTTAATTAAAGGCCCCTTTTTGTGATTTGCTCAATGAGAATCCATCTCCTTAATATCTTCTCCAAAGGTCAAGAATGACCTAAGGAGGACTCCCAAGTGTTTGGGAAATTTTTGGAATTTTTAATAATAATTATTTAATTATATTAATTAAATGTTCAATTTACTCAAATTCAATTAAGGTTTAACTTGCTGTCAACTTAAAGGTTTATAATTATCACAGATTAAGGATGATTCTGGTCAGTTTGAGGGTTTACATTAATTTTTGGATTTAAATGATATTATTACAATTTTTAGAAGTTTTAAAGGCTTAATTAAGGGTTTTAGACTTAGAAAATTAATTAGGGGACCTAATGATCTCAAAAAATCAGTGAAAATTTCCCTAGGGGTTGAGGGTGTCCTAAGTTCAAATGTCAAGTTTCAACTCAAGGGGAAAGTGAATCCTAATTATGGAAATTTTTCTAAGTTTCTTTACATGAGTCCTTAATATTGTCCTTAATTATGTCACTAATCTTGATGGACTTGAATCAATGTTTGAACTACCCTCATACTCAATACATAAGGCATGCATGAATCACATAAACACATCAACACCTAAATCTAGGAAAGCCTTAGACTAAGTGGTGTGTGCACCTTAAACATGCAATTAACTTATTAACATAATTAGACAAAATTAGTGAATAATCAAGGAATGATTATTCACTAATCATCCCCTTCATTTCTATTCAAATATGCTTAATCAATATTTAAGATCTCAAATGACTCTTAAACACTTAAGGATTTACATATATATATATAAAATTTCAAAATATATATTAAAATACATGAAATATATAAATGAATTTATATATATAAATAGAATATATATATTTAAAATGATTAAATATATATCAAAATACATGTTAATGGGTTGAGGATCCACTGATCTCCATAGAAGTTTGGAAATAAAAATATATTTCTTGTATTTTTTTTAAAAACTTAATATTTAATTAAATATAAAGAAAGGATGAAAAATACTCCAATAATTCAAAATACCTTCAAAACCTATTCAATATAAT
Organism: Dendrobium nobile; assembly: GCA_022539455.1. Taxonomy (NCBI): domain Eukaryota; kingdom Viridiplantae; phylum Streptophyta; class Magnoliopsida; order Asparagales; family Orchidaceae; genus Dendrobium; species Dendrobium nobile. Next base: position 11,897,670 of record CM039722.1, read on the forward strand.
ACTGAAAATTTTTCTGGAGACCAGCCTGCATTCAACAACATGCATGCCAAATTTCGATAAAAATAATTTATTATATAATTAATTAAAAATGAATTACATATTTCTGTATTTCTTAAATTACCAGTAAAATTAATAGTCAAATAAACTGATTTTAAATCTATTTTGGACACTGGACCACAGTCGTCCGATCCTAACTAATGCAGTGCAAGGTCTGGACTTACCCCGGCCTGGATTGGGGAGCCAGCTAACCACCTAATCGATTTAAAATACATGAATCCGGTCTTTTTATGAAAGAATGGTAGGGACGTTGTAATTAAAGTTTTGGAGAGTTGGGGCCGACATCTAGAGACTCTCCTAATTGGCCCCTTTGACTTATGTCGGGTGACAAAATGCTAAGGACTATGAATTTAAAATTTTGACTCTTTAATTTGTATCTAATGCAATGCATGCTGGTTAACAACCTAAAATCAAATATGCTTGAAAATTTTAAAAACAGGCTTATAAAATAATTTTTTAGAAGACTGGACTTCCCCAGGTCCGGCACCTCGTCCTCATAGGTCAGACTATCCGGACTCTACCCGCAAGCGGGGAAGGGTCTAAAGCAAGGAAAGAGTAATGTAGAAATATGCATGCGACCCCGGGGGCGATCCCCGGCTAATTCCCTAGATTCGTTATCTTTCTATGTTGTTTAGACTCACTAAAATTTTAGACTTTTAAAATTATGAGTAGAAAAGTTTCACACCCTCACGAGCCTCACGTATCCAGGCGAAAACAAAGAGCGGCATGCAATCGCCAAAAAACTAGTAAAAACAAGTAATCCTAGAGGCAATCAAATCATCACATCAAATATAAATTAATTAATAAATGTCCATAGGCAGAATTGCCTTGCTTATTACAAACCAGAATATTGCAGAAAGTAAAGTGGCCGGGCACCACTGACAACAACCCGGATTCTAAACCTAGTAACGACGCAAGTTATTTTGAGTGGGATACTCTCAATCTTCAAATCTTCGAATCTTCAATTTCATTCTTCTTTGGACTCCTTTTCTTCAATCTTCTTGGAATCTTCGTAGTGGATTACCCAAATGGACAAGAGGGCACTTCCCTCTAAGGGGGAAGGCCACTCTTTCCTCTTTGGGTAAGGAAGAGGTATGATCCAAATTTGGATTTCCAAATGGAAAAGGAGTGTTCCCTAAAGGGGTATCCTTTCCTCTTTGGAATCCAAGCTCTGGATCTATGTATCCCAATTCAAAATAAACTTTCACAACACTTGACACTTGCACAAATTACATTTATATCAAAATAAAAGATCTAGACTCACCTGCAGGGTTATCCTAAGCAATTAATATATATAAAGCAGTTATTCCCAAGCAGTTGTATATGAGCAAAAAAAGTAAACACACTGGCCACGCTCTTTTTATGATTTGGGGGCTTTAGCAGCTAAAGCACCTGTGCAAAGAGTTTATAATATTTATGCATTTTTTGATTTGCCCCCTTTTTTTATTGCCCTGCATGAGCGCGGCCACCTGCAGAAAACTATGTCAACATCCAGATCGTACCTAACCTAAGGGTAATCTAGTCACCAAACACATCAATCCATCCACAGAGTACAGAAAAAGTAAGCAGACACAGCAAAGCAATTTCATCCACAACATGCAGTGAAAACTACGAAAAATCCGGCACACAGCAGTAAAGTAAACACCGGCCTAACCTAGATCTAGAGTTGGTTGACCTAGCATATCATCTAAAGTGTGTGAGAAAGGTCGTGTGGTTGGGATAGATCCTAAAGTGGGTTATTAGTTGAAGTTGTCTAAAGGTCTGGATTTGTTAAGGCTTAAAAGGGAATTTAAATTAAAATTTAAGTATTAATGAATTAAGAATTTTAATTAAAAATGTTTTAAAAGTTAATTGATTACTACCTTTGTTTCACACCGAGGCCGTGAAGTTTATTTCACCTTCCTTGGGGCTAAGCTAATAGCCTCGTAGGCCTGGGTTACCCAGTAGCAATCGGGGTTGATTAAGTTATTTAAGTTGGTTGGAACTAAAGGAGTGGAGTTAGTCGCTGATTTTTAAAGTTGATTAATTTAAGTTTTCCATTAATTGATTCGTGGCGATGTGCCACCAGGCTCGAGGAACCAGCCTCCTTAGGACACTTAGCCCTGCAGCCCGGAGTAGTCCAGCCGATAAACCAAATTAATGTAATTGAATTAGAGATTTTTAAAATGTTAAGTAATTAAAAAAAATTAATCTATTTTAAGATTTAACACCCCTTTGAATTCGTTCGTGGCGTTGTGCCACCAGGCTCGAGGAACCAGCCTCCTTAGGACACTTAGCCCCGCAGCCCGGAGTAGTCCAGCCGATAAACTTCATCTTTAGGGTGGTTGTTGTGTTTTAAAGGGTTTGTTAAGTGTTTTAAGCATTAAACCAATATTTTCTGAGTTTTAGAATGATTTTGAGCTTTTATGAATTTTTGAATATTTTACTGATTTAATTAAGGGGTTGAAAAAATTGACTTTTTGATTAAGACCAAATTCTGGAATGTTTGTATTTTATTAAAATACTAGACCTTACTATGATCAGTCAGAAGGTAAGTACGTTGAAATTGGATTTTTCTACATTTTATTACAAAGGTTTGAAGTTTTGAACTAGTTTTGACTTAGAGTTGACCGATTTGTTGACTTTTTGAAATATTACAGATTTCTGGAATCTAGTATTTTTAATAAATATTAGGAGTTATTGTGAGTTGAATGCAAGTGAGTTTGGGTGATTTGGATTTTTCTAGAATTAGTTATGAATTTTGGAAGTTTGGAGGTTTATTGGAATTATTTAATTGTTTTAATTAAGGGCTCCCTTGATGATTTTTCTTCAAATGGTTTCCTAACTTCTTGAAAATACCTCCAAAGGTCAGAAATGACCTAAGGAGTGATTCCCAAGTGTTTGGGAAATTTTTGGGATTTTTAAATATTAATAATTATTAAACTCAATTAAAAGTTGGATTCCACTTAAAATTTAACTGGGCATTAACCTGCTGTCAAATCAGCTGGGTTATAATTTTAATCAATAGGGAATCTAATTCTGGTCAGATATAGGTATTATACATAATTTTTGGATTTAAAATGAATTTATTACCTTTTTTAGAAGTTTTAAAGGCTTAATTAAGGGTTTAGACTTAGGGAAATTAATTAAGGGTCTTAATGATTTCCAAAACTAATGAAATTTCTCCTAGTGTCTGTACATATCCCTAAGTTCAAGTCCTTGAAATTTCAACCCAAGGGGAAGTGAATCCTAATCATTCAAATCCTTCTAAGTTTTCTACACATAAGCCCTTAATTATTGTCCTTAATTGTGTCACTAGTTTTTGAATAGGTTCAATATCAAAGTTCCTCTAACCCTTTGAGTAGACATGGCATACATACACAATAGAAAGCACACAAGTCCTTAGATCTAGGAGAGCCTAGGCTAGGTGGTGTGTGCACCTTAAGCATGCAATTAACAAAATAAAAGTTGACTAGTTAAGGGGTTAACCAATGAACAATTAAAATAATTGCTAATTAATTAACCACCATTCCCCATTAATTTTGTTCAAGTATGCTTAATCAAAGTTTAAAATCTCAAAGGATCTCTCATGATTTAATTATCTAAGTAAATATAATTTTTAAAAAAGATGTCATAATGTATATGTATACTTAAGTATATAAATATATATATATATAAATATATAGTTTAAAATAAGGTAATTAGAATAATAGTAATTTTAATTTGAGAGATCCTCAAATTTATATAAGACACTCTAAAATTAGAGCTTAAATCTTAGTCAATATTTAATTTAGTATTTAAATATAAATTTACTATTTAATTAACTAAATATTTTTAAAAAGAATCTAAAATATTTTAAAATATTAAAGGGTTAATTAAAATATTATATTTTAAAATATCTTTTTTTTTATAATCTGAAATGAGTTTCAAAATAAATTATTTTGAAATTATTAATTAATTTGGCTTATTTTGATTAATTATTAATTAAAAAATACTAAACTTTAAATATTTTAAAATTATTTAAGATATATTAAGTATTTCAAAGTAAATTTAATTTCATTCGAAAGGTTTTAAAATTCTGAAGATTTTGATATTTTAAAATTAATTTTTGGATTTATAAATAATTTTTAAATAATTTTCAAAGTTTCTGTAATTAAATAGCCTTAATTTTAATTTAAACTCACTTAATTAAAACGGCGGCTGTTAGTGGGATAGCTGGCGCGTTTTGGTTCGGCCAGCCAAAACGCGGCGACGGCGGGATGCCACGTGGAAGGCGGCGGTCATCCACGCGTCGGCTGCAGAGCGCGGGACGCGGTTCACTTAACCACGTCAGCAGGCGCTGCGGACCGTTCGATCGAATGCTTAGGTCGTTCAACGGCGGGGATCAAATCCCGCTGTCCGATCCGATTGAGCAAGATCCAACAGCGGAGAGTTCATCCCGCGGTTTTGAACGGGCGGTCAGGATCGAGCCGGACCGCAGCTTGAGCCACGGGATCGAGTACACGCTTGATCAATGGGTGGAACGGCGCGATCAGATCCGTTGATCGAGAGATCAACGGACCAGATAGGGCTCAGTTCATGCAGCCAGCGAACCGAACCCTAGAACCCATTCTTTGACTCGTTCTCTTGATCCAGTGAATCAAATGAGTTAAAATTTTAAACTTAGAATCCCTAAGTGAAGAGAATCATTGGGGAATAATTTATTTTACTTAAAACGAGCTTAATAAAAAGCTAATTAAACTGGTGTCCCTAGAACTAGGGTTTGAGTTTTTCACCTTGATTTTGGACGGATTAAACCGTTTATGGATTTGTTGCACTTGTAGACTGTCCACGCTCCTTTTTGTAGAAGAATCCACGGCTTGAAAGCTCCTGGATCGATTGCTAGCTTCCCTTGAACGGATTTAAGCTAGGGTCACCGGGATCTCGCCGGAAAAGGCCTTTGACCAGAGGGATTTCGGTGGGAGAGTGTTGAGAGATGTCTGGGGAGCTCAATGGAACAGGGGGCAGGGCTTGAGAGGGCTTGAGTAGAGAGAGAGGGTTAGGGTTAGAGTATACGGCATTAAGGCCTTTTCCCCCTATTCAAACGCCCCCAGGCCAAATGGATGGCTGGGATTGACTCACCAGGTCCTCAGATGTTGCCAAGTGTCCCTGGGACAGCCAGAAGGCTGACCCAAAGGCTGGGCACGCCTCACTCCTATTGGGCGGCTTTGGGATGAGTGGGAGGGAACATTGCCTAAATAGCCTAAGCCAAACCTTTGGAGCAGCTTAAGCAAGGATTAGTTAGGGAAATAAAGCAAAAGGAGGCTTTTAGGCATGTGATATAGGGAGGAAATAGGGCTTTGACCATGAAAAATAGGGTTTAAGGGGGGATTGACCACTTTGACCGGTCAACTGGTCAATGGTTGCTGATGTGGCATAGGAGGGAAGTAGGAGCAGCCAATGGGAGAGCTTCCAAGCCTAATCTCACACTCCTTGAAGTTAAATAGAAGGCTTGACCAATTCAAGGAGGGATTTAGGGCTTCGTTGACTTGGTTTGACCAGTCAACCAGGTCAAAGTTGGTGATGTGGCATTTGAGGGGGTAAAGGATCATTTGGAATGATTTAATCAAGGGTTAAAAGTCAAAGTGAGAGCTTAGAAGGAGTGGGAGCAAATGCCATTAAGCTTTGACCTAGAATTGAGGGTTGACTTGGTCAAACCCAAGTTGGGTTGAACTCAAAATAGGTTTGGAAATATTCAAGGCTTTGCATAGAATGATTTCAAAGGATTGGAGATATTGACGTGGTTAAACAAGTTGAAAATGGTTCATTTGAAACCATAAGGGTCCATTAGGTCAAACCATGTTGACTGAGTCAACTAGGTTGACCCAATGGGTGAATCTGGGCTGGAAAGGTTTGAAAAATCATTTGAAGGCCATTGAGGGTGGTTCCTAGGTCTGGGGAGGTCAAATTGACCAAAATCCCTATTTGAGCCCCATAGGGGTATTTTGGTCAATTTTGACCTATTGGTCAACTATGGTCAAAAATGGGTCTGAAAAATGCAGTTTACTGCTCAATGGGTTAAAATCAAGGGTCTGGAAGTGATTGGAGGCTTGGATAAGGGTTCCAAGGTCAAGATCTCAAAGGGGTTAGGTTCAGTGGCATAGGCTGTAAATATTTGAAGGTTTTACAGCCTTCGAATTTTAATTCAGATCCTGGGGTTAGAGACCTCAGAATGAGCTCAAAGTTGGAGGGTAACCTCTAGAGACATGTCTTATCACTTTGCAAGTGATAGACCCTGGATCAGAGATCATTTGACTGGGTTTTAAAATGTTTGAAAAATCCCTAAAAAGGGGCTTTAGGATAAGGCCTCAAGACTTAGGATTTGAGTCTGGATTTCTGGATTTGAAATGAATTTCAGGTTTGAATAATTAAAATTGAAATATCCAAACCATTTACAATCATTTTGTGATTGTTAATGGATGGATAGGGTCAAGGCTAGATTAAGGGTAGGATCAAAGTCTGGGTTGAAATTAGGATTCTCAAGTGGATTGAGTCAAAGTTTGGATATGTTTGAAATTTGAATTAATTTGGATTTGAATGGATGGAGTTTGAGATTTAAATTGATCACAGGTAAGAATCAAATTGAAATTGGAGTGGATCAAATATAAGAATTGATTTGAGGTTGAGGTTGATCAAGGGTGGAGATTGATTTGAAGTTGGAGTGGTCCTAAGATCTAGAAGAATTCTAAGATCTAGGATTTAAGGGAATCCTAGGCTCTAGAGTAGGCTCTAAGGTCTTGGATCTAGAAGGATCCTAAGGTCTAGAGTGGATCCTAGGGTCCAGGATTAGATCTAGATTCTGGAAGGGTCTTAGTGACCTCATACAAAAATGAGGTCAACAGGGGGGAGCTGATGGATGAGTCTAGCGCCTTTCGATTCACGGAATGTGATCTGGGACACGATGGGAGTTAGCGTGCCTCGGTAGGCAAGAGATCACCGGAGTATAGCACAAGATCGCCCTTTCTTGCTGGCATGGGGTCAACCTGTGAACAAGGTAAACCCAATGGGATGGGAACCAAAAAACGGGAGGTACCGCATTGGGCAGAAGACGATCCAAAAAGCGAAGGCTCACCCTTCAAAGTGCCGGGTGAGATAGGAGGTAGCTTGCTTCCAAGCCGGCCCGGCCGCGAGGAATCAAGAGATCTTTGCCGGTGCTGACTTGGATCTCGGGTGACGGAAGAAGGCGGCCAGAAGCGACGAGCAGTCGCGGTCGAAGCTTGGCTCTAGCCAATAGGCTAGCAGTAAGCTTGGCTACAGCGAAGCGCTTACCAAGCGCGAAGGAAAGGGCCTTCGCCACTTGAGCCGTATGCGGGGGAACTCGCACGTGCGGTTCTGAGGGGGGGGGAGAACGTCGGTTGAGCCATTCCATCCCAATAGCGTATATTTGGAGCTCAATATGAAATTCGTCTTTCTTGCAAGACCCGTTCGGATAAGGGCAAACTCCAGAGATTGCTTCGAAGTCAGATCCTTGCCTTTACCCTTTCCTCAACCAGAAAAACATTCTAAATTGACTATCTTTTAGTCAAAACAATTTTATGACGCGCAGTGTCTGACTGTTCCCTGCTGTTGTGGCTTTCTCATTCTTGTACTACACCAACCTCTCGATATGCCCGAGAACGTGGGAAATCTACTATTTCCCCGGGTGTCTGAGAACCCTATCTAGGGCACCTCCGCATTACCATGCTGCTGGGACGTCAAAGTGTATTTGTTACCAATTTTGATTGTCTTCTAGAATGAGTTCTTTTTGTCTTTCTTTTCTCTAACGCCTTACTTCTGGAATGAAGTTCTTAGGGAATAAGTCAAAGTAGTTCATTACGGACATCCCCCTCCTCAACCCCCAAATGTTGTTAGCGAGTTGGGTGCTTGAGAAGGACCAATCAGAGGCAGGAAATGCATCCATTCCATCCATGTACGTATCAAAAACTGATGGAGGTCATCAGGCAGCCTATCCGAACGGGACAAAGAGTTTAGTTGGTTAAGCCCCATTCCATTCGGCTTCGGATAAAGATGAAAGACTGCATGGGCTTTAGCACTCGACTGAAAGGATAGGCGCTAGTAGGCGCACCCCGACAAAATAGAAATTCTATGAAGAAGGCATCAGGTCGCAGCTTACTGACTAATGAAAGTGTGCGCCTTAAGCCTGAATACTCAGGGCAAGTTCAGCCTTTACTTGCTAGTGCGGCAGATTCCTTTCATGATCGGGCTACCTATCTTTCTGCTTCAAATCTGTATTAAGAGCTTTTTTCCAACTACTGGGACTACTTATTTCCAGCACAAAGCCCTCAATTGAATATGCTACTGCTCTGACTTTCTACCAGAATCCGAGCATTGAAGCAAGCTTTTTGTCGCACCATAACCGAGTCTCTCCTTTCAGCTCTGACCAATCCACCCGTCATTGCTAATAACTGTGCTCCTTACTCCTTGACTGTATGGTATGGCCACTTTTGCTTGATGTCTGGCTCACCGGATCTGGTACATGAAAAATTCCTTTTCGCTCTCCTTCTACCACCTAGTATACTTGTTCACTGGAAGAGTCAAGCGAGAGCAATTAGTTTAGAAGTAGAAGGAAGAGGAAGACCCAGGGGGCTGAACTGTCTCAGATCGAGCGAGGAAAGACGACGTAGTATGGCTCTCGATGTATGCGAGATAGGTGCGAAATGCACCTGGCACTGGGCGTGGATATGCCGATAGCTGGAAGGCTCCTTACTGAACTTCACGCCATTCTTATCTAAGTTGCTAGTTTCATGAAGCCGTCGCGAGACAAGGCGCTAGTTGACTTTGGAGGTGGTCATTAGGTAAACAACATAGAGCTAGAAAGAAAGAACCACTTTCATGGAGATTTGTAGCATCATTCTTCCAATCCCGTCTTGCGACGGTGCTCTTTTAGTAGGTCCGATAAGCCAGCATATGATGCCCCCGCTGGGGCTGTTTCGAACTTGGTCCAGTTCAGCTCCAGCAATTCTTTTGATAGGCGTTCCATTTCCTCCTTTGTCTGGACTAAATCGAGCTTTCAAGCTTGGGCCAGTTCCTCATTTGTTTTATCACCATCCATTTTTCCAATGGACTCCTATTCTTTGAACTTATCTCTTACAATTGTCAGAGGAAAACTTTCTTTCATTACCTCGTGGGCTGCACTTCCCGGTTTGATATAAGTAAAAGAGTAGCGCTCTTCGTTCTCTCCGTTGTTGGAAGAACTATCAATACCGGGAGTCGAGGTGGAAGAAGACGACGCGGACGAGACGGATTGTGGTGGAGTAAAGAATCGTTCTTTGTCCGAATCCGTTTCGGAGGATGCATGGCCGATAAGGGAGTCCGACGGAGAAGCCGGAGTCGCCGGAGACTCTGAGCTTGATGCGCCTGATGTCCCCTCGCCGAAAGGGATCATCATATGGGTGAAGTCCTCGCCTGTGAGCAGCGCTCGTAAAGCAAAGCCTACTGTCAAGGCAAGCCCTGCTGAGCAGCAGCAGCCCAACCCTCTTAGAGCAAAGGATAGGGCTCGACCGCCCAGAGAGAACCCAACCTTTTTAAGTCAGGCATGAAAGAAATCCATCAAGTTGAATTTCTTTCTTATTTACGTGTATATAAAACAAACTTATGTTATCATTATTTACACGTATGTTTCTCATAGCTTTCTTCTTCCTTCCCTAAGCCTAATCATGCTTTTCACCTGAAATTCGATGCTTCCTGCGTGAAAGTCAAGAAAATCCCACTCATGGACAAAGCGGATTCTCTCTCATGTCATGGAAATAGTATATGCCGCAGATCGTCTGTTCTCAAATCGATCTTTATCTCATTTTTCTCTTTCAATTGTGGAGTGAAGTTCCTTGTGCTCAAGCCTAATTATACATTCTAGTAGACTGCTTGTGCTTTCACCGATCGCTTCGAAAGTCGGGGTTTCCTCTTCATCGCTTTCGAAAAAAGAAGTGAACATAGGTAAGCTAGACAAATCTCAAATTGCCTGCAATTTACAAAGTGGGGGAGAAAGGTAAGGGGAAAAGCGTTACTGGAAAGATAAAGCAAGACACTCGCTTCCACAACGAGAACTAACTTGGAACCATGATCCCTGCACCGATTTATGTACGGGTCATGGGAAACCTATTCAATGGTATGATCGCCGGTGAGCCAGTACTTTCTATCTCGACTGGAACTCGATTGACTTGTATGAGTGGAGCTGGAAGACCAATCCTACCAGTACTAAAGAAGTGAAGGGCGTCAGCGAAACTCGAACCTTATCCAAGCTGACCTCTCCTTTCAGACGAGCAAAGACAATCTGACCTCTCCTTTCAGTCGAGCAAAGACAAGCTGACCTAGCTGACATCAGGTCTATCTAATCGGCTTGTCCATCTTTCATGGTTCAAGTCAGTTGACTCTACTCTATCTACGATGCATCGAGGTTGGTAATAGGTTGTCTATGGCAAGCTTTCCGCTCATATCTTACTAAAAACCTGCTAGATAAGCAAAACAGTACCTGCAACAATGCCAATTTCTGGAGATGCCCGACTACTTCTCATCCTATCAGTCCATAGGGTTCCAACCCTTACCCGGCCATCTTTCTTAACGGTACAACATTAGAGAGCCAGATTGGATAAGTGCTCTGACAACGATGAATTTGGCCTTTTGCGATCGAGCAACCTAGGAACAGTTGTTGCCTACATAACCTATCTCCCAGACCAGTCTAATATATATGTAGTTCTCGACCCGAAACCAGTTCCTGTACTGTTTTAGAATGAATTTCAATAAGTAAAGTAATCTGGTGGAAGAGGCCCTCCTCACCACTATCCTCCCCCCCCCTATCATGGAAAGCAATCAAAAATGACAACTCACCATGAAAGGGGCCTGCCAAACACTGCGTGTGAAATGAGTCCTGCTCTTTCACTGCGTAACTTCGGCCTCTCAAAAGACAAGGGACCCAAGCCAAGCCCAGAAAGCAGCTTCACCTTCTTTCCTCTTCTTTTCTTCTTTCTTTCCTTTTTGGAGTTCGTAAAGCCTGGACTTTCAGGTCTGATTGTTCTATGTGTTAAGCATAGAAAGATTATTGAATCTGAGGGGAGTGAGGGTTAGGTAAGGTACTATTCTTAGATGAGGTGATGTACTCGTATGATTGAATATGAGGATAGATACTCGTATTCTTCTATGAGGATAGATACTCGACTGTTCCGGATAGTATCTTTACATGTGTGAAGTAAGCCGTTGCGACTGAACACATGGGATATTCTGTTCTTTCTTTGTAGCCTTTTGAAGAAAGAGAATTTCAGTAGAGGAAGGACTACGCAGGCACACTGACTACTCTGATTGGGTGTGGACTGGGAAAAAGTAGCAGCTAAAGGAAAGCTAAAAGGTATTGGCGAAGAAGTAATGGAGGATCTGATATAGATGAAAAAGAGGGAAAGCAAGATGATCGACCGGAAAGTTTCTTTCGTCAAATTCACCCCTCCCACGCCCAATCTTTACATTAGTGGACGGACACCGCCCAATCCTAGAACAGGAACGAATCTTTCAATTGCAGTCGACCACAAGATAAAGAAACCGATTGAAGCAAGCATTAGTAGTATCCCTTCCTTCGTTGTGGATCCCCCTCCCTTTCTTATTTAGAATATCTCTTTGGCTACCAACTCAAAGAGTAAAGCGGCGGTAAGATATGGAGGTTTTTATCCCTCTTAGAGCTTTGAACTGACCGGCCGGCCTATGATCATTTAGGGGGATTTTCTCTATATAGCTGCTTGGTCCAATCCGGAGGTGATGACCGCCGGAAGGAAGGAGCTAGAAGCGAAAAAAAAAGTATACACTGGAGGTTTGTTTGGAACCCAGAGAAAAATCCGAAAGAACATCTGAATCTTGAAAAGCTCCGGATATTCAGTTGTTCAATCTGCGGGTGCTTTGAAAAGCTTTCTTCCCGTGTAGACATGATTTGACGAAAGGATCGATATTCGGAAGAATCCACAGAGTCGACTGATGCATCTATACTATTGAGTTGAGAGAAAGAGAAGATGGGACTAGTTTGCTACTCCTACTAAGAAGAAAAGAACCTAACAGAAGATCCATCCGGATCTACTACTGGATATACTTCCCGATCAACTGCTATTGGTGCTTGCTCTGGTATAGCCTCGTATACGGATCTGGATCACGATCTCGATATGGAAGGTATGCTGCTGGTTTTCAATCCTTTGCTTCAGGTGGATCAACTTTCTTTGCTACCTTTATAACTGGTGGTTATCCCGAGTGAATTCGGTAAAATAGCTCTTTCTATCCTTTTTTTTTGCCCTGAAAGCTTCTTCCACCGCCGGGTGGATCGACAAGATCAATGGCTGGCTACTGGTCTTGTTTGTGAAGTGAAGCCAGGATCAACGGATGCTGGAACAGGCAAGGATGCTAGCACTAGTCTCGCTGCTGGTGATGGGTCTTTCACGGAAGCAACTCTTTTATGTTGTTCCGCCTCAACCGAATCGATCTACTGTTGAGGGTGGCTTGAAGAAATTTTCCATTTTCTAAATCAAATCAATGGAAGATCCATACAAGAAGAAAATACTGAGAGAAGTGTCGCGCTCCAGGATAAGAGTATCCAGGTATCTCCTCAGCTCAGCAATCCGTGAAGCAGCCTGACCTCCTCTGCTCGCGTAGTTCGACCCTATCCTCATGTGTGGAGGAAGGATTGGTCCTGTGGACACTGACGTATACCATTCAACATAGTCCTCGCAGTCGGTCAAATGCAGCTCGAAGAAGTCTCCTCCAGCATTGAAGCGCCTAATCTGATCTCTGAAAGTGTCCAGTAAGCTATATCTAGCAGTTCCAAAAGAAAAAGAGGTTCCAACGACGAGCTATATAGAGGCGCGGAGCGAAAGATATCTTGTTGGGTGTTCAGTCGCTTCGCTTCTTTACTCTCGAACCGAACCCTTTGAGTCGGTCGAGTATCTCACTTCTTTCTTTCTATACGATACGATATTGAAAATAGATTTCCGTATCTAACAATTGTATGCTATGAATCAAGTTTGTTGTTTGTTTACGATAAGCCAGCGCCCAATAGAGCCTAGCCCGGACGGACCAAAATGGTCTAGCGAAGCCGGTCCCCGCTTGGTGTAAGTACTTCTCGAACTTGATTGAAAGCAGCACAGCTTTTCAGGAGAGAATCATTTAAAATCTCTCTTTCTTTTCTTTATCGACTAAAGATTCATGGTATACTTTTTCTACACACCTTTTTCTTGATTGTTTTGGTGTTCAGTCGAGCATATCTCTAAGATAACCTCGTACGCAGGTATATCAGAAAGTATGGAACTCGCGTCTATTACTCGTTTCATTATGCTTTATGCTCATTGCTTCGCATCTCTTCTCATTGTTGCACCGTACCCTGCGGATCTTTTTTTCACTATAGAAAATTTTTAGGGAAGGAAAGTACTGAAGCCGAATACCGCGGTCTTGCTCTAGCCACAGCTGAACTATGTGTTGGGTGCAATCTATCTTATCTATCTTTTAGCGTCTTGATACTTACTTAGATTTTACTGAACCAAGTGGACACTTTTAGCTTACAGTCACTGCTTCCCAATGAGCCTTGCCAGGAGGAGGTCTCAGACTGGGTATGTCTTCACTCTCTCAGGGTGTGCCATCAGTTTGAGAAGCATCTGTTGCCGGGTCGCCCGATGTCTCATCGTAAGATGTGAGTCTTAGACCAATTGGGGCCAAGGGCTTCGCCTGAAACACAACTCTGGTTGTGCTATTCCTTCCAAAATTTCTTCCGTGGGGCACAAAAGGGCCGTAGGCGGAAGGCTCCGCATACTTTCAATTTGGAAAAGAACGGTTATTGATCAGTATATTATTCTATTCGGATGCTTCTTTCATTCAAGACTCCTTTCCCTAATTTTTTTTACTTGCTTGCTATGGTAAATCAAAAACCTAGCGTAAGCTAGCGTAGAGGAGGACCCGTAGCACCATCAGGCAAGGAAGTCAAGCATGGAGGTCGCTATTCTTAGAATAAGAAAGAAGAAATATTGAAAGTCTATCGAAACCTCGCTACAAAGAAGACAGATTAGTCGCTGATTCGATCCCTACGCTCACTTTACACTTTAGCAAGCATACAAAGTAACCTAGGTTCAAAGATTGGAATTGAATGAAAGAAAATAGGCGCTAGTATGGCCCACATGCAACTCGCGTATGAGCTTTTCATTTCAGTACATTGTGCCATTTGATTCTGATGTGGATCTCTATCGCTGAATCTTCTTCTTCTCCCCAAAAGGGGTGTGGTGTATGAATGAAGATACTCCAATCTTTTTTCCCACCTTAACTTAATCTGAATGAGCCAAATAGATTGACTCTTTGTACCAGCTGCTGAGCTTCACGAGTCACTTATGCACAGTTAGACTGTTTTTCGGCGGACTCATGAGGTTCTGTTCTCATCTGATTGGGAGGATAACCAGAATGAGATACAAAGTCGAGATAGAGGAAACTTGACAATCTAAGATGTTCGCGATCCCAAACGCAGTGAAGCACTAGTACTGCTTCAACCTTTTTCATGAATATGGATGTTTGTAAAAAATTCCGAGGGACGGTACATTAGACCATCAAGGTCTTCTTTCAAAGTAATATAGAATTGACTTTCAACTTGTCATCGGCGACTGATCGCTAACGATACGATTCAAGGCAGGGTTATGGAAGGAATTTCATTTCAAAAAGGAGTCGCTTGGGTGAAATGCAGTCTTGGTTCAAAGCAAAGTGAAAACTCTTTCTTTTCATTCTATCAAAGGTACCAAATCAAACAAAAAGATGGATTGAAAGTTCGTTGCTACCGAGGTTTCCATTTTCTTTTCTGGGCCACTCTTCACCCATCCTTCCTCATATATATCATTGGGATGCAAGCTTTTGCAGCTCTCGAAATATAGAAAGACTTTTTTTTATAGAAAGCGCTCCTCCTCCTCAGTCAAGTCCTCTATTGGTTTTCGGCAAGAATGTATAGATTCAATTCGTTGAATGAGAAGGCATAAAGAAGGAGTAGACTATCCTTTTCTATTCAAGGAAGACATCATATCATGTTCTACAGCACAGCTTGAGGTAGATTTTCTACGTATTTGTCATTGAAGTTGGAATTTCGTCCCGGTTAGGACATAAAAAAGTCTTTAGTATTTAGGTAAAGTAAAGGATCCATCCTTTTTACAGCTTCCGCCCGTTCTTCTTCTAGAAAAGAAAGGTTCTAACATGTGTTATTCTTTTTCTTTTTTACAAACATCTAGTTCTTAGGGCTTTGAGCAAAAGGAAAGAAAGCTATCTGAATGAAACCAGAGAACCAACTAGTGTCAAAGTTTGGTAAAAGACGGAGATCTGCGTATCCATATCAATATGAATAGAATCGTTCTTGCGTTACCCCATTCGTTTTTGCATTGGGTAACGGATAGAAATGCTGCTCTTTCTCTATGCCCGCTATATCTCGCCTCGGAAGCTCGTAGTGAGAATAATAGGATTTGTTGATCCCAATCCGTCTTTGATGAACGAAAGTCCAACCTTACTGCTGCCCATTTTCCGGATGAAAACACTCAAGAGATCATAGATGATGGGCACGATGAATTACATAGCATACCAGAATCACTTCTCCCTTATCCTACCCCTACGATCATGGTCATGATTCTTTCGATCTTCGATCACACGCGGGTTGAAGTTCATTCGACGGCCCTCCGGGCCCCCTAATCCCTGGCCTGCGTCCTTCTTCCGAAAAAGGAAGAGCAGCGTCCCCTTTGATCACGAAAGCTAAAAGAAGGGCATGAAAGTTTTGGGCTTCGTTTCCTATATTTCTTATTCCAGTGGAGGGGACGGGTTCCATTGATTTCATTCTGGCGGACTGGGACGGAGGGATCCCAATGTGAATTGAAAGACGAGTTACACGATCTAATCTACTGAAGAGCCTGGGGGACATGGAGGGCATAGGTGAAGTACAAGCGCCTTGAAGAAAGACCCGAATCAAATTAGAGCTATTATTCTAATCCAATTCTATCCATGGTAGCTGATCATCCCAACTGCCTTGCCAATCTCAGCTCCATGCTCGCAACATGTCCTCAAGCATCTCTATATCCTCTCCTTCACAGTCGAGCATAGCAAGCTACCCTCTCGCTTTGCTCGAGTACTTCGTTCCTCTCCTTGAATAAGGGCGAGCTACTTCTTATTTATATACGATATATTATGAAACTGAAATCAAGAAAGAAAAACAAGACTTTGAATTGGAATCTGAAATAGCAGACGATCTGCCAAGAATCCGATTGGAAGGACTAAGCCCGAAAGCACGGGATGAGACTTTTTCTTTTTATGCTTTAGTTCATACCGGCTAAAGGTTAGGAGCCCAGCCCAAGATGTATTGGAGCCGGTCTTGTCAACTCCGAACGAATGCTTAGTTAGCCAGGATTAGGAATTGGCTTGGGAAGACAAAGAATATATATTCTTACAAAAGTTCTTCGTATCACTGTACCAAAACAAAACTACAGAACCAAGGAGCTGTCAACTCCACCAAACGAGGAAAGAACTTAGAGTATCCCAATAGAGAGATAGACAGGTAGTAAGACTAGTAAAGCACCTATTCTCATATGCCTAAGATCTCTTTCTTACCTCAGCTGCACACCAATACCAATAAGGTGAGATAAAGGACTCTAAAAGCTACATGAAGACGTAACCCCTAACTAAGAAAACAAGGCAAATGTATCTTTCTCCAAACCAATAGCTGCACCAGTTACCGAGGACCACAGAAGTAAAGACTTAATAGCTTCTGACCTACTCTTCTTTTTACTTACTAGCTCAGTTGCACCGAACACTTTATGTTAGCTAGAATTTCACTCAGGAAGGAAGGTAGTTCAAACAAGAAAGATTCAACAAGAGGAATCAGAGCTGACCATAGGCAATGGCATTTCATCTTCTTATTGATTTGTATGCTTTTCTATCATCTCTCTACAAGGGTAGTCATTCGTCTTTCTCACATCTCTCTTGCATGTCCTCTCTGGCCCTGGGCCTGGAAATGAAGGAAGAATTGGATGTGGGAGCAATGTGTGGAACAGCATTCCCAGTATGACTTGGTGCTTCCTAGCTTACTGTACTAAATGCATTGATGTTGTCCAAGCAGCATTGTAAGTCACTAGACCAGACACACACCTGTCGAGAGTGTACCCATCGGATGGCAGCCTTCCTTAGGAGCCGTTCTCTAACCAAGTGTGTGCTTACTTGATTCTCTGACAAGACTAGGTATCCGCCCCTTGCCCGAGGGGGATATATATGCTCACAAAGTGCTTTGCCTGTAATTGATGGCAGAAAGACTAATCCCCTTCTCTTAGCCCAATCCGCGTTCTATTTGTCTTCGGATTCCCATCTAAGTTAGATTATGCTTTTCACTATACTTGATCTATTCGTTTTTTCTTTCTCGTGTCGTATGATGAATAAGAATGGGAGGTCTCGAAAGAAAGCTCTTCTGGTCAGACAGAAGAAAAGGAAGTTGGTACGGCCACACCAGGGATGGAGATCATTGGGTAGCCTTCCCGCCACCGTCGTCAGCGGGGCATCAGTCTTTATTGGGCCGCTACCGACTATTTCGGCCAAGGCTATTTAAAGGATTTCAAAAAAGACAACGGTGTCCTAGTTCATACGAACCCACATCATTTAACGGTTTGGAATTCCACAGCATCATAGCAACCCTTATAGAATATATAAGTAGCCCCCTCTACCGGTTGTATGCCAAATACAATATCAAGCCAAACCTTTCTTCAAGATACTACGCCGCCGAAAAAGAAGCGTTCAACAAAACTCTGTGCAAAATCCTATGGACAAAAACAAGAAAGATTGGCATGAGCGGCTCCCGGAGTATAAGAATTACAAGGGGCGTAGACTAAGCTTTAGAAATTGCTTCTGTATGATTGAGGGCTCCTACAAGCGTTCGTGAATAGCCAAGGTAAACATAGAATAAAGAAAGATTCTAGGCCAACCGGCCCAAAAGGGGTATTGGTCTTATCTTATTTACCAATGTTTGGTAAAGGTCGGGTTTTTACTAAGCCCCGTCGGCGGAACCAGTACGCTTTCGGATGACTCAAAGGCGCATATACATATAATAGAAAAGCTTCTGTCTTCTCTGTATCATGATACAGAAGCCAAGGTAATCAACGAAGGGCACGAGGGAACAGCTTCCTCTTTCTCCCTGGTCCCTAGCATTGAATGATTCTTTCCCTCGGCTGAACAACTACCTTAAGAAATCCCGGCTGCGCTAAAAGCACCTCACGGCCCTATGCCTTGAAGTCTGATCTCTGAATTGGCCTAATTAAGGGTGGGCACCTCTTCTCAATTCAAAGAAGTGCTCAGTCCTGACTCCGCATCTTGCTTTTTCAACGGAAGCTAGATTGCCACCTTCAAGGTCGAAGGTAAGGTTAGAAGGTGATTCCCCTTGCTTGGCTACGAAACTAGGCATTGAAAAGCAATCCACCCAGGAAAGCAGTCGTCAAGCCAGATGCGGATGAAATTCTAACTGCTGCGTTTACGCCTTTTGATTAGACAACTCCTAGTGCCAAGCTAACTAACTAGGATTCGTGAAAACATAAAGAAGAGCTAGCGACTCTTAGAATGTTGCCCGCGTTGAGGCGAAAAGAAAGGCGGATTCCCTATCTATAGAAGTTCATTTCTTCTTCAATCGATTCATCTCGGCCTTAGACTGCTACGGTTAGCTCTTGCCCCGTACCTGGACTGGCTATCTCGAAAGAGTGAAAAGAAGTAGTCCTTACCCCCAGAGCTTAAATAGCTGGGCTTATTCCTTTCACAGAGGTAATGCTGATTCTTCTCCTTCCTGGTACTTTTGAATAAGGCAAGGCCTTTACCTATTCCCTATCACAACCACTTTCAGTAGAGAAATGAATTCGTCTCAAATCAAAAGAATCTGACTCCACACCTTCGCTCGTCCCTTTCATTAAGAATCTCACATCTCGATCTCTCTTTCCGCTACTAAGGAAGATTTCAGCCTCTTCTTCCCGAAAACATCTGCAGACCCTGAGACCAGCCAGCCGAGCCAGAAGCCTCCTTTCCTTGCTTCGACTAATTACCTACTCCGGTCTCTCTAAGTCCTGAAACCATAACTATACTATGGCTATGTTCTCAGATCCGTCTTTTCTTTTCTGCTGTTCAAAGAAATGCTTACCTTATTGAAGCTCGTACTTCGCTACCTTTCTCCGAGCGACTAAGAAGATTCACTGATTGCGTCTGCTAGAGATGCTTTACCTAACAATACAATGACTTTCAAGTGGGGAGTGAATGAAAGTCGATATAGAAATCCTAGGCTCAAAAGCCACATTTATCGATCCTTAAGGCCGTAATCACCCGATTGAAGAGGGCCAAGGTAGGATCGAGATGAATGCGAACGGGAGCACAAATTGCTAGAGACCAATACAGATGGATGCACGACGGAAAAGCCAGCTGTTGACCAGCTGGATTCCAAGAGCTCTTCTTCGTCTTTCCGGCCCCCTACTCGTACTGATACTGATTGTGCTTTCCATGTTTGCTTTGTATTCCATATGTAAGGTCTTGGTCTTACTTAATTAGTATAGTTAGTTTCATTTATTGCGGATTGCGTTTCTACGCAAAAAGTACGTTTTTTGGGATGTTCATGTCCTTCGCTGGCTCCGTGACAAAAGATACATTTACATAATTCTTTGTGGACCGACCAAGCAAGCGGTAGGGCCTCCCATGTGGCGCACCCTCAGACCAATGGGATTTAGAACTAAGCTAACGAAGGTGATTCGCTCCAACTACGGGATGAACGCCAAAACCGCAGGGTAGAGCTCCTCTTCCGTATCTGTATATCCGCATCTTCCTCATATGTAGTTTCTATGCGAAAGGCCTTTTATTGATCCACCCCCATATTATAGGCTGTAAGGAAGCTATATCGGCTAAAAATTCGGACATAGACAAGAAGTCGTTAACTCCAGAAAGGAAGGAAGTCAAGCAAAGAGACCATAGAATGGTACTGCTACTTGAAAGCTTAGGGCCAATAGCAAGACAGGGGGATTCGTGGATAGATGTGCTATACTTATTTAGATTTCCTCACCATCATATTGAATGAAAGGGATGACCAGCAGATAATAGCAAGGCTAAACATATTCGAGATTCTCGATCAGATGAGCGGACAGGGCAAGCACGTACTACCAGAAGAGTAGACCTCAGAGCGATTGATTCCCAGTGCTTGAATAAACTGACTTGGAGTCTTACTTCCCCTACTTTATCCGTTCACACCGCTTATCCCGATATTCCTCATCCCTTCCATAACTGACTCCACATGATCTTCGGAGTTGATCTCGGTTTCAAACTGTTGACCAATGCATGTGTCCCTCACGTTCTCATCTCCTACCCTCTGCTGCCCTACTGTGTCAGTACCTTGACTCGCCGTTCGGAACGGAAAGTCTTTCTCACCTGAAACCGGCCTAAACACTGAAATAGAATTGAATCCTTCTTTCTTCTTATTATTCGTTTTCTTTCTATTTATATACTTCTGAAAATCGATAGATTGATTTCATAGATATAGATCTGTTCTTTCTAAGTCAGTTAGTTGATCGAGAAAGCTCCGCCCAGTAGTGCTTTACTCTAGAATATAAAAGCCGGTCCCCGGTAGCCTAAGATCCTCTCTGACTTTTCATAAAGCGATCGGAAGATAAGTCAATAAAAGAGATAGCACAGGCCTATGAATGAGTTCAGTGGATAAAGAAAAAAAAAGAGGAATGGACTATTTTCTACGCTACGACGGGTTCTTAGGCAGAACCATAGCATGTTACAACGAGCCGCGCTAGTAGCGCGCATATGTTTTTCACGATCAGTATTGGAATAGGGGTGCCCTTTTCTAAAGAGCTGCTAAGAGTTTGGGGGACCGAAGGCAGTTCTATTCCTCTTCCTTCAGTACGGTCAACTTTGCTACCGCTAGCCTTAGCTATCCAGAAGTGAGAATCCATCGTCTCGTATTGTATTCGAGTGTGTGCTTAGGACACTATCTCCCATTGAGATCCGATCGAGTAAGAATCGGCGGTCTCTGAGAACAATGTATAGAGTAAATACGGTAAGCTACGCAATCATGTGAACAGGTCGTATTGATGATCGACCGTTTCAGATGAAAATGTGTAGGGTGACGTGCAAACTGGGTTGGGCCCACCTATGATGTACCGGTTGTTATGCTAAAAATAGATTTTCGCGTTTTAGTACAGAAAGGAGAAGTCAGCCCAGCTTTTCTATCTCATCTGGCATGATAAGAGAGGGGCGCCTCTCTCTCCAGGTATGTATAATGACGAGACTTGTAGGTATTGCGTAACAGGAAGGCTTACCAAATATATCTTTTGTCTATCTATCATAGATTTTAAGGCGAGGCAAGGGGCTCTCTATTTCTAGGTTCATCGTCGAAGACAAGAGCTGAGACCCATCGATTTAGTCTGATTAGGGTCGGAGATAGATCTTCGAATTTGGATGGCGATCCTCCCGGTGAACTGACCGTCACCCCCGTTTTATTCAAATGGCGGGACGGGAAGCAGCAGCAACACTTCTTAACAATCAGTGGAAAGAGAGGAAGACACTCCCCACTTACGCAGACAATGAAGTTCTTCTTCAGTAATGGAAGCAAGCAACCCTCGGGGAGAAGAAGAAGAGTGGTCGAACACTCTATCATTACGCTTTTTCCAGATATGCCAGAGGGTAATGAGGAAAGCTGAGATCCGTATGCTCTTGAGACAGAAGTTTGGAATGCTTCTTTTAACCCAAGAGAAAAATGACTGGCGAATGGACTCAGAATGAGACCAGAAAAGAACAAAAACCAAGGCGGGTTCAATCCCGGTTTAGGCAATGTAGAAGGACATGGCTTGCCGTTTCAGTGGAGATTTGGCAAAATGGACGGTCTTGAGGAACATTCATATCTCTCGAGTTTCTATTATCTGCTGTAGGAAGACTTTCCAGGATCGCAGACCAGAGAAATTACTTCATTTTGGGAATAGACAGAGTGTGCCTTACCCACTTCCATATTTTTTGGATTGGTTAAGAAGTCATATTTTAGGAGAAAAAGGAATGTTTCTAACAACCTTTATTGCTGATCGAATGGAGAAACGACCTGTAGAGGAAAATCTCCAAACAAACTGATCGATTTAGAGGAAAGAGGGGAAGATCCATAGCTTTTATGCAGTCTACAATGTCCCTGTCCCAAATGAAACTCAAGTGCGGAAGATTGGTGAGAATGAGATCTGCTACTGTGGCAAAGAGAAAATCTGAGGGCAGCTGAACTTTTCGGGGTCATGGAGTACCCGATAACCAGGGACTAAACCACAGGCTGATCGACTTACCATTGACAATAGAGCAAGAGACTCCAGCAGTGATAATTGGAATAGCTTTGAAAAGAGTTTTCCATGCATAGGAGGCTGTGGAAGTCATGCGTCCCGCCAAAAGATTACAAAAAGAGAAATAGGGAAGCCGCCACAAGAGTTTGGCCATGAAGGCCCAATTGACCCATGCAAACGGCCGTATCCCATCCCCAATTTCATTGCCTAAGTTGGTCTACAGACCCTACTCCAACTTACCATATGCGTCTTATCCCGCTCCCCAGAAGACCAAAGAAAATGAGGCTTCAGACCTTCCATCTTCACAGATTGAGGGATCTTGAAACAGCTACAAACATGATTAGATATGGCCGTAGTCACTGATTTGATAAGTGTCAGTCTTCCAGCGAAAGTCAGAGTCCGACTTTTCCAGCCCTGAAGACGGTCTCTCATTCTGTCTACGAGGTTGGAGAATTGGACGAAAAGCATCAATATCAATAGTAGGAAGGCCCGGCGGATATCTTTGCATTGAGCCAGAGCCCTGGATTCCAAATACAAATACTTGAGCAAGAGCATGCCTAACCTGTGGATCCATGGACCGCGAGAAATGAATCACTGATTTTTGGGGGTTGACTCTGAGACCCGATTCTTGGGCAAACAGTTCCAAAACATTTGTCATTGCTCTACATGACTTCATGTTAGCTTTCGCTAAGATGATCGTATCGTCTGTGATCCTTTATCTATTCTATAACACGCTTCTATTTTGAACCTGCTCAGAGCTGCTGAGATAATCTTCATGCATAGGATAGGGAGAACCCTTGACGGATGCCACGGGTCGGCCTAAATTTGCTTAAGTAACACAAGCCATGACCAGCTTTCCCCAATGTGAGGAGGCAAACAAGCGCCAAAAAAGACCAGTTAAGGCGCCTTTTCGATTCTTAGCTCCTACGGAAATAAGACAATCTAGTCAAAAAATTTGATCTGAAATGAATCGCCCCGGAACAGAACAAATGCAGACTGGTTTGGGGAGAGATTCCTTTTTGGCATGAAACCCCCTTAATTGAGACGGGGTTCTTGGTGATGATTTTTCTCTCGTATAGGCTACATAGCTGATCGGCCGGAATTTGTTTCTATCTTTCTTTCATATGTTAAGGGAATGAGCACTAGATGGGTCGCATTTCAGTAGCCGAGTTGTCGCTTCGATTATAATGCTTGCCTACCTGAGAGATAGCGTTATTCGGTTTTATGTAGTGATCGCTGTCACCATACTCGCCTAGCTAATCCGATATTGGCATCTAGGAGTCGTGCTGCCATAAGAGAGTGCTGCAAAGACGCCCTCTCTCACGGAAGACCTCCTCATTCGTTTTAGGAGACACGTCTTTCTTTCAAACAAAAGAAGTATCAGCATCGGCTTAAGCCTTGGTCTTAGCCGAGGCTATAGATGAATCGATCAGTGGCAACTAAGGGAGAAGTTACTAATAGACTTCCCAGCTCCACTTTTCAGGAATATGCGTTTATACGTTGAATGAAATAGTACGTCAACCCCCGGCCCAGATGAGTTCGGCATAGCTCATACATTAAGCAGGTGGTTTATGCCCAATTTTGGAAATTTCCATGTGCTCATAGATCGTCATTACTCGGTGACGGATCTTGGATCTTTTATTGGAACCGCTCCGGGCGCTACTGTCTCGATTTCCGTTACCCATGTTCACATTGGTGCTTCTTCCGACTAAATCTTTGCAATGGATATTTATGTCAGTGCTGTTTTCAATGATGCCTATGTCACGCACGACTGCTGCTGTTAATGTAGGATCTACCATAGGTTCTGCAATTGGTGGTGTTGATAGCCATGATGCTAGGTAGCCGTTTTCCACAACTCTTGTTTCTTTCGATCCTTGAAGCTTTCAATCAGAAGTAGACCAACGAAAAGGATGGTGGCTACTATCGCAATGGCGGTCTGGAAGATCTAGAAATTGAAATTCTGACTTCTTCCACTACATCTTTCGTAGCCCCCTGAAATGATTGAGAAAATGACTACTCTATCCACGCTTTTTCGTTGGTAGAGAAAGTGCCGCGTCCATAGGTAGTGGTTACCCCCGGTAGGTAGTCGTTTGTTTATCCAGTAGTACCAGTACCTTTTCAGACATCTTCTTGCATCTGAACAAGATGGGTGGGTTAGAAACATCAAAGAAAAGATAGAAAAGAAGGATTGTAAACTCTGTGATGCTGACGGCCCTCTGGGTGCAGTAAAAAAAATCGTTGAAGCAATATAGTATCTAAAGCTCATTAGGTGGATAGTGGGATGTTTACCACCACTCCTCACGCCTTCGGAGACAGATGCCCTCCCTAAAAAACTGGGAAAACGCGTCCTCTGGTACAAAAGGCGTCTTATCGTCTTCTATCGCTTTGCATACCTAATGCTTAGAACGAAACCCCGAAAGTAAGTAGGTGGTAGGAAGATTTTTTGAAAGAAGGCTGAAGTAGTAGGGCTTATTTCCTTCGTTCTTGGTGATGCTTTTCTTACTTCTTTTTCTGGTATGCCGCTCCGCAAGCAAGGAGTGCCACGCACGATCGGAGCGAACAAAATGAAAGGGGAATTCATCAATGATATGATAAGCATGCTTTATCCTTTCGAGGGTAACCGCGGTTTTAAAGTCGGGATGTGAAGCTATTTCACTCACATCTTTGTCTGGACCACGGGCCAGGGAGCTCTAAAGAAAGCTTTAGCGACCGCAGAGGACTTACTCTTAGTCATAGTCATGAACTAAGTCGTTGGTCTTTTCATGTTAATGCAACAAACCCTATCCGTAGCGGGTTAACCGCAGGTTAGTGGTAGAACAACCAGTAATCACTCGATGCTTCTTTCCAGTTCGCGATGACTGTTTACACATCGCAGCAATCCGTACTTTGAAACGGACCGGTTTACCTTAACCCATTCGGGAATTTACCTGATGGTTAGTCGAGGTAACGGTTATAGTCTTTGTTGTCGTACTCTATCCCCTTGGTACGTCCGCACGTTAGTAATTTGCGTGCAAGTCGCCAAGTTCGGGTTGACTAGACAATAAAGTTACCTGCCTGCCTAGTTGCCCTATAGGGACATATCGTCACTATTGGTCAATGAAAGCAAAGCAAACCGACGATTTGACTCGTCTACTTTCATTCACACTTCAAGCTCAGATACGCCGGAGAGTGATGAACTCTCCATCCAGGACATTGACGTCCATGGATCCAAATCCATGTCTTTCTTGTTCCACTAGCAAGGCAAGGACAAAATTCTCACATGTCCGTTTCGTTATTACAACCTTCTTTCTTTATGTCAAAGACAAGAAGCTACGCGCAAATTCTAATTGGATCTCGGTTGTTCTTAACAGCGATGGCTATTCATTCAAGTCTTCGGGTAGCACCACCAGATCTTCAACAAGGTGGAAATTCTCGTATTCCGTATGTACATGTTCCTGCGGCTCGGATGAGTATAGTAGTTTATATTGCAACGGCTATAAACAGTTTCTTGTTCCCATTAACAAAACATCCCCTTTTTCTTCGCTCTTCCGGAACCGGTACAGAAATTGGTGCTTTTTCTACTTTGTTGACCTTAGTGACTGGGGGGTTTCGGGGAAGGCCTATGTGGGGTACCTTTCGGGTGTGGGATGCTCGTTTCACTTCTGTATTCATCTTGTTCCTTATTTACCTGGGTGCACTTCGTTTTCAAAAGCTTCCTGTCGAACCGGCTCCTATTTTCATCCGTGCTGGACTGATAGATATACCAATAATCAAGTCTTCAGTCAACTGGTGGAATACATCGCATCAACCTGGGAGCATTAGCCGATCTGGTACATCCATACATGTTCCTATGCCCATTCCAATCTTGTCCAACTTTGCTAACTTCCCCTTCTCAACCCCTATCTTATTCGTTCTGGAAACACGTCTTCCTATTCCATGTTTTATCGAATCTCCTTTCACTGAAGAAATAGAAGCTCGAGAAGGAAGAAAAAAACAAACCTGTTGTCACCTTCCATGGAGGAAGATGAATGTCATCCAATGGTTCTTCATTCATCAAAGGCAGGTTCAAATCCTATAAGTGACATAGGATTTCAAAAGAAAGAGTTCGTGAAAGGAATGAAGAAATAGGTAAACGGAAAGAATAGTAGTTCATGAGGGGCAGCGCATCGGCTCACCGATCAGAACCAAAACTCTTCTTCTCGTCGTCCAGCCTTCCCTAACTCATGGTCTTGTCTTAAAGCCGGGAATTGAAATAGATTCTATTCTATAGTAAATGAGCCGTGAAGTCGGCGGAACAGAAATCCATGTTGGGGATGGAACCATAGGTCCCTCTCTATCCGGAAATATGGAATCCCGGCAGAGTTTTTAGACAGATAAAGGTTTCATCTACTATCGTATCGGGTCATTCAATCTCTCTCACTCCCAGGGTTTAGCTCCCAACTGGAGGGAGAGGGGCAAGTCCAGACTCGTCAACAGTACCAAGCCCGGCAGGAGCGGTAAGCACAGAGGCCCATTCTACCTTTAGTCTGTCCAGGAAAAAGAAGATCAATACAAGACTACTTTCAAATTTGTAAAGAAAAGCAGAGGAACTTCCGCCCGTGACCCCCGGAGGGGTCAGACAGGCTCCGGTTGAATTTGTGTATTCTAAATGAATATCGTGACGCTCGTGCTTCTTTCTAGGAAACCTTACGCTGTGTAAGCTTAAAGAATAGGTAGTCATGTGATGAGATTAGCAGTCCAATAGAATATTCCTTTTTAGAAAAAGACGTGAGTAGATACTTTCTCTTTCGACAACATTGGGTCCGGAAGTTCAATATCGAGATCAGAGCTTGTAGCTCAATGGCTAGGCCTGAACTTGCTTTCCGAGGGGGTCAAGGGTTACTACTTCGTTCCCCTCGCCTTGCTCGAGTAAAGAAAAGCTTCCCTCTCCTTTCAGTCGAGCTATCGCCTCTCCCAGAGGTCGAGCCGGTATATACCTCCTATCTATGGGTGGCGTGATGCTACTGGGCATCCTCCTCTATATGATGACTTCTCGTAGCCTTCCCAGGCTATCGATTTCAATATTTCACTGACTTGCCTTGGTTCCGTGTCTATTGATACGGAGGCTTTGTGTGTACAGGCGCTCTTTGTTAACCCGTCTGGTGCGCAGCTGTATGCCTGTGTGGGTGGTCCCAACACGGGGAGCTCTTGGGCTTTTTCCGCTCGACCGCACCTACATGACTTTGAAATTCGATATGAATATGGACATTTTCATTCTTCGACCTGCTAGCACTAGATCTGCTTCCACTGATGATGCTTCTAATAGATCTATTGGGTCAACAGGTACTTTCACTGCATCAACAGAGTAAAGGTAACCCACTGAATCAATGGGCTGTGCTCCCACTCTTCTCCCGTTGGTCTAGTTCTTTCATAACCGGTAATTAAGAATCTAAAGAAAGCAATTCTCAAAGTATTCCCTTCACTTTATGGACTATCTTTCAAGTCAGCGACTAAATTCTTCGGTAGTACGGAGCTAATACAATTCTTTCATAGATAATGCTATGAAGAAGTTCAATAGAAATTCTTTCCAACACGGTAAACAAACTTTCGTCTTCACGGGTAAGCATATAATCTCGCTACGCACCTCATCCTCAAGCCTCAAGTGGGGCGAGTAAGGAACTTCCGCTAATGCTAACATTTCTGACCTCATTTTTTTTTTCATTTACCGCTTTGGGAAAGTGTATAACCTGACCGTACTCATCCGCATTTCACAAGCAATTGATGAGTGGCTTTTTCTCTTTGGCCTTTTGTTTATTGATCTTTTCCCCTTCTTCCTTCAACATCTGCTTGAAAGAGCTAAGCCCCGGTCTCACTGAACTGGGTCAAAGAACTACCTTCCTGGAGTGAAGCAGTCTGGTTTGATAGAACCAGGACTCCCCAGGAGCCCTTACTTAGATCGTTCGTTCCGAAAACTCGAATCAGTTGGCCAGTGGATTCCCGTGCAAAGAGAACACCCTCAGAGCTTGCATTTTAGGTCCGGTCCCATTTCCACTAACTATGTCACTTCCCTTGCGAACAGCTATTCTAGCGCCTTCTGTGGCATTTGGCCTGAAAACATCTTATTCACTAGCACCGGAAATTCCCCCAACAGCTAGGCCAACAAGCCCAAGGGGAGGGAGCCCTAGCCCTGCTAACTTTCATTCTTATTCACTTGCTCACAGCGCTAGTAACCTCTGACTCGGCGCGGCGGATTCATTTCATTAAGTGAAAGATCTCCTGCATAATGAGAATGTTATCACTAATTTGGCGCCCTGGTACGAAGCTGCTCTGTATAGGAGAAAGAAGACTCGGAAGCACTGGCTTTAGGCGATTGACCACAATCTTGGTGATCGTCTTGTAAGGCACAGAACAACAGCTAATAGGTCGGAACTGGAACATTGTTTCCGGATTACTGACCTTTGGCTCGTCTCCTTTCGCGATACGCACCTGTTAGTAGCCCGACTGTAGATCCAACTTCGAGAAGTATCTCGCGCTTATGGATTAGGGCGAATAAGTCTGCAATCAAAGTAGATACTTGTTCTTGATGGTTAGGTTATCTTGTTGATCGCCCGATAATCAAATCAATGCACAAGGCTCCCGCTTTTTCTGGAAGAAAAACTCCCCAACTTTTTCCCTATCACAGACTCTCACCTCCCCTGGTTTGGTGAAAGAAACTTGATCATCTACCGAAGTCGAGTTGGTGGCAGAACCCGATCTTGGAATTGCTCGCGTTAAGCATTTGCTCCACACCTTGTCAAGATTCCACGTGGTTGGTACTTCTTTGCGTAGCACCTTTTCTTTTAGGGCTTGACACACTCCAGAGATATTATCTGCAACCAATGACTATTATTGAGAGAAGGTTATACTCTCTTGTTACGGGATGCTATCTTGTGGAAGGTCTGATCCCGCTAGAGGGAATCTCTGTCTATCAGTAATCTTGGACAAAAAAAAGGACTTTCCGTGTAACGGAGCTCTCCTGCGATTTGCTTTATTTACCAATGGATATCCTCTAGGTATACTGAGGAAGATATAAGCAATCCCGCTTCCCGAGGGCCGCCTCCCAGCCCTACTTCACCACTGGGGTGAAGGAAAGAATTAGCCCACAACCGTTCTATAGCGTGCTTACTGCTATCTTTCTTTATCTGAGAATCTAACCCTCAGTTCGGGGCATCGGGGACGGGATCGTCATGCAAGAACTTGGATCCGTGTATGCGCTCCTGGCTATCGCCCACAAGGTTGGCTTCCTTCCTTCATTCAATGCTCTGCCTATCTATCGCTAAATCTGTGCCGGAGATCGGAGCGATACACTTCACTTATGTGGGTCCAGAGGGAAGAGCAAGGTCACTCAGCCCAGCTATAGTTTTGCAAGCCTGGAATCAAAGACTGCTTTGCTGAACTGGAAGAGTAGGTCCCGGAGCTCGTCAGCTTCCATCTGAGTTCATCGTCAGCAGCAATACGAACTTTTCTAATAATAGGCCACAGCCGCAGCATATAAGGCGAGACAGGATGAGGAAGATCCCATGTGCCATCACGACGGATAAAGGTTGAAACTGCTATTCCCACGCCCCAGATCATACACCATTCTGTCAACATTCACCAAGCTCGCAAGATTGTCCCCAAGGATCCATGGGTCCCAGAAGAATTGCCAACTACAGTGAGGTCCAACAGTAAATTCCGTTTTTGACTTTACTTTCTTTTCTTTAGTAGTGCTTTATGGCCGAGTAAGTTTCTAAACACTGCAGATATTATCCCATGAAACGAAAGAAAACAGGCTTTCTTCCCTCGGCACCAGTTAGGAAGCGTAACGCAAGAGACTCAATGTGCTTCATGACAGAGACCGGCAGGCTAAAGGCTTAATTCCAGTACACACTAAGAGCGAGGAGCGTGGACTTGACAAGCTGGCATCTTCCAGCCATAGACAAGAGCTTCATCTTCCATCCACTAAGTTTTTTCACTATCTTATCAATTAGGGGCTTACAAAGATACTTGTTTAGCATTCCTGCAGCCAAAGGGAGACGAAGGTACTTAAGGGGGAGCTCAGCTTCATTTATATGAAGCACATTGTTGATCGGCTGCTTGTGCACCACATATTTTGAGAAAAATCTATTGCTCTTGTGGCAGTGAACTTGCAGCCCAGTAAGCTCAAAAGTAGCACCAAGAACTTCCTTGATGCAAGCTGCACTCTCAGCATTAGCAAAGAGTAAGAGATCATCAGCAAACATCAGATGGGTAACGTGAAAGGAAGACCTATCGCTGGAATGAGCCTTTACTGTTAAGAACCATAGAGAAGGTGTCAAAAGCGAGGCGCTAGAAGATATTTCAGTGAGCCATTAGCTATGGTTCCGAAAGGAATTAGCCCCGGTGAATAGGAATAGGAGCTCCCATTTCATCAGCTCTTGTGAGAATCTCCCATCCATCCCCCATCCTCTTAACCCTATTTCAGGAACCCTGGGGCGACTGGGTTAGAATCCGACTCAGCCTTACCTTGGCAGTAGGAATTTTCTAGAATTAGGCGAGGCCAAGTAGTCTGTTTGGCGACTCGGAAGTAAGGTAGCTTTAGTTAAGTATGGTACTAAAGTATGTAGAAAATGTCGGCATATAAGCATCCGGCTCAGCGAAAGGCGCTGGTACTGTCTTGCTATTAGCATACGAAGGTGCGTAGAAAGCAGCAGCTAAGATCTCAGTCTCAGGTCCCACCCTCAATCAGACCGGGCTACAGGCGAGAAATGGTTTCAGTCACTAGTCTGACTAAAGAAAAAACAAAAAACGGATAGGGCTAAGAATTTCTTTCATAAAGCATCCAATCCTGCTCTGAGAACAAGCTTGGCAAGGTCTTCAGTGACTGAGTTGGATGAGAATGAGATAGATTGTTTCCAATTAGTCATTGCGGATGCACAAACAAAGTTTGTTCTGAACTAAAGAAGGTGTGGTTTCATCTGAACCCGAAAAGTACTCTATCGAGATAATTATGTGAAGTTCATTGTTTATCGTACAATAAACGAAGACAATTTGTGTCTATACTCTCGGTCAAAATATGGGCATTTCGTTGATCACGAAAATAACAAAAATAAGATGAGTATGGTCGCTCTTCAAATACTGAATATAGTCTGTCTTACTCTAGTAATTAGTAAGAAGTAACGATTTGACAAATCTACATATTTGCTACATAACCTTACCAATCGGTGCTAGTGGAAGAAATCAAAATTTCCATATTTGTCTTATGAGAAATGCGAAACGAAAACAAAAGAAAGAAATAAGGATTCCCCCCAGAGATTAGATTTCGTTCCCCGTCCTCCCTTTCACGGAAAAGGGAGAGATGAATTGACTTCATTCCTTCCTCCTGAAGCTATAGGAGTAGGAATGCCCTTCCTTCTGTTTTCCTACAACCGGGATTCAAGGGGAAGATAGTCGCGGGGAAATAAGGTTCCATAGTCAAGGCTAAGACAGACCAATTGTTTACTTTGCGATAGTCTTAGCTCGACATTTTCAAGCCATACTATCTACCCAAATGGATTTGAAACTCACCTAGCGCCTATATATCGAAAATCTAAGGTTTGAACTTCCGCTTATGGTAATTGAACTTGGTAACCAAACTCTTTCCCGGCAAGAAGATCAAAGATTTCTTTTCTATATTTCTCCGGCTACAAGAAAGGAAAGCCTTGCTGTAGGTGCGTGCGTACGTGAATGAGCTTGTGAGAACTAGTCTAGCTCATGTCTGTGGGACGAGGTTGCCCGGCTTACAGAGGTCTCATAGGTATAGTCAAGGTACAGCTTTTCTTACCTGAAACCCTTGTTTTTCCTAATATCTTACTTTAAGCCCTCGACTAATGACATAGTCGAGCTTCTTTTTATCGGGTGAGATATCTGCCTTCTATAAAATGATTCCTGCTTTCGTCAGGGCTTCGGCCGGTTTTCACCAACTACATACAGACTTTTATGTCAACCCATTTCATCCCTACCATACCGAACGCAACTCAGCCAGTAAGCCGGGGAGGAGAAGTCGGATTGCAGGATCGTTCGCAGGCCACTTTAGTTGTGATGAAAAATCGATATAGGGTCAGTATTCTAAAGCATACTGGTTCAGGTGGAGCGAACTTTACCAAGGAAGACTTTACTTTACGTGTTGGAACTCAGACTTCCTTTGGGACGCGTCTAACTTCTGGGTGAGTTGACTAACCGTAGCCCCACCTAAAAAAAGAAAACTATACATACATTTTGATCAGTTTGTGCGTGCAGAGAAAACTAAAGCGTACTTTGGAAAAAAACCTGTCTCCAAAGTTTCTGCTAATTGGTTGGTTATAAGTCCCCCGAGACTTTGATTTCATCGCTAGAGCTTACCTTCTTTTCTAAAGCAGAGTTAGAATCCTCTGTTTACGTATGGTCAGATTCAGGATAATCTGAATCTAAATCATACGGAGGACAAGGGGATCAAGGGATCTAATTGTGGTAGTTCTAAACCTGAGTTTCGCTGGGCGGATGAAGTGGATATGGCAATTGAACTTGAAGAAGGACCCATTGCAGGGGATTGTGAAGATAGAAGAGGTGATTCGAATGATCGTGGGAAGAAACCTATGCAGGCTAGGCCGGATCTTGCTAGTATACCCGAACATCCACGGATTGCTCGTGATCATGCATCTAACGGCGAGACAAGTAAGGATTCTGATTTTCAGGGGAAAGGGGTAGTAAACAATGGAAGACAGGATAACGATAATAGAAGAGAGGTGCCTAGAGCATGGGGGAAACCGAAGCATGTACCGTTAATCCTTAATGAGGAGAAGACCAACTTTGTTAAGGAGGATGGATTGGTGACGCTGAACCTGGAGGAGGCTAGGAACAATGTTTCTAAACTGGATAAGGCTATTGTTGGCAGACTGCTTGGGAGAAGACTTCCCTTTTGGGTAGTTCAAAATGAGATTCAACGAAAATGGGGGCACCTTGGGTTGATTCAGGTTACGCCGATGGGAGTAGATTGTTTTCTTTGCTGGTTCAGTTCTGTTGAAGCCAGGAATAGTGTACTGATTGGAGGACCTTGGTTCGTAGCGGGTCACATTATTGGATTAGATAAGTGGAAGCCGTCCATTGCATCTAAATCTCTTGAAGGATTTACTTCCCCAGTATGGATCAGGTTACCAAACCTGCCACTAGAATATTGGGACAGCCAGAATTTGGCACGCTTAGCGGCAAGTGTTGGAGAGCCTATGCTCATGGATGAGCAAACCAGCTCCTGGGGCAGGTGTTCATATGCCCGGGTCTGTGTTCGAATTGATCTGGCAAGGAAATTACCGAAGGGTATTTGGGCTCACGGCCTAAATGGTAGATTCTTCCAGCCAATTGAATACGAGGGAATCCCGATTCTTTGTTCTAAATGTGGAAGAATTGGGCACAAGATAGAAGAATGCAAGGAGCAGTTGATTCAAAAGAGCAAGGAGGGACAGGTGGGCAAGGAAAACAGGGAGCAGAAGGAAGGTGAGCTGAGAAATTTAGATGTGGAAAAGCTTAACAGCATGAAGGTTATGGATTGTGGGGGCGGGCCCATAATGAATGGGCAGACTGTGCAGGAGGCAGATGACGAGGAGGGTAGCTGGACAATTGTGGCTAGACGGAGGAATCGTAATGTAAGGAATGGGAGCAGAAATCAGACTAACAAACCAGCTGTGTGGAGAGAAGCGGCTCGGCCGAAGCAGGATAAACCATCAGTGGAAAAGCAGGGAACAAATGAGGTGATTGAAGTTGAAGGATATACTAGTACTGTGGCGGATGACCCTAGGGACAGTGAGTCTAATTCGAAGTTGATGATGCCTGCCGAGAAGCCCAAGAAAGGGATGAAACAGGATAAAACGTCGACTCAGATGCTCCTTCCAAAGGTATTAGCTGTTGCTGAAAGCAGGAAAAATACTGAGAGTTTGTTCAAGACTAAGAAGAAAAGAAAAGAGAAAGGCCATCTAAATTGCATTTGATTAAAGAATTGGCTAATTTAGGCCCTTTGGAGGACCTTCCCCGTAAACGAAAGAGTGCTGGCACGGAGCAGGATATGGACTGCGGGAGAGAGGGATTGTGTAGTGAGCCACCTGATTGTTCGATCGGCGGGGACGCGTCCCCTCTGGTGAATTAATGGCGGGCATCTTATGTTGATGTTGGAATTGCAGAGGGGCTCGCAAAAAGGCTGCGAGCAACTACTTAAGGCAGATTGTAGGTGATCATAATATTGGTTTTGTTGGTCTGGTCGAGACTAAAGTGGAGTCTTTCAGTAGGAAGGACATAAAGAAGTTAGCTGGGAGAAACTGGAGTTATGTTTATCAACCTTCGGTTGGTAAATCTGGGGGTATCCTTGCTATGTGGAAGAATGATAGTATGGCATTCCAGGTGGTGATGCAGTCAGAGCAATGTTTCATGGGTAAAATTCAGTTTCATAATGGGCATGCTTGGGAGGTGGCGGTTGTCTATGCCAACAAAGATAGTTATGTCAGAAGAAATCTTTGGAATGATGTCTCCAAGATGCATGAGAAAGGGGCTCCGCTGCTGGTGTGTGGGGACTTTCATTGCATTCTCTCGCAAGAAGAAAAGAAGGGAGGTAAGCCTTTTACTTTTAGATACACCTCAGCTGTCAGGGAAATGGAAGAATTCATAGGAATCATGGACCTTCATGATCCTGGATTTGTTGGCCCCAAGTATACTTGGACGAACAATAAGGACACGAGGAGTAAGATTTGGGCTAGGCTGGATCGCTGTTTGGTCAATGCGAAGTTATTGGAGAGCTGCCAGAACTTGTGGTTCAAACACCTGACGAGAATAGCTTCGGATCACTGTCCTATGTTGTGTATGTTACAGGAGGAGAGCATGTGATCTTTGTATTAGTCGCTAGTCAGATATATATCATGAGGAATCGTGTCTTTTTCCTCATGCTTATATATACGTCAGATAATTCCACACCTTAATTTTTGGCCTAATAAAAGTAGTTTAGTAATTACCACATGTTTGTCTTTTTTCTATCTATCAAAATCTAACTAACATCTCTCATGCTGCGGTTCTCATTTACTCTCTATCTACTTTGAAGTAAATAAGATGCTCCTCTCAATCTTGTATATGGTTTCAATATGCTCAAAGCAGGCAGCCTGGTATCCGTTTCTTGTCATCCGAGATAGAGAGAAAAAGCTATGAAATTCATTCCCCCTCTTTTCTGACTGACACCCACCGCTCGCCCTTTGAGATCCATTTTAGACTGCCCTTACCTTACATTATATGAAGAAAGAACACTTTTAGGCATATAAAGCATATGCTCGCATCTTAAGCAGACCTGGGCAAGAAGGCCGCTCAAGCGTCTTTTCCAAGGAATTTACCCCAGGAATGGGAAGGGAAGAACTTCATTTCAAGTGAGACTTGTATAAAAAAGGGATTGCAGGCTGATGAATGAATGTGAAGAGCACCCTGATAAAAAAAAAGGATTATTATCGTGAATCGTTAGAGTGAGAATGCCATAGAAAGATGAAGATCTTAATCGATCTGCCTTTCTTTGTAAGTCAACAACTAACCCGAATCCGGAAGAAAAATGAGAGTTTAGGATAGTTTTTCTATCACGAAAAGCCCAGCGCTCGCGCTTCTTTAGTTTAGAGTAATCAGAATTCTAAAGGATATCTACAATTTTCTTTTATGGCATTACACTCTCTTCCTCTTTTTAGGGGTTACAGGGCTATGCTCCTTCCAAGAGGGAAAGTGGGGCGATTCTTCTTCCTGTACAATTTCGTGTTCACGTCCAGTCTTCTCTGTCCACTAGTGCAGCTTCCAGCTCTATGTATGGTAGTCGTTTGACTCGGGAATCCCTTCGCCCAGCTAGCTCGTCCGTGCCTGGCAGTTTAAGCCTTGGTCCAGCAGCCTATTTTCGATCCAAGAGTCGCATGAGAAGAAAGCTTCTGGTTAGCTTCAGTTAGTGTTAGTGAAATATACCGGGAACCTCGTAACTATGCCAAGCCCGATCTTGGTTCCAATGCTGCAGAGGCAGGTGTTGCTGATCGAACTAATCGACTTTTCTTTCGAGGAGATCGATCTTAATTGGATCTTTCTGCGAAACGAATTGACATATTGCGAGGGGGCGGGGGGCGAGCGTTTCAGACTGGATTATTATTGTGAATCATTTACTTGTTCCTTCCAGCCTAAAGGCTGGCCCGCTAGAGCATTTACTCGGATTCGGATCAAAGAACTTGACAACCTGGAAGAAATACCATTCCTAAGAGGAAGTGCTTTCGTGAACAAATAGGCTTTTCTCGAATCTCCTGCTTAGGAAGAATCCGTAGATTGGGACTTTCTTTCTTAACTTCAGGTGGGAGGGGTCCGAGGGGGCGCTCTATCCTTTCGTTTTCTATTCTGAAGCAGCATCCTATCCTCTTTGGCTGCTAACTCAATTACTAACAAAAGTGTTTTTTTTCATATTTCATAGAAAATGAAATCAAAAGTCTATCAGCAAGGTAGGCCAGTCTGGGGATCTAGCTTCATAGCTAGAATCTTGCTTATATGAAAGTAGAACCCATTTACTTTTCATATTCCATTGACCCTGGACTGGACTCGTAAACAAGTCTTCGCCTATTGGCTGACCTTACATTTACATACGTCAAGCCTTGACTTCTTTTCTTCTTAGACCTGCAGCAGTCGACTAGCTGACTAGCTTTCTCAATTACCATCCCGACAAAGCATACTTATGAATGAAAAAAGCCTTCATGCTCTATCCCGAGAAGGCTACTAACACTTACCCAATCTCACAGATAAGCAACTTTTTCTCGACGAAGAAAAGCTTCAGTCTGTGCCTGATTCAACTAAGGAGATAGCTAATCATTCCCTAGGCATACAACTGACTTCTCTCTCTTTTCGCGCTCGGTGATATCGGCTCCTTTGCCCGCTTTACACCTTTCCTTGTTGGAAGCTCTCCCTGTCGCAATAAAGACTGCTCCGACTGCTAGGCTCTTGGATGGTCTTCTTCCTATGACTAATGTCGATGTAGACTACATCCATAGTCTTTCTTTCCTATTATTGTGTTCTTAACGAATTTGTGTGTTGTGAAAGTCGTTTAGGCGAATGCGAATCGATCAATAGAAGGGTTTCTATACCTACTACCTTTGCTTTGATTTTTTCAGTCTTGATTCTATGCCTGGAAAAAAAAAGCTAAAGAGTGACTTCCGGCGGTCTGACGATTGATTGCATTTGCTTTTCTTTATCTTATCTTGGAAAGGAAAGGGCAGGAAATAGAGTATGGAGCCAGGCCAGGGGCTTGCTTCAGAGCTCCATTCCCACCTTCCGAGTTTCCTTCCTCGAGCAATTCTATGTGCTTAGCCCCCGTCATTTTCCTGCCTTTCAGAGGTATCATATCTATCCATACATACTAAGCGAAACGTAAAATAGAGAAATTCACCCCAGCTTGCCTACCTGCCCTTATCGATGCACCTAGCGCCTTTCTTCTTGCTTGGCCCATTTGAAGTTTCATTTCTTCAATCATCTCAATCCTTCTTATGAGCCAATTCAAGTGCTTTCCGAAAAGTGTTCAAAATTGGCAAGTTACTGAAGTTGAAGGAGATCGAGGGTATCTTTTTTCTTCTGTCTTCGCAGTTCCGTAGCGTGTAAGTAAGGGGCAATTGACTTGAGACTGTTTCTGTTTCACTCCTGACAGAAAGGAATGAGTCTGGCGTCGAGAGAGGGTGCAAGCCTCTCTATGGCGTAAGCAGTCATACTGGTCATCCTCAGTTCGTCGAATAGCCTGGGAACGGGAAGGCGGTATAGAAAGTGACACATTCTTTCTTTTCGTTCGGCAAGCAGGAACGGTTCAGGTAAAATGGCCGTGGTGAAAGTCTTTCTTGGTACGGAACAATAGTCTGTCTCATTGGCTTTGAACTTCTAAGAGCTTTCAAGCAAGCTCTTTGTTGTTAGCCCTTTCGTTTGAAGTTTCTAAGTGAAGAGAAAGACTCTCTCTTTTCAGAAGAAGGTCTAGCACTCTTTCATTGTTTCATAGTTGCTCAAGCGCTAAAGCTTTCTAGTCAGAAGGAGGTGCCCTCTCTCCTCCAATTACAACAGAAAAATGAGTATTCGACTCATAGGGGTAGGTTGAATTAGAACGATTTGAACCAATTGAGAGTTTTGCCCTTCCGCTCCTTCTCGGAAATCTGTACTTTCGGGTCCCCAGAAAGATTTGAATGAATGGTTATTTACTTTTACCCCATTCATCATCTCGTGGATCCGTTGGGGGCTAAATTATTCACTTCTTTTCTTTCTTAATACTTCCTTCTTATTATGATTTCTTCTTTCTCTCATTCATCCTGTAATCCTTTCAGTCGAGCTACTTTCTTTCTCTACTTTGTTTTTGTTTCTATACGAAATATCGTATCTAAAGAATCGTTCAGTCCTCTCACTTTCAGTAGAGTCAGTCGAGCTACTTTCAGTAGAGTCAGTCGAGCTACTTTCAGTCCTCTCGCCTTGCTCGAGTGGCCTAACTGCTCCTACTGTATGCTATGAATCAAGTTTGTTGTTTGTTTACGATAAGCCAGCGCCCAATAGAGCCTAGCCCGGACTGACCAAAATGGTCTAGCGAAGCCGGTCCCCGCTTGGTGTAAGTACTTCTCGAACTTGATTGAAAGCAGCACAGCTTTTCAGGAGAGAATCATTGAAAATCTCTCTTTCTTTCAAAGAAACAAGAAACAGAATTGTATACACATTTGGAACAGAATTGTACACACATTTTTCTTGATTGTTTTGGTGTTCAGTCGAGCTACTTTTTCTTTCTATACGCCTGATCTTCTTTTCTTTCACTAGCGCCTCATTCTTCTTGGAGGTTGTTTGACAGGTGTCGCTTCCGGGTCATAAGCTGGGGGTCGATCGCCTCACTGCATTTCTACAGAATGGATTGGAAGATAGATATGGCGAAGATCTGTTTAGTGGCAATTTTTCCCCAGCATCCCCTACAATAAAGCTCCTATCCATCCGATTTGGTCTCTATACTATCCCTCTTTTCGTGCTATGTTCTAGTTACGTCATGAGCTCTAGTAAGGACCTCATGGTTGCTAGTTTCAAGTCTCGGACTATATTAGAGTAGAGTATAGAAAACCTGCTTTTCTCGCTTCCGCTCTCGTAAAGTAACGGGATATTAGGGTAGAAACAGAGGTACAGGTTCTCCCCGTGCTGGTACTAGTTCAAGTAGTAGGGTTGGTTACAGGAATTAGGTTGGTTATAGGAAAAAGTCTCTAGTAGTGGAAAAAACCCTGTTTGTTTCGTTGCCTACCCTTGTTAATTATATATCTATCATCACAAAACAATAGCTAAAAAGGAAAAAGGCACACTTTTTTAGTGATTGAGCCTTAGTCTAAAATAGGGTTCTCCTTCCCGGCACTGGATCAGTTGTCTTTCTTAGTGTTTGGATTGGTAAAGTGACTTGGCCTTACACGAAAGCCAAAGCCCGCTCAGAAAGCGCCTGGCACAAAACCTGTAAATTGACGTAAGGTTGGAACGGAGTGAAAAAAGAAAGCCTTTCTACTAACGCCTTTTGGCATTGTAGCCTGCTTTTTTTCCGACCCGACATGTTTCTTCTATCACATAAGTTTCTTATTCTTGAGGATCAGTAGAGACCGGGGCCCTTAGCCCCCTCAGCTAAGGGATAAGAATTAGTTCAAGCTTCGATATTTGCTGCTATTCCTTAGTCCTATCAACGTTTTCTGGATCAAAAGGGTCTACGCTTGGTTGACCGCTTCTTCTACTTTTTACTTTTCCATTCTGTTTTTTCATCTTGATCCGTGATCAGAGCATTCATTCTTATGTAATATCCAGTCAGATTCTTTCTCTGAGGGCGTCGTGCGCCAGCCAGAACTGATCTGGTGATGGGACTCCATCTGTCTCTTAGATTCGAGAATCACGTATGTAAGATAGATATCTCTATGGAGATTGAAAAGATCTTGCCTTCATGCCTGCGTCTACCTTTAGGGCAGGTTTTTCCTCCTTCCGATCGGTAGCTATTTCACTTGCTATGAGCCGGGACTAACCTAACTCTTCCTATTCCTACATGACAGGAAGACCTTTTTTTTATCTAGCGCCTACTACCGAAGTAGGAACCAGACAAGGTTTTTCAATTCCTCCAGTACTCAAGCCAGTTCCTCAAGGACAGGAAAACTATTCTAGTTGACCTCCGCTAGTGAACGCCCCTCAACTGACTCTCTCATGTTAGATCTACTCAGGTACAGAGTAGATCGCTCTCGCTCGGGATAATGAATTGACCCGGCCGGCGGGAGAAATCCGGTGACAGGGGCCCCGGGGCGGTGAGCAAGTGACACATTCGGGATTACTCAATATTGTGTTTACAGAGAGCAAGGATTGCAGCTCTCTTGAGGGCTTGGTTGCCGCCGCCATCTCATTATTGGGATTCCCGAGCTTCTTGTCCTGAGAGCAACTGACATCAGCAGGAAACAGACACCAGAAACACACAAAGATAGTGATTGATGACCGAACATGATGGTGTTGCTAATCTGTTACTATATTATGTCCTCGAAACCTCTGGGCCTTTTAGAGCTCCTATGAGGTGTGCTATGTTTCGGGTTGCCAGCCGACTTTGTCCTTTCACTGATGTCTCGTAACCAGTCGATGAAGGAATTCTTAGTTTAGGAACGGGCCTAAGAAAAACCAGATAAGCCAATTACGAAACCTCCTTCGGAAACGGTGCGGGTTCAACGTGGTATCCTATAGCTTTCTGGAGCTTTTGAAAGCAATTTTTTGCTCCAGACAGAAAACTTTACTTTCACTGCAACTCCATCGAAGGATAGCTCAGCATCGAAAGCTAAAAAAAGGCGCTATAATCATTCAAAAAAGAAAATAGTATTTAAAAGGAAATCTCTATAGAGCTTACTGTTGGGATTCAAAATTCCTCATACAATGACAATGGTATCCTAATCTCATATGGAACCCTCTAGAAAGAAGAGCCCCACTACAGAAAGCCCTTTCAAAAGAGGTCTAATTAGAATGCTTCCGGGACTTGCCCCATTTATTGCTCCGCACCTCGGCAGGCAAAGTTTCCTTTTCAACTTGCATCTCTGCTACTGGAGGGATCTAGACGAAGTGATGGCGGGGAACTCCAACAGGTTTTGGTTTCCCCCTCACTGATTGATCGAGCCCAAGACTGCTTGACGACTTTTGGTGTGGGGTCAGCTTGAGCCGAGGTCGTCTCGTAACAGGAAGAATAGCAAACAAGCACACAAGCAGGAATAGGAATATTGGCTTTCACTATCCTCTGGTTAGCAATCAACTACGGAGCTGGCAACTCGCAAGCCAGCAAGTCAACCTCTGTCAGATCTTCGGCCCAGTTTATGAACGAAACTTACTCTACTTCCTCATTCAGGCTGATATGAATTGCAAAAGAAACGCTCCGCGCCTCATCTTTAGCGTGGATATTGTAGGTCTAAATGAATGAAACTGGAATAAGGAAGGCTTGTTTCTGTCCATATATATATGTCACTCTCACTCCATAAATTCTCAGGTTTTAGCCTGGGAAAACGTTCTATCCACTTACAAGAAAAAGATGGAATGGCGCTGTAGGAACCGGTCGGATTCGAACCTTAGAATAGAAGTTTTGCAGACTTCTGCCTTAGCCACTTGGCTACGGTTCCCTATCAATTCCATGTATTTCCCCCTTCCCTTGTCCGACTTTTCTGAAGAGGGTTATACCAGTACGTATATCAGAAGGAATGCCTTGGTTCGGATCCGGAGAAGGATTCGAGCAGCGGTCAGAGCGGTAAGAAAGTACTTTCTTAGAATAGTGATAAACAAGTCCTCCTGCCCTCGAACGAGAAAGAGGATAGCTTGCTATTCTTCTCTTTTTTTCTTCATTCCTTATTAATTGCCTAGTTCTGAGATAAGATATGCTTCTCTTGTATAGCCTACAGGAGATCCATCTCTTTTCTAGGTTGGAATTGTTGATGTGTTCCACGCCTGCTTTCTCTCTTGCTTTCTTTCTCCCGTTCCTAAAAAAAGTAGTTTTTGAAAAACGAGGTTGATTATCCCTATTGGGATGAGTGAGCTATTGCTTCCTTGACTGTGCTGACTCCCTCTTTTGTAAGAGCCCAGCTTGCCTTGTTGAACTTTATTCATTGGATGGAGACGGAGACCTTCCTCGGTCTTGTCTTCTTGAAGTACTGGCACGAGCTTGATCTCCAGCTTCAAATCGGAATCATTAGCTCGTTCTGGGGCTTCTCGACAAAACAAACCTCTCTTCCGGCTTCATCATCTTCTAAGGGTGACACAAAGTGGGATCTCAGCTCGCTTTCTGTCTCAGATGCAAGGTCATAGTCTTTAGCGGAAGGGATAGTAAAAAAAAGCATGGTTCTGAACCTTTTGAGAGGGGGGAGCCCACTCAATGAAAAAGCTAGTCTCTTTTGACGTTGGAGGGATCAGTTTGATCTTACTGAGAAGCCCACCTTTGTAGGCTTTCTGTACATCTCTGGTACAGACCGAACGTCGGTCGCCCTAACAAAAGAATTTGTTCTGCCTACTGCACCTGAACCCGGGCAGGGATAAACATATCCTTCGTCACCGTGCCAAAAAACCACTCTTCGAAAAAAGCAGAAAGCTAGCTCATTCGAACATGCAAAGAATTTCGTTATATAGTGGTGGTAGCTTATCTAATCGAAAGTTGTGTGTCGTTTTTAAGAAAAAGATGTGGTAGGCTTGTGATTTTTGAAAAGTGCTTGCTCCCTTAACGCAACACGACTTTTTCTTTTCTTTCATAACCTGAAATTCTTAGACTTCGGTAAGTCTTATCCGGGGATTGACTTCAAGACATGACCTCCTAGAACTCTACCCACCCTAAAGGTTTCACCTTATCTTATAGGGTAGTCAGTATACTATCGCATATTTCATATATCTAACTATAATACAGAACATGAGTTCTTTACTACGGAACTCTAATGTCAAACATGCGATAATAACAAGAAAAGAGATCTAGGGAAAGAGAAAACTAAATATTCCGAGGTATCCGATCAAACAATACGGTTGAAGCCTAATCCAGATGGAAAGAATATAAATCGATATTTAGTTATCGTTCATCCTAAAAGGATATATGATTGTAACAACCCCCTCAAAATACCAATCTGCTGCTTATTATTTAGAAAGTAGCAGACGAAACTTTGAGGATCAATACCACTAGAGGTGAGTGAGAAACCAGTATCAAAGCTAGTCATAGGTATATGACCTGGGCTAGCAAAGACACAGTTAGAACTACACTAACGAGATATATTAACTTAGATGGACGATAAACGTCGTCTCCCAAGTGAAAATCAATCAATCAGCGAGTTCTACGCCACTAGAAAAAGAAAGTATGAGAAATTACAACTCAAACTCATTCTAGTGACTTTCCCTCACACCATCTTACCCTCGAGCATGATTTACATCACTAAGAGGATAGAGTACTTAAAGATCTCTTTCCGAGGCGCACCTATCGTGCGGATTATACGCAATAGCACATACGTGAAATGCGTAAAACCACACGATGAATGGTACCGGCCGACATCCGAGATAAAACGGGACAATCCTTACCTTACGGGTTCTTCCATTTTCTTGGAAGATTGAAGTAACAGCTGAAATCTTGAAAGAGCGCAAATATTGCTTCTCATCTCTGAGAGAAGGGTGAATATAGATTTTCAACTAAGTCGGTGATCAATCGACTTCTCTCTCAATCACTAATCGAGCAAGTGTCAAACACTTGTCAAATAAGGCTACCGTAATAACGGTAGTATGCGCACCTCTCTCTCACTGCCCTTTAGTTTGACAGATATATTGAATCTAAATTCAGTAAGTAGATCTAGGGGGCGGGTAGACATACGCTGAAGGCGTAGTGAAGTGCTGATCATTTATGTGATCACCTTCAATACACCTAAACTAAGGC
This sequence comes from Dendrobium nobile, assembly GCA_022539455.1. NCBI lineage: Eukaryota > Viridiplantae > Streptophyta > Magnoliopsida > Asparagales > Orchidaceae > Dendrobium > Dendrobium nobile. Next base: position 11,941,932 of record CM039722.1, read on the forward strand.
TGTAAATAAGATATGGATATAATAGTCAGGAAGACCAAAACGCTCCGCGCCTTGACTATTTCCATATATGGGTAAAACCCACAGCCACTCTTAACAGACTTAGGTCAACCCTAACACTTACTATCTTTCGATAATAGGTGTGGGCTGAACGCAGTATGTTTTTCCTGTCAAAGAGATTACACAGATCTGCGTAAGTTTCAGAGGGGATTTGTCCTCTCCAGCACCACATAGCGTAATACACTATTGTGAGTACTGCCCCTAAACCGGGCCCAGACGTAAGCCTGTGCAACCTCTCGCACCATGTGATGCATAACAAGGCAATGTCTTTAGGACAACCTACCGATCAGATATGCTGAAATTCTTTTCTTTCATAACATCACATTCACAACTTCACTGTTGTCACCTCTCAAACTGAGAAAGATGGTGCTGGGAAATAATGGAAATAACCAGGTGGAAGAACGTATAGAGAAAATCATTCTTGTTATGGAAAAGCCCTAATGCGGAAATAAATCAGAGGTTCTATAAAAATTCTAAGAATTACTCTAGATTACATTTACTAGATAGGCTAAGAAAATAGGAGATGAGTCTTTGGGTGGATGGGAATGATTCAAACATGGAATCATCTTCCATCATGGTTCCTGGAACAGGGGATCAAAGAAATCCCTGGAAAAACTCAGTTTTTTGTGGAGAATGCCCCCTGGAGGAAGCTTATTGCAAGGAAACGGAAGTGGGCGTGCACTTTAGGTAAGGTATATGTATGAAATAGATACACTAAAATTCTTATGTGTCGGTAGGTCGCTTCGCACCTGGCTAAAGGGGATTTACTATTAGCACAAGCTTAAGATCATCTCACGTCGAGTTGTCAGGGACGCCTCGAACGACGTGCGCAGAGAGCTTCAGTATACTACCGCAAGCAATAAAGAGAATCTCGAAGAAGAGACCACTCTTCCAGCCAAAACGAATTCAGACCAAAGTGTACGTGACTAGACCTACTCCTAGGCCTAAGCATATACACTTCAGTCCTGTCATTCCCAACATGTGAGCCAACAGGCTCAACCCCTTAGATCACATGCCTAGAATATACGGCTTCACTCCAACATGGCAATGGTTAGACACGCCTCTTCGTCAAGAGGCTGTCCAGCCAATACAATACTACGTGGAGTTCGACCCTACGTGAAAGAACGAACGCGCTTTATCTACGATAACCCTCCGACCCCGATAGCAGGGTTTTCCCGTTGTCGTCCAGACCACGCGCTATTAACGCGCCCTGGGATGCGGTAAAGATAACCGTGAACTCGGCGATCATCTACACTCTGTGAATACTTTCACATTTCCACTGAACGCGGCTGTTTGCGAAGCCTCCTCCTGGATGCACCTGCTAATACTGTGAACTATGCTAACTATTCATTAGCAAAACGAAAAGTATAGCACGCAGTACCACTAGGTATAGTAGCAAACATAAGACTGGAAAATCTTCATTTTTCATCTTCAAGGCTCGTTGAGTAACTGTGTTTTAATAAACGCCCTAGCCCTACCACTGATCAGGTGGTGGAGACATCGATAAATGACTACGGTAGACCTGAGTAGGGTCTATCGGGCCATGTTGCGTAAGCAACAAACTCTCCTTGCTACCCTTGGGCGTACTACACCAGTACACCACGGGGCTGCACCTTTAGCCAACCTACCGGACCGTACACGAGAAAAAAAACCTTCTGAAAAAGGTCCATACCGTGTACCGATTCCAAAAGACTCCGCCGGTTCTGCACCGGAATCTCGCGATGGAGAGCGCAGAGCTCGTCCGGACCCTGGACCAGGGAACTATAAAGAGCTTTGGTATCAGGGAGGAGTGGCGCTTGGTTGTGAATCAAGTCCTCAACATTGACAGGTCCAACCGATCTTGTGAATCGGTCGGCAGACTGTGATTGCTAAGTGAAGGTTCACTAAGCAAGACATCTCTATTTGATTTCTTTTGGATGCTCCACTACGAGCGTCAGTGTCGAAAAACGAAGTCTGAAAAAAGTGCATTTCTTTCTTCAATCATTCGATAGACGTGATTCTCCGGAGGCAGGACACACGCAGTTCACTCGGCCTATTCTACTTTTTTTTTAGAAGGATTTCTTATGCTAGAACTTCCTGCTCCGCTTTCACGTTCATAGAAAAAAAGACCCCCATGGGGAAGAGGACCGAACGGAACAAAAATGGGATTTCCGATGAAGAAAAAGGTGCGTCAGCAATGGTGGCAAAAGAAACCTAATCGCTTACCTTTTCGTAAGCCACGCACTTGAAGGCCTTACTATAACCAACCTCACTGATCCCCCTCAATCTTTTACACCGATGTTTCGTACTCTCTCGACCAGGTCATCATAAGAAAATACTGCCCAATTTTTCCGAAGTTAGAGAAGGAGGGAAGGCGCGCTAGCGCGCTACAACTAGCGCCTGCTTAAAAACGCAAGATTAGCGCTAAGAAGCAACCCTAGTTTAAGTACTAGCGTCCCACCCCAACTAACTAGTGCTTGACTTGACTCTCCCCCGCTTGCTGCTCGCCTCAGCCAGACGTGGCTTATGTAGTGGTCGGCATTCGTAGACTTCCCCGGAGATGACTAGTGCCTTTGGAAACAGTCGTGACGCTTTGGTGACGAAGGTAACCGGGGTGACGGTTTGTTTATGGATGGATTCCGTCGTAGTCTCTGACTCCCTCCAACTCAATCAATATCAACAACATGTCGTGACCATGACGGTTAGGCTGGGTTTACTTTCTCAGAAAAAAAAAGATAGTAGGTTGAGGGGCTTCATTTATTAGTAAACCTACGGTGCTGGTAAGGTCGGGACCGTGGTCGTCCGTCTCCGGTTTGCCGGCCGATAAGATCGCTGATATTTCACAGTCAGCTGGGTTGGTTTGGCTATTCCTTTCTATTGAAAAGGAGTCAGCTGTCTGCGCGAGTAACCTTCCTTTTTCTAGGCTCCGAGTAACCTTCTTCTAAGCTCCGCTGGACGACACCACGGCATTCTCGTTCTATAGGCCGGCCGTACTTGTGATGGTTCCCGAGGATCCAATAAACCCACTTAGGTCTACGTTGCCACGATCTTTTTCTATGGAAGCGGGCGGGCTGCTTTTTAGAAGTTCGGCCCGGTTTTTTCTTTTTTACTAAAAAAAGGGGGGGAGGGATTCACCTTTCTAATGCATATTCTGTCATACCAGCATGGCCCCACTTATTTGTTTTTGATTGGAGCATCAAGCAGCGCAACCCGGTTCTACTTGACTAAGCCCCGTGCTCGTCCAAGGAGGGAGTTTGCTTTACCCAACTCCCCTTTTTGATAACAAGGCGGAAACCCCCGACATTCATTAGTTTCGAATGAAGAGTGCCCTGCCCCTCTTTTTTCTTCCCTAAATCTTGGATTTGGAAGTTGGTAAAGACCCACCCCTTGTTTAAGTCAGAATGAGTCCCCGGGACCCCGGGACATTGGCTTCCGCCAACAGTGAACTATTCAGGATCGCATCCCGCGCATATTCAACATTATAGCCCGCAACTGATTCAGCTTCCGCTTCTGGGAGATCAGACGGAGCTCGATTAGTTTCTGCTAGACGAGAAATAAAGAACATAACAAATACGGGGAATAAGGGAATACCGGACCATATCTGCTTTTGCGCCATGACAATCTCACTCGAATTACAGGGACCTACACATATTAGTACAGTATACCGGGGTCCCCGGCCAGAACCACACGTGCAAGTTTCCCTGCATGTGGCTCGTCCGTGCTTTTTTCCGAGGCGCTGCCTGTGACTCCGCATGGGAAAAGGGGGCGGAACTGCAAACTTTCGTGTTCAGGGCATTGTCTGAGGGAATAGGGTGAGTAAGCAGCGCCTACCAAGCTAAGCTTTCGTCGAAAAGGCGTCACTGGTTCCTTTTTGGCGCCCACCCTTTCTTTCTTTCTTTTCCATAGGAACAATTTCTGCGCCCTAAGAAGCAGAACGCGCCATCACCTACAGCCCTTTCCTCTGCCGGGGACTTCCACGAAATGAAAACGGGCGGCATCGTCGTATGCTCGACATTTGTTGCCCTGGTGTATATCCCGGAGTACCCCTATGGCCGATCTGTCACCCATACATTCTGGGCTTGGCCCCGTCCCGTGTGGAGAATGCCCCCTGGAGGCACGGCTGAGTCAGTTATTCTCGCAGTTCAGAGTGAAAAATATGTAATCTCTGAAAGCATGGTTCTTGCCCCCTTTCTCCTCCCTCCTTGGAGCTCGTCCATTCGTTTGGTGATCCCTTGCTCTCACGTTCGAGTGTTTGCTCGTCGTTTAGGCCAGTGAGTGACATTTCTGCTCATTGAAGTCACCTCCGGGGTTCTTCGCACCTGGGTAGTACCAGGACCCTTGTGCCCCGGACTGCACTGCCCGCCCAAAGCTCGCCCTATGACCCAAAACTCAAACGCAAGCGCCTTGCGACGAGACGCGGACATTCCTCATGCTGCGGTTCCCTCCGGTCCGTTCAGAGTATGGGAAGTAGGGGTATAGCATTTGTCTGTGTCTGAACCTACAGCTTTTAACCGGTTTATTATATATTGGAAGGTTTAGAGTTGCCTAGATGTACTGGATCTCAAAGAATCTTTTGCCAAGGCGTGTCCCAAAAGCCATTACAACCTTTTCATCAGGCTCCGGATACATAAACATGTAGACCCTCTATACTGGCGTGTCCTCGCTGGACAAAGCCAGCTCAGAGACAGGTAGGCATTTTGACTTTCTAACCTGTCTTAGACTACCCTTTAGTTCCAAAGAAGACTTTCTATAAAGCTAATAACACTCCCATTAGCACCTGCATCTCAGGATCTTCCCTGACTTATTGAAGGTAAACTAGTAACCTCTGTTCTAAATATGTATTACACCCCCCGGGTACTATTTGTAATGTCATTTTAGTTATTAGAAGATAGATCCACAGTATGATTCTTATGAGGTGAAGTTCATAAAGCAATGGAGCTTTGGCTACTTAGACCTAAGGTAAATATGTGATTGGTACCTTACTAATTTCCTGCTATATCTAGGGCCAGCAAAGATTTCACAATAACAGTTACCCCCTACCGGATAAACCCTTGTTTGAGCCTGAAATCAATGATAAGTGGTAATCAGCTCAGTGTGCCAATACCCCAGGGGGCCTACCCAAAGACGCGTTGCTACCTGCTGTAGCTGACCCCTTCCCCACCAGGGGAGCCCAGAGGACGGCCATGTTGCTACTACTCCCTCCTGGCTTCAAAATCGAGGAGGGACGTAGTGATGGACCCAATATGCGTCCGTCAGCTATGCAGTAGTAGCATCAATCAAGTTCCTTAAGAACATAGTATCAAAGCCATGTATGTATGATCCTTGGCTAGTCTTCCCTCGGAAGTCCTCCTCCCCTATTTGTAATAGGGATAGAGGAGCTAGCCAGGATCTACTGGCTTTGAACTTCGGGATTGAACCCAGAGTGGCTTAATAAGAAACTTTTAGGTAGTACACATATTTACGAAAAAGACAAACATGTGGTAATTACTAGAATATCATCATCAGGATCTTCAGAATCCTTTTGAAAACCTCTAGTAACGCCAACCGAGCGCTGCTATGACAATCAAACGATTAAGTAAGTTAGACGATCAGAACAGAATAGAATTGAAATCTTCTACTTATAGGAAGGTCAACCTTCCAGGACGCCCCTAATTCACTTATTCATCAGCTTCAAGTCCTAGTTCCTTTCCTTTAGTCCTGTTAATTATTTTAGTTATTCTAAAGACAAGTCACTTGTTGTGAAAGATAGAGTTCAATAGAATCAAGTAATTCACTTGTTTCAATCATATGAACATGATAGAATAAAGACGAAGTCAGTCTGATAGTATGGAGATCAAGCAGATAGTCCTAGCGCAGGAGCAAGAAGGTGCTACTAGTTCGGAAGAGGGAGGGCCGAAGCGGCATAGTTGACTCCTAATGGGTTGTTGTGTCTGAATCGTAAGTGAAAGAAGAATCAGAATAGGTCCAGTCCAGGGGACAAAGAAATAGGAAATGCTATTTGCTTCTGAATGAAGAAGAAGAACTTCTATGAAATGAAAGAGTCTCCACGGGCGTCGGATATCATGAAAGAAGTGAATTTTGAACATCCTCTAAGCTAATGGTATCCCTACCATACAACATGGTGTCACGGAAGTGCTTAAAAGAGGGAGGTAAAGAGCACAATAACAACAAAGCTTGATCCTCATCATCAACCATCACATCTATATTCATCCCTAATTCAGATGTGACTTCATGGCTTCTTGCATGCGAAGCAAGTACAATCTCTGCTTAAGATCCAGTTTGTTATTGTCGCCACCCTACACTAAGAAAACTGAAGTGATTTCAACTTGGCCTTACTATGTAAGTGGCTATAGAAGCTTGCGGCTCAAGAGGAGGGACTATGGACACATGTTATCCAGCAGAAGTACTATAGGAGAGAGAGAGTATGGGACATTACCCCCAGGACCAGCTCCAACATTTCTTTTTTTGTGGAGAGGCATCTTGCAAGCTACAGATATTCTCCGGGCTGGCTCAGATTTTAGTCTTGGAGATGGAAGCAAGATTTTGTTCGATAGGTGGTGTGATGGTGTTAAGCTGGAGGAGATGTTCCCCTTCATTGCCAGGATAGCTTCAGATAGTTGCTGCGTGGTTGGTTCTATTAATGCATTACCGGTGATTCTTGCCTCAATCATCCTAGAAGAGTAGGTCTGGTATAGCACTTATTAGTATTATCCATATCTAGGGTGGCTATTTACCTTGAAGAACAAGAATGAATCTCTGCCATTAGATAATACAGATGGATTCAAAGACATCTCCCTAGGGCACGTCAGTCTTTACCTTGTAAATAAGTATCTAAGATCCTGTGAGTAATATCCTTCCGGTACACAGGCATATCCCCACATCTTTACAGGAATCCTTACAGAAATAGTGCACCCACTGCTTATCTACCTTAAGTTGAATATTGGTCAGTAACTCCTTGGTTAGCTATATTAGTTCTCCCAATTTTACTCGCTGAAGGTACCAATTCCCGATCCAGAAGTATTTCTTGATTAAGAATAGACCAAATCTGTACCTATTAGCATAAATTCTTATCTACTAGTACCTTACAATACTTAGCGATTAGTATAGAGTAATAGAGTTTCCTCGGGAAATTGAAGTCTCCGAGCTCCATAATTCGGAGTATGTACCAGCATTACTAAAATTCTTCCCCATGTCAGGTCATCTCAAGTAGCTATTTCTAAGTAATGGTTGAAGTATCCACTGAGATACAGGGTAATGAAACCTAAAAGTTGCTACTCTTTTATCCTAGATGAAGGTACCTGCTAAGTCCTGACCCAGGCTTCAATTACATAAATGTGCTTTGTTACATCCTGAGGTTCTTTTTCATTGCCCAAGGACTCTAAGGCACCGATATTTTTCATGATCAGAGCAAGACTGTGTATTCCTATAAGTAAATACTCTGAATTGGCATCTATCTTCCATCAGATATACCCTAGGTAGCAACTAAGTATCAAATACAGCTCTACTAAGCCTAGAGTCCTCGCTGACTTTGTATGGACCAGCAGGCCAAGTCTTGGAAACTGGATACCATTTTAGGATTGACCCTCATTAAGTCGAAACACCTAGAGGGGTCCCACAGCAAAAGTACATATTAGCCCTAAATCTTACAGTCAATGTAACTAAGGCCCTAGCACTACTAGGACACCCCTGGTGTCTATCAAATCAATTGAGTTTTAGTACCTGTACACCAATAGGCTTCGAGTCCTAATTTAGGGGAAGTTCCAATTGCTGATTTACAAATTCTATCCAGAGCAACCATTATTAATCAGTAACTAAACCCAGGGCCCTCATCAAGACAAGGATTAGGACAAGATCTTTTAGATAGGAATGGTTCTATTGAAGTAGTGTTAAAGGGTTGATCCGTGTAATTGGTTGGTTTTTCTTGTTGAATTGGTAAAATGGGTTGTCTTAGGCATAGGAGGAGCCAATTGGGGATCAGTAAGACTTACATAGAGTAGAAGTAAATTCCTAGCAGTGCTCCCTATACAGAGGTATAATTTCAAGAAGAGCATCAGGCACGATACTACTCAGTACTCTAAGAGCAATTGCTTCTACTAGGTACAAGAAGGCATTACTTGTACGGGATGACTTAGTGAAGTAGAGGAGGACTAGGGCGGTATGATTACAACAAACAGTAGATGCCACCCACTAGGTCTAGAGCCAAACACAAATTCAATGAAACTTAAGGGTACAGTAGCAGCCAATACCAGCTAAGGCCCTCACTCCTATTATCTGGAATGCTTAATAACCTTCAAGATCCATTCTCCCACGGGCAGGGCACCAGCCAATACAACTTAGAAAGAATTACTGGAACTCGACGCAGTACAGTATATGGCAGATTCTAAAGTACATTTCTAATTCCTTTCGTAGGCTCGGCTAGAAAGCCTCGTAGACTTACGTTGGCTACAGTAAAACATCTCCTGATACCACAGTGAAATAGTTGGTTAGCCAGGAAATATATGATTGAATACCTCTTAGTAGTACTAATTACAATAATGTTGAGTGTGAATTGGTTTCTATGTCTTCCTAGGGTGGCTGTCCTTCATTTCTATGAGGTAGTGTGTTTGATTCAACGAATGTTCTAGCCCAGTCCTGAAGTAGTATTTGCCCAGGGGGGCTTGGAAGCTGTACTGCTAATACTTTAGCTCTAGTAGAGACTTTTATTACTCGATACATTGGCTTAGATGTGTAATGCTCTGAATTTCTTTGTCTTAATTAATCAGTCTTTAACGGATCTATTATATAAATAGCCGTTTTGATTCAACACCAATATATCTTATCTAAAGGGAAACTAATCTAAATTCTAGTCCCTGCTATCCCAAGGCTAAAGAATTCATGGATATAGGTCAGTAGCAATAGTCTTAGCCTCTCTTGTTCTAGCTATCTAACCTAAGGTAGATTGGTCTGTATTTGATCGTGTTAGTTAGGAGCCAAATACAATTTATAGACACCCAAATCAGGAAAATCTTTGTATACAGGACCTCAGTGGAGAGATCTGAATCAGAGTACCTTTAGGTGACCTCTAGGTGATCAGCAAGAATACTAAAAGCATTTGATGAAACCCTTTTCACTTAGGCTATCCACTAAGATTTACCTACATCTTGGCTGTAAGGGCCTCCAGAACATACCACTGAACATTGGATAGAGGTATCACCCGGTATAGTATAAGGCGTCCCTGGGAATTAGTCCAGCATTTACTTTATCAGGGCTAGACCCGCAGATTCTAAAGAATTGGTAGACTCTAAAGCACAATCTCTAGATGGGACATAATACCCATTCTTACTATTATATAGGTCTGATCGTGATTTCACTTAGCTCATAATCTAGGCCTATGTAGCCTGTAAAAGCGCCCGGGTCATTAGGCCCTTGGCAGTACTCGTGTTTCCCATAAGTAGCCTAGAAGTCTAGCATCAATGAAACCCTCTCTGATATAGCCTGAGAGGCCCTAGCCTTCCTCGGGTCCATCGAGGACCATGGGGTTTCTTTAGAATTCACTAAAAATCCTCTACGTGTACCAATAACCTGATGTTTATCTTTGCTGTACTTCAATTGCCCTCCATGTTTACCACCGGGAGGCCCACCTCTGGAATTGTAATTTCTTGTGTCCTCTTGTTTGTTTGCCGGGATAGAATAATCATGGCTAGTAATTGCTACTTCTCAGTATTTAGCTAAAGAATGCTAGGTAGCAGATACACTTCATAGAATAGTATAAGTACTAGACCTAGTTATCATAGGATATCTCCACCACTAGTAAGGCTATTATAGATAGCAACGTAAAGACCTTTAGGTGGCCAGGAACAAAATCTGAAGCCCCTATAAGGACTACACCCCTCAGCTTTGAAAGATCTGGCGAGGTTTACACATTTCTATTGATTCATCCACCGGGTCGGCATCGAGCTACGCACGTGTGACTCCAAGGAACTGGAGGACCCGCTAGGCATAGAGTCTTACTGCTTTTACCTGCCCTTCAAGTAGGTCATCGAGGGAGTGTTGCTACCTGCGTAGCCTACCCCCCCTAGGTCAAATTCGAGGAGGGAGGTAGTGACGGACCATATATGTGTCCGTCAGCTACGCAGTAATAGCAACAATCAAGTGCCTTTAGCACATAGTATCAAAGCCAAGTATGTATGGTCCTTGGCTAGGAGTCCCTCCCCCCAATATCTAAATTGGGATAGCCAGGACCTTGGCTTTGGGATACTCAAAGGAACTACCCTGGGAAAGAAAGTAGTGGTCATTCGTTTGTGAGGCCAATGGCGCAAGCTTGCTAAGAATCCCCACGGAGTTCATAATTAGGGCTACCCTCTAGGAAGTACAATTAGAGAGGAGGGGTTATCTTATAAACCAATGCAAAAGTTTGCAGGATACTTGTAATTCTTAGGGAAGGAGGTATTAGCCACAAATGGCAGATATGTTCATATCGAATGTTCCCCAAAGGGGAATTCAATAACCAAGATATCTAGTATCACAAATTAAGTACACCAGCAAATAGGTAATAAAGAGTCTTCGAGCGAGGACACTCGAAGGAGGATATACATCCTATGCACTAAATAGTTACCCTAAAGACAGGCTCCCAGCTTAAGACAAAGAATCTGTGGGAAGGTGGATACAAGCACTTTTAGGAAATAGAACCTACCTGTATAATTGCAGAACCAACGAAAGTCTGCGTGGGGATCATGGTACTAACCGATACAGTAGTTAATAGGAAATATTAGAGGCTCACCCAATGCTATAATTAGCCCATGGGACGTTACCTTTAGTAAACGGAGATAATCCAATATTATAGAACCCTTAGGGGCAGAGGTAAGGTTCTGGTATTCAAAGTTTCATTTGTTTGCCATGATATAAGTTATACATGTTTTAGAGATGCCAAGGTAGCTGGAATAGGCTTTATGTAATATCTATGCTTGTGAGGTACTAGGCCAACCTTTTACAACTAGGCCTCCCTGTAAAGGAACCCGAAGGTATACTACCTATATAGCAAGCCTATTTGTACCAGGCAAGGAAAGTATTTGAAGTACAGGGGTTATATATTTGCTAAGACTGAAAATGAAAGACAATTAGGCCCAGATATTTGAAGACACATTAGCTCCTAAAGAAACCCCTCTAGAGGATATCTGTACTAGCACGAATTCTAATCAATCTTGTTATGTAAAAGTCCAATTAGCCCCAGATAACTAAATTTATATCCTATACGTCTATAAGAGCTTGCACCTCCATAACATAATGAATTTGAATGTAAGCCTACTTTGTGAATACACTGTATAGGTTAGATAGCCTACCTTCTCCAAGATCTTCCAAGCAGTTTAGAATCTATTAATCTAGTCAGCAATTGAATTTCAACATTCTCTGAAAGGAGGTATTAAGTGTATAAATACACTGAGATTGAAACTTGCCAATTAGTTCCATATGCAGTAGCTACAATCTTCATGTTCAGAAATATTCCCAATTACCCTAGAGTACAAGCTGCACTAAGTGGGAGTAAGATTACTTTATCCATCATGCTGATAGTGAGTTAGGCTCGAAGATGAATCTTTCCTATAACAGGTGCTAATGTAGATGCAATTTAGCTTCAATGCGAGATTCAAATGCCTGTACTACTAGGAGGGTTTGTAATGAAAGGTAAGAATCGTAATACTTATGAAATGTAGCCGCTTGTAATTGCCTGTAACAAATCTTGCAAGTAGCCAAGACACATCCAGGCTTTGGGTATGCTCTAGAAGCTACCAGGGTATCTTAGGAGTTGAGTAATACATTTCTAGATCTAGGCAATACACTTAACCATATTGAAAGAAAGTGCAGTCCGTGAACTGAAAAAGATAAAGGGTATGTGTAGGTATTCCTTGGAGGAGCTGGTAATCTATAGGCCTGGCGTACCTCGGTATATCATCTATGGTTATAGATAGGCTAATTGATACCAAAGCCAATTGGAACTCTATCACAGGTCTTTACTATTTAGTAAGGGCTCCTTTTGGAAAATCCTTTAGCCTATTCAAGTACAGAGTAGACAACTAGTATCCTCCCAGACCTACACCAATGATAGGGATTCCCGATCCCTGAGTAGCAGGGATATCCGCAATTAAGGGCATAGAATTGGCTATATAAATAGATAGCTTCTACATGGCTGTACTGGCCAAATCTGCGGGGAAAAGACTAATCCAATTCATTCTGGTAAGTTGGCATAAAGTACCTTGGGAATTGATATAGAGATATTGTGATTAGGTGAATACAATGAATTTCTTTACTAAAGATCCACTGTAGATTGTATCCTCTAGTTTTCACTGCCGATAGGGTTCAATGTATCTGATGTTGACTTACATTATCTTAGAAGGAATTTCCCCGAGGGTCCCCGTGGGAGGGTACCCACTAACGAAAGTAAAGTCTATCTTCAAGGCAAATCAATTACAACAACTAAAGAACAAATCTTGTAGTTCTTCTTCACGGTACCCTACCTGCCTTAGGGAATAATTGAGTTTATCTGTAGAAGTGCCTGTGAGGCTTCTGTGCCCTAGGGCGCCATCGGAGCACTAGGCTCCTCAGGGAGCCGAGCTACTAAGTACCTTCAATAAATGGCTTCAGGAGAGGCCTTTGATGCCCTCTGGAGGTAAGTAATTAACCCGTGCCTTTATAGCCAGTAATTGGCTGCTTGAGTGTTGGTGTTCCTGAAGGGGGATGGCTGCATCGGCTTAAGGCAGGGTCTGGAGTATAAAGGTATGCGCCGGTCCCCTAGGGCCGGCCTAGGTAGACAAGGCTTCAGAGGGAATGGGAGGCCCCTCCTTTTAAGTAGTCTCTATTAGCTTGGAATAAAAGAAAGTCGTAAAGTGTTTACCTGGGGGAGCCCAGGGTCTCTGCCTTTCATTATAATACAGGATCCTCCGGGTCCTATTTATTTGTTACTATAAGGATTCTTTATGTTGTCGTCTGCTAGCCCTAAAGAGGTAACCTTAGAATATCCGTGGTAAAGTGTCCAGGAGTAGGGCCTATGTACCTTCTCTATAGGAAGGGGATCTACTGAGAAAGTCAATACATTAGTAACTACTTTAAGGACAAATTCTTGTATATCAGGATTACCCTATAGTTTAGTCTATACCTATCTGTGTATATAGGTGGATCTGGCCTAGTGTCTTTGCTATTGAATGCCTAAGGAGTGTAAATACTAACCTTCATAGGAATCCCGGAGGGTCAATACATTTGATTTAGCTACGTAAGCTCGGCAAGCCTCGCAGACTTAATTGAGAACCCTAGGTTGGGATTAGACGAGCGCCAGCGAGTCTATAAAATTCATTAATCCGCTCGGCCATGGCCTCACAGATTAATGCCAGAAGACCACTGGCAGCCCCTGCCCTGAGTAATGCCCACAGGCAGGCACATCTTCATTTATAATTCAATTGAAACCTTTGTAAGTTACTCTAGGTTGCAACTCTACGTAGCTAGTTGGGCTTCCTTCATTATTTGAATAACTCCCATGGGCAGGAGGGCAGATATATTACTAATTGATTCAACGAGCGATCGCGGGTCTAGTCAATTGTAGGTAGCCCTGACTTCTAGGGCAGGACGTCCCTACAGAGGTCCGCCCTTTATTAATGCAAATACAATTCTTTTTACCTCGGCCAGTCTCGGTATAACACATACAAACAATTGGATAAACACAGTATCAGATCAAACCGGCGAGCGCCAGCGACTCCATAGGATATTTTGGGCGCCCATTCGCCAAGGGGTCTATGTTTGCAAAAAGTACGCTTACTTAAATAGGATATCCTGAACCTTTCCCATTGCCTAGCTTTAGCAGGAGCTTGTTGCTCCTACTGGTGGGATTTTGACTTTAAGATCAGTCTTTGGGTCGGTGCGTCTACACCCTAGATAGGGTGTGTCTGTCATCTTGAATAGATATCCCCAGAGGGGGAATCCGGACTTCCAAATAGTGGCCTCACTCCAGAGGTTGGAGCTAGAAGAATGTAATATATGCCTACCCTGGTAGGGTTCTTCTCAGAATTGAGGCAAATTTAGGATCTCTCCTTCTATAGTATAAGATGTTCTCAAAAGTAATCCTATTGTACAGAGGTCCCAAGACCTCTTGGATTGTAATTGCGAGCCTAAAGTTACATAAATGAATCCCGTGATATATAATGGATTACTTGTAAGCTATCCGCCTTTAGGTATTGTTGGGGTGTTTACGCTATCCAGGGGCCCTTATGGGGCTTTTGAAGAAAAACTCATATGGTTTCACATAAAAGTTCTTATTTCACTTGAATCCCTGCTTTAAACTAGTTTCCAGATAGACTTTGGAGAAGTTGGTATCAGGCAATTATGTCTAGATCTTTGGACTAAATCTGCAGGAATGCTTCTGTAAAGGGGGGGGATGTGGCCCGTCCTTCTTATAAACCTCTAGTCCCTACAGCCAAGCAATTAGATTCTAGTAAGCATAGATCCAGTAAGAACTGCTAAAAATTAGTTACTAATACTGCAATTTTTAGACAACAAGGTACCTCCACTGTATTACACGAGGTAGGCCTAGCATGAATACATTTGGACAGCTCTGTACAGTTTAGAGTATAATTACAGATCAGCAACACCACTAATCTAGAGAAATTCATAAAGACAGATTTACTACATAGACTTCCCGCTGAGATCTTTACCTGCCTTATACAGGTGATACCAGGGTAGGGGAAATCACTAGTCTAGTACAATATACGTAAACCTTAGTCTGTACCTAAAGAATGTGCGTAAATGATACATTGTATAGAAGGCTTAGCCCTCCGCAAATACTTACCGTAAAGTACGCCCCTTCAAGGTGTCCAGCATGACTCTCACAGAGATAATAACACTAGCCCCTAGGTATACGGATATTTCAAGAATCTAGCTGGTGCAACACATTGGTGCCGATAAATCAATCTGATAGTCTCCTGGAGGATAACTATTATTAGGGGCCCTTAGTAGCTGGCCGCTAGAAGGCATTGAGGAAATATCTTCAATTCTTAGCCTGGAGGTGGTGCCTATCCAGTAGGATACCCTGCTAACCAATTGTACTAGCCTTACCAATATACCCCATCAACTCGAGGTACGCAGGGATCGGGAAAGCCTATATATATAGGCGCCCGCTCATAGAGCTTCTCACTAAGAAATCGGGTATCTTATAACTACAAATTGCCCTCTGTATCCCTTTTCAAGAGGCCCGGTACTGGTTCAAGGCCCGGATAAAGTAGAAGTCCCAAATGGCGGAGTCCAAACCATTTTTAATCCACTGGTAAAGATACTTGGTCATTCAAAAGAATTTGAATTACATTTCATCTGTGGGTACTTTCTAATCCAACTAGGTAAGTCTTGGTAATTTACCGGTACCCGCTCTTGGTTTCAAATACTCAGAACTAAGAGATATTGACATGGGAGGGCCACCGCCAGGGATTGATGTAGAACTTTCTGTGAATCCTCTGGGATCTGCCCTGAAGTCATGAGGGCATCACTTGATCGGCTCCAAGGTAACCATTGCAGATTAGGACATGTTGATGATAGGGTTGGTAAGCATTGAACGTAAAAAGTCCCTCTAGAACCTGTAAGTACGGTACAAAGTAATTTAGAAGTATCACAACACAACTTCTCGGTACTAGCTATTTCCAAAGGTCATTGAAATACATCAGGCAGTACTCCTAGTACATTTCCACATGGGGGGTACCAGATAGAGTGTTGCTTCTTATGTTGCGTAGGGCTTATAGGAACTAATTGACTCCATAAGATACCTAATTGATAAGTACTTTCAGATATCTCGAGATCATGAGGCCAGAGGTTTCACGAAAGGCTTTACAGAGTAAGATTCAGTAATACAGTAATTGGTAGATACCGGCCGTTTTAGACCCAGGGGATTGTCTAAGTACTTATAAGATATCATGGTTTCTGATGGAAAGCTAGAGTAATTTTGCCTAATTTAGTCTTAGCTGTAGTACTAAATTCTCCGTTTTCTTAGGCAAAGTGGGGGATAATTCTAATTAGTATACATCTAGACAACATTCCTCAGCCTTCTAGAATGGGTCTACGTATATTAGGTCCCTTCCTATCCTCTAGACTTGATTACAATAAGTCTTCCATGGGCAGGTTGGATACTACGAACGAGGGTTCCCCCATATGGAGATGGAAAGATTAATACCCTTGATATCTTTACTCAAAATAGCCAAGGCTATATCAATGTAGTTATTTCAATCCCAAAAAGAGTAGCTAGGGTCAATCTAGGGTATACTAAGTACAATTGGGGTTAGCCTTGTATTACTGATGATATACTTAATAACTCAAAGACTGGAACTCCCCCCTAGCTCTGGAATAAACTAGGTGGGGCCATCAACCCTTGGAACAAGTAACAATTATTTGCAATAAAGGGCTTATCAAGGAGCACTGGAATATCCCTATTGGTGGTAGAATGAGGCTAACCAAAAATTGCTTACAAGAAGTGAAACTGGAAGACAATAACGGGCAGTAGTTTTATCCTGGCAATGGTAGTGGCTGTTGCCCGGTGTACCTACTAGTAATTGAAGCTTGTAGCCGGTATCTATATATCTTGATAGTTTGAAGCCCTGCCTAATGTCCCTCAGGGCCGTTGGGTTATTTGGCTATATGAGGCTGGTGATTAGCCATCTGGGCATAACATCCCGGTGTATCTACCTTGTGTCTTTAGCAAAGTCTTTGTTGAGCCCATAGGGCTGGAATTAGACGGGATTCCGGGACCTTAGTTCAATGACTTGAGGGTTAGACTGGGGCGTGCCTGAGGTATCTTTATTTTAGAACATGTTCTAGTTCTAACTTGTTCTTCAAATGAACCTGTATAAAGGGCACCTGCCAGGCTGGGATGCTGTTCTACTGTTGTTGTCATAATCATTGCCTAAGTCTTGGTGCTGTCCTGAGTTTCTATTTCTTCAATTGATTGTAGCCATCCTTTAGATGTATCAATACACTGTCTAAGAATCTTATTGAATCTCCAACTCACCTGCCCAGGGTCTGTTCTTCAAATTGTTCTAGTTGTCTTTCCAATTATGTGCTATTGCTTTGACTTAAGGCCTGGCGGTGCCTCTACTAGAACACATTTTGTTTTTGCAATACCTCATCGGTATTCATTAGTTTCAATCCAAATCCCCTGAGGATTTCAAAGACAAGAACACCAGGACAATGAAGTAAAACATTAGCAATTCCTCCCATAGCTCGGAATTCAGTTTCAATTAGACTAGGAGAACATCAAAAGAGGAAGACATTGAATCGACATCAAGCCTAGGCCAGCTCCGCTGGTCATCCTGCCATCCCCGAGGGACCCCGTGGGAGGGTACCCACTTAGCTCGTGGACGGCCCAGGGGAAGCCTTGGTCAGATCATAGAGCAGTAATTTTCAACTGGCTTATCTAATAAGGTTAGTACTAGACATTGTGTAAGTCTATTGTGGGCTAAGGATGGGATAGCTAGGTAACGCCTCTAATTAGGCGAAGCTAGGTAACGAACAGAGCAAACTCCCCGGGAGGTAATTTGTTTACTCACGGAACCTCCACCAAGATATTCCCTTGAGTAGCTACCAGAAATCTCTCGGAGATTGTAATTGCCGGATATATTGTAGATTGTTGATCATACGTGGTTGATATCTTACCCAGTAATTATATCCATCTTTAGGTTAGCCCTGCGGCGTAGCTCGGCCGTAGGGCGCAGAGCCCTGAGGGAATTTCTGACTTTCATTACTCTTAACCTTAAGAGACCCAGGTATACAGACAATGAATCCTTTACTGTGTAAATAGAACCTATGGTAAGGACTAGGTTACATGTATTGAATCTACCCTACAGGGATGAGCCCATAATATGGACAGTGGCCCGGTGGTAGCATTTATAGATACTAATTTATTTTTGAAACACTGGTGGCCAGTGCCATTGAGATGCAATGGGATAGGAACATAAAGTAGAACACAAATACATTGATAAGATAGAACACAAGTACTCTCCTATGCCTTCCCGGTGGGATGTAGCCTGTACTTTGTAATCCAATTTATCTTCATTGTGTTCCTGCCTTCTAAAGTACTGGCCCTAGGTGGGCCTCATGCCTATTTGTGTCTTAGTGGTACCTGATGGGTTCTTACTGTGGAGCCGATGAGATGACAGGGACTTTCCAATTGTCAAACTATCTAGCTGTTCTATGTAATATCCTGATCCACCGGGAGGCACATTATAGCCATACTAATAGAGCAATTAGTCTTTATCACATATCTAGATTGTATCTGCTCTTAAGGTATCCCTGTCTTTGGCGGTTTGTGTTGCAGGATGTATCTCCTGAAGTGGTACCAGAAAGTAGTACATCAGTGATCCTGGCTAAAAAGTTCCAGAGGAGCCTATATGGGCACAGCCAGTAATATAAAGACTTATAGAATTAGTCCTACAGGGGATTCGGGAAATCATCAAATACATTCGTGTGCTCGCAGACTTCCCCTAGACATGTTCGCAGACTCCCGGTACAAACTAATTTAGATTCTACAACTAATCCCAGGCAGTGAAATTCATACACCCATGAGGACCTTTCCAGGTACGCTCCAGGCCTGTCTTCCGAGGGACTTTCTACTAGTACTAATTAAGGACACCCTCTACCTAAACATCCTATAGATCCCCAGGGCCCATATACATCCAGTATCTAAGTACACAACAGAAGTTAGTAGTACACAGGCAGATATCTAGCTCCACTGGAATCTAATGTACAGACTAGTATAAGGCAATCCCTAGGTACAACCACTAGTACTTCCAAGGAAGGTCAATACTAACTTAGGAAAGCTGGTGAGGACCACAAAAGGCTACAAGTTACAGGCATCATCAATGGCTACAATCATCTCCATCCCACCAATAGGCAGAAGGAAAGTAAGGACAAATTCACATCAAGATTACAAACACACGTTTAGAACCTAAGTTATTAGATAAGAATGATAGTGAGGACTACTACACATCCAGACCCTATAAATCAAACTGATGAATTGAACCCAGAGGAAACTACAGAATTTGCCTAATGAAACGGATGAAAAAGAGATTACAATAGGAGGGATACTTATAATTTAGCTGGTATCAATGTTGATGTGAGGTCTAGAGTAGAACTAATGGTATTGACAATGAAGGGCGCCCAACAGTAAGGTGTCCCAGATGTCCATTACTGGCTACCAGATTGACTCTTTTGGATAAGGACACAGTGATGAACAACAATGGCAGGTACAGGTTAAGAATAAATACACACTAACTGGCCAGGGCTAATAGGTGAGTTACAATTGGATAGGGAAAATAGCAATGGCTGGCAGTAAGAGGATCAAGAGTCTAAATCTCCAGTACAATTGTCTGTACTGGAGGATTAAAACATAATTGAGATTGATAGGGTAATCGGTCTACTCTAATAGTTCCTAGACATCTGGCAATTAACTTATATATAATTGTATTGGCTGGATTACAGATTTGACTAAACTACTTCGCGCTTTGTACCATAGGGTACCAATTTCGGAAAACACAAAGACTCCACTGTACACATAAAGACAATAGATCGGCTACATGAAGTAAGTAATTGTAAGATTCTTGATAAATTGGAATATCATTTGAGGAATCGAAGAAGTTTGAAACCTTCTTAAGGGCTTTAAACCTTTCACAGACTTAAGATCCTTAATAGGTCAAAGGAATAAGGTGCTTTAGCAATAAGTTTTTAGTATAAATGATCTTAAATGATACCATGGCCCGGGTCTTTCCTTATTCCCTAAGGCAGGTAGAAGGCATTACTCTCTTTATTAGTCTATTTATATGCCATAACCAGGCACTTAAAACAATATTGTCTTGCCGGTATACCTCTACTAAGCTATTGATAGAGACTTATAAATCCTTGTATTGATGTCCTCCTGTTCTAATTTTACTTACTTGGAATCGGGCACTGCTAGGCTACCCAGGGCAGGATTAGTAAGGCATAAAGTAGAATCTACATAATGTAAATTAGGTACACACTGGGTTGGCTCCAGAGTTAGTAACAAAGTCAAGTTGATGAGGTGGGCAATTGGAACCTACAGGAGTACATCGAGTACAAGCAAATACCAGGATAGATAAGGACAACTACCACCCTAGGAATTAACCAGGAGCCAAAGGAAATACATATGGTGATCCCCCCAATACACGGGTATTCCTTACTAGAGTCTACAAATTGACATACTTATCCAATTCCCCTGTAACTAATATCACTTTCGCCAGTTTCAATACTCCCTGTTAGCTATCCGTACTAATCCCGGAGATTATTATTACTCTAGATGGTGCCTTACCTACCACCCTTGTCTAACAGGTACTAGAGGCATTATGTGTAGGTGTCCAACTTAGATGTGTACCTAATCATCAATATGTTCTAATTGACTGGATGGAGCTGACCTTCCTAATGTGCAACACCAATCTAGAATTGATTTGTAGATAACTGCCCTGGGTTACACTGGCTGACCCCTTTCTAAATTGTATATCAAGTCCTAGAGATGTTTAGGCTTTGGTAAGGTATCTCCTCTATAATTGAAGGCTCTAAGTTACTTATATCTATTAAGCTTACTTATCAGGTATACAGGCCTTTAGGGCAGGTGTTGCTACCAGCTGCCAGACCTACCTAGGGCCTCTCCAATGCCTATTTAAGTGGGCATCCCCATAGAAGGGGATCAGGTAAACAGAGATCGGGAAACGGGTATTGATTTAGACTTATCAGTATGTACTTTGACGGGAAGCCCCAGGGCCCGTGCTGGCACCCGAGGTACCTTTATCCTGTCCGAGGCCCAATTGGTCCTAAATCTTTACACTAAATTAGCAGGTTCAATAGGAATATCCCTGCTCTACCCAACTGGAGAGTCTCCCTGGGTGTCTTAGAGTCTTTATGGATGTCATAATGAATAGGCCATTGGCTTTTTTCTTCCATAATTCTAGTAAATGCTGTCTTTAGGATCCTATTGGGCTGGTTATCAACAAATTCATAGCCTAAGACAGGCTGTATCTATGCAGGGTATTGCTAAGAAGGGTAGTAATTAGACTGAAAGTAATCAAGGCTACCTGATCTGGGGGTAATTCTATGTGCCCTAGGGAACTTTTAGTTGTTTTAGTCTTAATGCTTGTAATAGTATTAATTAGTCGTCTCTACAGGTTGCCGATTAGTCATAATGGTTGCTTTTATGTCCTATAGATTCTAAATTTATGTTATAGCTGGCTTTGATTAATCTAAATCTGTTCTATCCTCTTAATGTATTTCATCCATGTAATTGGTACTCACCGGGCCGTTTACGTGCCCTGGTCCTCCAGTTCCACTGGTCCTCTAGCGGAGGACAGGCGGAGCCAGGCTGGTACTTCTATCATTGTGTTTTCCAAAGTATCCGAGCTACCTGTCCCTGGGGGTATAAGTCTTGTAGACCTGAAACTCCTTTAGGATTTATTGGAGGCCTTTACACTAGTACAGGGAGGCCTGAGATTAATTGAGTACTTCTTGTATGCCCTGATGTATAGGAGTCCGGTACTGGTAGCTCTGGGAGTCTAAGCCTTGTAGTACTGGATGTAGAAGTCTTTAAGCCCTGTAGGGCGCCCGCTCAATAGAGCTTGCCCTGGGCTAATCTGTGAGTTCATTAATATTTGTCTGTAGGTCTACTTGATGTGTAGATCCATGGATTTAGATTGTTTGTGCCTCCACAAGTGTTATGTACATGAGGTTGGTTGTAGATATGTTGTTTATGTCCATTGGTTCCTGATGTATTAGCTGTTGATGTATAGGTCTTACTCTTTATGTGCCTCTTCATCATATGCTTTACTACTGGCGTTCTGGGGGGTATCTTGTGGTTCCATAAATGTCGATCTTATTCATAATTGGGGGGGTACAATTGGTACATACTTGATGCCACTGTTTATGTAGTCAATTAGAGGATCTGGTTCAATATCTATGCCGGTCCGTCAGCAACTTTATAATAGTAATTGGAGGGTTGAATTGTCCTTTGGGTGAGTAGGTGAGTGGATCTATTTGTATCTCTACTAGTTAGTTAATCTGGGGATGTATTAGTGGTTCGATCGATCAATTGCCCTTTATGTAGATGTTATAGTAGTTTGATAGCATATGTTGGCTTTAATAGGTTATTAGTTGATATAAGTTTCAATATGTATTGGCCTGTTTATGTACATTTATTATTGATGTTGGTACTTATGATTCAGATTGGCCAGTTCGATTAGATTGTATCATGATGTAGATCCAAGATTAGTGGAGTAGTATAGACTTTATAAGTAAATAAGGTTCATTGGTGTGTAATAGATCATAAAGTTTATCTGTGGTGGATGGGGTGGAGCCTATTAGTTCATTTGTATTGATCAATGCCTTGGGATATTAGGTGCCTTGGAATTCTAATTGTAGATCAATAGGTATTAGTTGTATTTGTACATTAGTCAATCATTGAATCAGTAAGTCTTTAGGCCTCTCCAGGTTATATTGAAATGAATTGGAGCCCTGGATCTCTAATAGGTTATGTTGTTCTACTAGTAGATGCCTCCTCTGGGTGTACTAGTATAGGTTCTATGTAGATATATGTCGATCCATTGCCCTGGGCCTGCCCAGTGAAGTACACATTGACAAGTACAGATACTTATTGAAACATACAAGGGACACCAATCCCCCCCTAGGTACGCCATAGGACCTAGAAAGAATTGGAATTAGAACAGAAGATGTCAAACAGTTTATAAAACTCAAGGCCTAGTAGGTACTGGGTATAGGGCACTACTAATCCAATTTCTTCTATAAATCAATATCTGGCATCACTACGGCTCCCTCCAGTCATACTCAAACAAAGTACCCGCATGGCAAAGAAAAGTAAAGGGCACCTAAGACATTCACTCCATTGCATTGGGTAGGCATGGGCAGGATAATGAGGCATTCAACCACACTTTCACAAAGTTCATAGACATCTCACGGTTCAACCCAGTACTCTACACAAGAAGATGGTGATAACTACAGGGTAAACATCGGCTACCCAGGGCAAGTAAATACAACTACTAGTACATAAAGATCAATTAGGAACTACAAGTAGTAATGTAAGGATAGAACAGGGATTCCTTTCCTAGGTACTATTGGGTCAGGAGGGCTATACATAAATAGAATCATAGTACTAATTGCAAGTACTCAGGGCATAATTAGGCTCTACTACAAGATACAGCTAAGATAATGATTACAAAGTAATTACTAAACTCAATCTGCGAGCTAATTAGACTCCGGAAGATCCTTATCACTAAATCCCATTGGAGGAAGGCACTAAATATGATAACTCCTGTAGGCTATACGGGTAATACGGGTAATGAATAAGTTGGAGTGCCAATACCTTATAGTATGTACTAACACAAATAACTTTCTAGTTCCTATCCCTGTCTCCATTATATCTTCTAATTGCCTTTTATACGGCTTCCCTGGAAGTGTTTGTAATTAATGTTCCATTGACTTTACCATTGCCCTTGGTAGCTCTCCAAAGGTCGGCTTCTGTGAATTTGTCCATGTGTAGCATCTATCTGTGTACTTTGGTACTAGAGGGGAGCCAATTTGTTAGTTGAATAGGTACCGGGGGTTTAGCTTACCTTCTCTGGGAGTGGCCTGGCGGTGCCTTTCTTTCTTGAATTCACTACGTTCATTTGTTTTGTTGGAACCTATGGAGGAGCCTTATGTCCTTACTATTTCTTGTAAGTAGTTCTTGTCCTCCTCTAATCTCTGCCCTGGGTAGGCTTAATGGTCTATTGATCTAGAGGGTTTTGTACAATATCTTCTTCATATGACTAGGTGGAGCCTATGTAATGCCTGGATGTACTTCCTAGATCTTGCCCAATGGAGTAAATTTACCTCCTCTGGGTACTAGCTTGGATCGATTCAATGTATCAATGTCTGGGGGGGTCCAACTTGACTGACCCTGTACTAATATGTTCTACCTGTTCTTCCAATCGTTCATTTCCAATCCTTCTGGAGTGTTGGCTGCTTGTGTTTGTTCTTGTGTGTGCCCCACCTATGCCTCTATGTCCTCTGGGAGTGGCCTTGATGTTATTGTTGGCTCCTCTGTAGTTCCTCTGTTCTAGTACTTGTACATCATCAATGGGCTCCTACCCTGGGGTACCGATAGAAGTCCTTTGCATTGGCCTGTGTGGGCCTGTACTGGATGTCCTTCTGTAGTATCAACTTGTCTTCGATGTTACCTGCCCTGGGTAGAAGCCTGGCGGTGCCCATCTAAGATAGGTATTGAGGACAAATTAGATATTCTAAACAATGACAAAGGTAGGACCAAGGCCTTCCGGTTGACCTACAGAGGGGATCACAAACACAACATGAATCAGTGAAACATAGAGGCATACACAATAACCACTTGGTCAATCCCCTAGGCTCCATTGAAGTTGGGTTCTTAAGCCCTAATTTGGCTCTGCCTAAAAGACAATCTCATACAAAGTGAATTTCAAACTATTACACCCTCTTGTTAAACCAGTTGCAGCCTATTCCGAGAAATACCTCTAGAACCCTCAGGTGCTCTACAAGGCAGGGCCAACTTTTCTGGTAGAGGGAGGTAGATAATATAACAAGATTGTAACCTAAGGGGTTCCTTTCCATCAAATTGACTTTCTGCCTTAGGACAAATTGATATTCTAACTTTGCCTTTTCATTTAGTAAACAAAGATGAATACTGCTAAGTTCTCTTCCAGGTAACCTCATCCCAATAGGGTCAACTAGCACCACCTAGATACAGATTAGGATCTGGTAGATCTGAAGAAGGCTCTAACAAGGATTAGTGTACCCAGAAGATTTGAGTTTTATACTGGTAGTTATAAATAGCGGCGATCCCCATGTAATTTTGAGAAGTGATATATACTGACTATAATAGATAGACGTTCCTCAAAGGGTGATATCAAACATAGGTTTGAATACGGTGTATTGCCCTAGGGCCTAGTAGTAGTACTAATTATCTATGTTGAAGGTAAATCTTCATTGGTTGGCTAGACGGTTCCTTATTATCCTGATTCTTCTAAGTGGTCTCTGATTCTACATCCATGGATTTATACCAATGGAGCACTGTGATTATACAAATATTGCCCCAGGTACACGTACAGATACTCCCGCCCGAGGGTTCCAAACTTCGAAAGATCGGAGGGACCTCCAAGAGGATCGGGTCGATTCCTTAGATAAATGGTGTGGCCAGGGCTATTACAGGGGGGCCCTGAGCATATGATGTAGGTCTAGATGGAGTTGACTTCTCTCCTTTAGGTACATTTGGATAACTTAAATGTGTCCTCTGGTTCGGTTTACTCTATATCTTATATTCCTTAAGCATTGTATTAAAAGAAGGCTCCTAAGGAGGGCTCCATGAACAGTCTCTAGGGGATGCCTTACATGCTAAGTATAAAATACCTGACCTGTGGATATTCTTTATCTCTAGGCAGCCCCTCTTACCTTTACTATTCTATATAAAAGAAAGCATTCCTCATAACTTAGAATCTACATATATAAGTCAAATGCAACAATTTCCCCGAGGGACCCCATGGTACCGAGGGTACCCATTTACTTACCAACACAACTAAATTCCTTTTAGTACAAGTGCTTCTATAGAGCCTATACTGCAATATTAGGGTCCATCAATGATCTAGGCTAGTACATGTACTAGGGCAAACCCAGGGCAGATTAGTAGGAAACATCATAGAACATTTGGCAATTTCCCAGTGTAGTACCGGGGAATTCAATAAGATCGGAACTAGGACAAGATTCTATGAATCTTTAAGTCAATGCCTCAATCTTTTACATAGGAAGACAAACACATTGATGCCCACTGGGCCGTCCTTCGTGCGGAGCTAGGCTTTGACTTTTACTCTATCCAATATTGTATTCAATGTCTTTAAATGCCCTGGATCTCGGTAGAGATGTAATTAACAAATTATGTTCTAGATGTCTTCTTCACTGTTCTAGAGGTACTGCCAGGCTTAGAGTTGAACCGATGACCTGGGTGTGTCTAGATGTTTTTGTTAGATTCAGTAGCAATTATGCCCACTAGATGGAGTATGGGTGCCTTACCTAGATTATGGATGGAGCTTGATACCAGCCCTACAGTGTACTACTGTGTGGACCCATGTGTTGAACCAGCCTTCAAACTGCTTTCAATTACTTCTAGGAGTCTACCGGTGGATTGACTTTGTCTTTGAGTTCTAGTGGATTTGCCTAGAGAAGTACCGATGTATTACTTACCTGTCTTTCTGAATTAGTTATTGACTAACCAGGTTAGACTGGCCCAGGGTGGGTCTTTTAGGATGCATTCTGTGGTTCAGTTGACTTCAATATGCCTCTCAGCTTTCAATGGGGGGGGTAAATCTTTTCGAGGTATTTATAACCTGACATTTACTATATAGTTTACAAATGGGTCCCTAGAGGGACCGGACTCAACAGAAAGTTCAGGGGGCTTTCCAAAGCAAATACAAGAGCCTAGATCTTCCAAGCTCTAGGTCTTAGGCAATCTAAGGTAGTGATAGATTGACTGGGGGGGGGGGGTGCCCTTTGATATGTTTATTCAAATTGTAAATGAATTGGTATTATCTGCCTCTATAAATGTATGCTGCTGGATTCCTAATCTGTTTGTAATGAATTTGGCCTACAGAATCCCTATAGTTCTACTGATGAATCCTATAATAGAATAGAATTTAGATATCCCTTTCTTATTTATTGGGTTTCTGCCCTAGTCTCCTAAATACAAATAGAACTTTAGAAGAACACATTGATCTAAGACAAGAACTTCATATAGGAGGGCAGTCTGATAATACATCCACCGGTAGACATAGGGTCCTCCACAATATACATGTTGATCTAGAGCAGATTCCAAGGAATTTCATTCAACCAATAAAGTTATATCTTTCCAAAGAATCTCTAAATAGAGCCATCTGTCAAATACAAAGGGATAAAGCCAAAGGACAAACTTAAAGAGATAAGCACAAATCATAAGCCCCAGGGTAAATTGGTTAGAGACATATGGTATCATCTATAGACTCCTTAGTTTCATTGAGTATCGGTATCCAGCTAACAAGAAATAAAGAATGGAGTACTAGATGTAATGATTTGCATTGAAGTCCAAGAGATAAAAGGATTGGCTTGATAAAGCTACTGGAAAGGACAAATAGTTATTCTATCCATAGAGTCAGCTTACTAATATATAACCCCTAGGAGGACTTAGAAAGATGATATAGAGTACCAAAGGCTAGGCCGGACTAAGCCCAATAATAGGATAGAAGCTAGATTCCCCGGTTTAGATAATATTGAGCCCTTCCTTAGCCAGTCCCCTGAGATTTACTGGGTACAGACGTTGAAGGATCAGCTGGAGGTTTCTCCCTAATTACTAAACTTCTAGAGTACTCTCTAATAGGTTCGCCCTTATCGGGAATTGGCGAAATTTACTTACTAAACTCATCAGATTGTTATCCATTAATACAGACATCCTGGCTACTAGCCCCTAATTACAAATTCTGTGTACAGTGATATATAGATTACATTTTACTATTCCTCCTTGCTAGCCTACAGTGTTTAATAGCATTTCACTAATTTCCTATTTGGAAGCGATCAGCCTCCGGGCTAGTGCGAGCACCTCGTAAAAGAGACAAGGGATATATCAGAGACCTCTATGATGCTTAGATAAGTGGAGGACACTGTAGGGGTAGATCATGTCTAGGCTAATTGAAAGCCTGTAACTACTTCTGTATTGTCCAGAGATAAGAGGGTCTCCACCTATTGGAACCCAAGAATAGGTACATCCCCTAGCCAAC
The DNA here is from genome assembly GCA_022539455.1 of Dendrobium nobile. Taxonomy (NCBI): domain Eukaryota; kingdom Viridiplantae; phylum Streptophyta; class Magnoliopsida; order Asparagales; family Orchidaceae; genus Dendrobium; species Dendrobium nobile. The sequence goes on from CM039722.1 coordinate 11,969,786, forward strand.
CAATTAGCATTATAAAGCAATTAGCTTGTCCTTCAATCATAATTGTCTTAGAGAATACCTCTACCTTTTCCGTAGTCAACTACTGGCCTCGGAAGCTGTCACAACTTGGGGTAATTTATATGCGGAGATAGTTTACTAGTCCTAGGAGAGCTTTGATGATGAAAACAGTGTTGAATTTGAAGAGGTTTGAGGATATTTGTTTATTACTTAGTGTATGGTAGGTAGCGAATACCTTTTATATGCAGGCTATCCGTATATCTATCTCCTTAGCAGTGCTGGCAATGAAAGTTTATAGGATCTGACATCTTCCTGGGGAAGCGCCAATGGCAAATCTGTCCCTCCAGAGTGTTGTTTATCCTTGTCCCCCAAGGTACCCCACTGGGCCTTGATTTTCAAATTAGTATCTAAAATACTGCCCTACAATTGTCTTACTTATGCTGGCTTCCTGATGTAACTAATTTCTAAATAAATCTTACTGTATCTATTTAGTATTTGCCTTGATTGAAGTGACTCTATTGGGTTAGGCCCTCAGGACAAGGTCCCTCGGGGAAGCCAATAATTCATGCTATAAGCTGGGGGGGAAAGTTCGAAGTCTAGTTATTAGGGACAGCCTAAAGTAAGGTGTTACTGATGTAGTACCCTTAGATAGATTAATGCATAATATACTTATGTATACCTGTACTGGCTTTTAGTCTAAATTAGATGTGATTTGGAATGTGAGCAGTTTATAAACTAACTTGTTCTAGGTAGAAGGAGTAATTGTCATCAGATAGAAAAGATTTTCAATATATTGACTCAGGATTTAGACTAAAAGCCAGTCGCGCATTCGTCGATCATCAGAAGAATCATTGAAATACGACAAACCCAAGGCGTATATAATAATTTTCAATATGTGTAAGGTGTGGAATCCTTACAAAAGAAGTCGCTAGTCATAATTACTTAATCCCTCATGAGGACTACTACCTAAAAGGTACATGTTTCAGTTCATATTAAGGTGTAAAAGGAAGAACTTCTTTTTAATCGGTTTATGCACTTCAGAGTGTCTTAATTCCACACCTTAGTATTCCAATATATTTGACTTACAAAGATCCAGTTAATACATTCCACACCTTACCCAAGAGCTGCCATGCTTATCCTTTATGTTATACTCCCTTAGATTTTCAATATGTGGACTACTACCCTTACCCAAGTATCATCATGCCTGAAATAATACCTTTACTAATACTCATGGTAGACATAGCTTCCTCCCATGAGATCTTCTCCTTTATGGATGGTTCGTCCGGGTACAACCAGATCAAGATGGCATCAGAAGATGAGAAGAATACTTCATTTCGCACTCCAATCGGAATTTACTGTTACAAGGTATCAACCTTTATAGGGGCTCGACTGACTCGAACGACTACTCAACAAAGAATGAGAGCTTTGGTTTCCTCTCATCGAGATAGGAGCAGGAAAAAGAGAGATTTTCGTCGTTTGTGGATCACTCGGATAAATGCGGTAACTCGTGAGGATAGAATATTCTATAGTTATAGCCTATTCATCCACAATCTGTACAAGAGACAATTGCTTCTGAATCGTAAAATACTTGCGCAAATAGCCCTATCAAATAAGAATTGTTTTGATATCATTTCAAATAAAATCATCAATCAAAAATCAAATACAAATCAAATAAAATAAAGGAATAAAAGAATCTTAATAGAATCTATTATACAGGAAACAAGAATGATTGAAACAGGATTTCCCGGAGAATGGACTCCGGGAAGATAGAAGAAAAAGAAATTAAGATTTGAGTAGTAGGAGTAAACGAACATCTTTCAAGAAAAAAAGATTTCTTTCCCATTTTTCCTTTTTTAGAATACAAGAATCAAATCTGGATTCTATTTTTTTTTCGAGCAAAACATTCATATGAGCTTGATTTCCTATTGGAGTTTTGAGGAGTATCTCTATTTATTTTTGGTTCTAGGACCAGTAGTTCTAGGGATCGACTCCACTCTCTCCAATTGTTTCTCATTATTACGAAAAGGTAACGAAGATAAAATACGAGCTTGTTTTATAGCAATAGTAATTAATCGTTGTTGTTTCAAGGTCAACCTATTCGTCCGTCTAGATAATATTTTTCCTTGTTCACTAAGAAATCGACTAATTAAACTCATGTTTCTATAATCGATTCGATCCCCCGATCCAATTGGGGGTAAACGCCTACGAAAAGATCGCTTGGATTTACGAAAAGGTTGTTTGGATTTATCCATGGTTTGCTTATTCCTTGTTTGTTTATTCCTTATATATAAAAGGATCTAGAAAATAGAATTCTATTTTTTTTCTTATTCATTTAAGATTCGACCAAAATAGGATTTGGTTTGTATTATATATGTTAATGTTAAGATGTAAAGTTCTTACTCTTCCCGCTACTTGGAAAAATCACACACGCATTCCGTTCCATCTATTTCTTTATTTCCCCATGAATCGTATACTTTTGACAATAGCGACAAAATTTTCGAAATTCTAATCGATTGGGTGTATTGTGTCGATTCTTTTGAGTAATATATCTAGAAATGCCCGGCGATTCTTTATTGACACCCTTTCGAACACAACAGGTACATTCCAAAATCACTATAATTCTGATATCTTTACCCTTGGCCATGAACCTCCTTTTCATTTTGGATCGACTTCACTTTAGAACTCTCTTCATTTTCTTTTTTACCCAAAAAGAAAACAAAAAAAGAATCTATATTCTATATCTATATTAATAAATGTTACTAACTAGAAATAGAATTCGTAAATCTTTTCTTTTTCGAATTCTTAGAATTCGAATGACTTCGAAGTACTATAAATAGAAAAGATAATCACTATTAATTACTATAACTATAAAGAAAGAGAGTCATATTCATTAATAGAAGAATATTAAGAATATCATAATAATTAATTAATACAATTTTTTCTAACTATGAATTATTCCTATCCTAATCTCAGTCTTTTCTTCTTTCTATATTAGAATTTTGTGTAACCGCCCCTAAACGACTGGATCCACATTTCCATTTCTTTTCCCCCAAATTCTATCGTAGATTCACTGTATTTTGACTGAAGTTCGATACACTCTTTCTCTTTCTTTTTTAGGATAGGAAAGAAAAAGGGAGCAAAATTGGAGACATGTTACGTAGAATTGTATCTCAAATATTCTTCATTTCTTCACAGATCAATACAAGAATTCAATCAGGATTAAAACAGGATTAAAAAAAAGGGAATGACAAGGCATCCGGAAATAAACGATTAATTTCTATCAATAGACCTGCTAAAGACCCAAACCATAGAGTGGTTAGCACAGGTGCCGTTGAGAGATATGTTTTGATATCTCGCATTGAAAATCCTCCTTCTTCTTTTATTTTTTTTTCTTATTTATTTTAATTATTTATTTGTATTGTATATTGTAATACATATATAGTTCTAGTTCGATATTCTAATACATAGATCATAGATAACCCGATCTTTTAGTTCAAGATCATTTGTTTTTGCTTGAAATGAAATTAGAATTAGGAATTACTAACTAAAATGCATATGTACAACGACCCAGCAGATGAAATTTTGCTGCCCCCTAAAAAAGATGACAAGAACATTCTCTACCTATAAGAACAAAAAAGAAGGATGTGGAAAACAAGACAGGAATTTTGTACAATGACACTGTACAACAATTTGTACAAGGGATGTAGCGCAGCTTGGTAGCACGTTTGTTTTGGGTACAAAATGTCACGGGTTCAAATATCCCTACCTATTCTTTCTCCTATGCACAGTGACGAGGGATTGGATTCATTGAGTAAGATCGGGAATTTTTGGACATAATCTTTCATTTTTACATATTATATGTACACAAGAATCCTACGGGGTAAAAAAAGACTTTTCGGTAGAACGCGGGTCTCCAAAACCCGATGTCGTAGGTTCAAATCCTACAGAGCGTGATTCCTTTTATGTTATGTCGAATCACAAGAAAAGAACTTCACAAAACAAAGTAGAATTGCAACTGAAATTTGACCTCCTACAAGGAGGAGGTCAATCAAAAAAAGAGATGTTACTCAATCAAAGGTCCAACTGATCACCGCGCCTGTATTGTAAATATGCAGTTACAAATAATCCTATGAAAGTAATAGGAATTAGACCTAAGACGATTCCAAATAGAAAAACTTCAATCATTTCGATTTGTTTTAGGGAATAAAAAGAGAGGTAAGATCTATCCCTAAATATGAATCTGAATTATCCGTGAATCTCAATGAACAGAAATTTGCAATTGACGCGGGAAGGAACCATAGAATACCTGAAATGAAATATTATGAGAGGCTTTGATTTTTCTTTTTCTAAATTGTTTATTGAATTTCATTCATTTCAAATAAGTCGTATCTTGTTCAAACCAATAAATAGAGTTGGGGTTATAGTTGAAGCAGCCAGTAAAAAACCAAAAGAACTAGTTAGAATAGGCATGAAAGAGCTAAATTAGATATGTTCTTTTACTACATATATGAATAAAACATTTACCTAAGTCTCAATCCGGATACGACGATAAGAAAAACAAATTTCTTGATTTATCAGTCATTATAGACGGACACTAAAAAAAAGAAAATATGAACCGAACCCCCAAAGGATTTTATAGATTTCACATAACATATAATGGAATTGTATAAATATAATGAGATCTTTCAATCATGATATCTCTCATTAAGTATTAGAGCCCATACATTCAAGATCTTGACTTTCTATTACTATGATGAAGCCACTAATAGAAACCTTACTTAATCTTATATTCTTACTTCATCTTCTAGTCTAATATTCTAAGGAAAATACATTTATACATAGACAAGGCAGATATAGCAATAGAATTTCCTTTCGGTAATGATCGAGGCTGCGTTGCTGCGCTAGAGGAAGGATAGCTATACTGATTCGGTCTACTCTAAATACACCTTTGGTACAAAATTGACGATCTCACAAAGATCCAGTATCAGTAGTTTTAGATTTACTGATTCCATCTTTCACGGAATCGGCCCGCCTTTTTTTTGAACATACAAGAATTTGTGGAGCTCAGCATGTCTGGAAGCACGGGAGAACGTTCTTTTGCTGATATTATTACTAGTATTCGATACTGGGTCATTCATAGCATTACTATACCTTCCCTATTCATTGCGGGTTGGTTATTCGTAAGTACGGGTTTAGCTTACGATGTTTTTGTACTTGCTGTTTTATTTTCCAATTATTTCTTCAATTAAGAAAAAGAAATAGTAATAGTAGGAATTCTCTTATCCCATTCGGAAGGATACTATCCTCATAATTATCCATGACTGTTTTTGTCTCTAGCATGACCACTTGATGAAAAAGAAGGGGGGGAAATGGCCGATACTACTGGAAGGATTCCTCTTTGGCTGATAGGTACTGTAACTGGTATTCCTGTGATCGGTTTAATAGGCATTTTCTTTTACGGCTCCTATTCCGGGTTGGGTTCATCTCTGTAATACTTTCATAATCATATGAACCAGATTAGATTGTAGACATGAAAGAGTAAGAACTTTAGGGGTAAGAACTAAACTGAGGTGCGTAGCATATTTCTCCAATTCGGGGGAGGAAGGTCAGATAGCTTTTTTTACAGGGGGCATTCTCTTTCGCCCGTCTTTTTTTGAATCCGGAATGGAAGTTCAGTCTGTTTCTACTGCTGTGCAGCTCACTACCAATAGCGAGAAAGAAAGTAAGCTATCTACGTAATCCCTTTTTCAGAACAGATAGTGGAGATGGGAGAGGCTAGGCTAGTTGTTATTACTTCACTAGGAAACTTTTCTTTCTTCTCTTCTTGCTCCAAGACCTTTTGTCGCATTCTTTTTTTATATGTCTTCACTAGATAAGCAAGTTTCTTCAAAGAAAAAGCCACTTCGTGCTTGTTAGGATGCTTTTGTCCATGGGCGAAACTCGTTGATTCTAGCCCGGATAAGGTTCGAAAACACACTCTTGATTTCTTTTTCGCAAAGCGCCAGGTGATTGAGTTCGTTCAGATTCAATTGAGAATGGAGGACGGGAGCAAAGTAAGGAATGAGAAAAGGCGCTAGAAGTGAATACACGAAATAAGATGGAAAGATCTCAACCTTTTGGAGTTGAAAGTTGGAAAGAAAATAGGTCTAAAAGAATGTCCGAGAGAAGACTTTCGTAATCTGATAGTTTTCAGTCTGACTTTTCCAGCAGAGGCTCAGTCCCTCCCCTAGGACTTCACTAAATTCAATGAAATCTTTGATCCTCTTTCTTTTCTATTTCATCCCTACCTATTCTAATCGAATGGGAAAGCGCACCAATCTCAAAAACTCCTATGGTAATGGTCAAGTATAAGGAATCTAGTTCTAGCCATAAGTTTCACTTGTCTTCCTCTAACTCTAAAAGAAAGAAGAGGTGCGTAGCAAGAGTTCCTTTGGTGTAATTCAAACAGAATACCTCTCTTTATTTGGTTCAAGCAAGATTTTGACGGAAGGTGCTACGCAAGAAAGATTCTGATAGGCAAGCGGTGATTAGTTGTTTCAATGTCTATTTCTTTCAAGTTCCTCTTTCAACTAAAGCTAACAAAAGAAACTCTTTCTTCTTCTGGTCAGGTAGCCAGGTACGGGTAGGCGGTTCAGGTCATGGACTCGTGGTAGGCTAGTTTTTTTAGTGGATAAATTCTTTGCTACGCACCTTGCTTCTTGGGCAGGTTGCTTTGATAAGAGTCATATTCTATTAGCTCGCACTCTGAAATTACTAAGCAAGTCAAGCGGCTTTGGAGATACAGACATTGTCTTTTGTTCAATCGGTTACTCCGTAGATCATATAGTTTTTCTTTCTGTTCTTGGTCGCCGAAGAGAATATCCAACCTTCCAGTTCAAGTAAAGGTATCGCAGAGAGAAAGTGAAGTCACGTAAGGCATGACAAGTGGTCATGGTGAAGGAAGGCGCGTAGCGTCGGGAAAGGAACGGATAGAAAGAGCTCGTTCAGAAACCTTACTTCCCTATGTCAGAAGAGACATTTCATCCCTATCCCTGCCTCTATTGTGAATCATAGAAAGATGATGTAAGATTTCTATTGCTACTTTAGTTGGCTGGCGCTATACACCATTGCAGTTGTAGACCGATCTTTTCTTGTGATCAGCCTTCAATGGAAGTCTACAAGGAATCAGGATTGTTAGTCATCGGAATCATAATGACAAGCTAACAGCCACTTGATCTTTCTTTCTATATATAGGATATAGGATCCTGTACGCTAGTCACTCTATGACCTACTGCTTTTCTTTCTTTTACCACCGGGAAAGTTAGGAAATTCCCCCTTTCTGTAAGCTGGCTACTTGGGCTATTCCAGGATATCTAATCCGATGGCATTGGGCATCGATTGTTACGGATCTATGGTTCATGATTTTGATGATAGCAAACATTTCCTTTTTTTTATACGATTGCCTTATATACTAACGTTTCAGGACCACACGATCAAGACTGCAATTCAGAACCAGCTCAAGATTGGGTAGACTAGGTCTGTGTCAGTTTGTAATCTTTTCCTTTCTTGAGTCAATTGTATTGGGTGTGGGACCTGTTGCTTTGTAACATAGAAGTTTTCATGATGCTCCCATTAGGATTTCTGGTTTTGGTAACATCGGCCTGGACGATAGTCCTATCGGCCTGGCCGATCGGTCTAACACCAGAAACCCTAATTTAGGGCATCCTCATTAAGGCAGCCGTCTCTGATCGGCCTGGACGATACTTGTATCGGCCAGGACGATATGCTCAATTCAGAAAGAAATCAGCCGCCATAATCAGTTTAGGTATTCTTTACTTTAGGAAATCGGCCAGGACGATAATTCTATCGTCCGGGACGATCTAACTCAATCATGCCTAAATTGATCTGGTTTTATTTGGAAGGAATTAAATGCTGATTGATACGATCATATCGTTCAGGACGATCGTGAGATCGGCCTGGACGATCAAGACCAAATTTCAATCGGCCAGGACTGTTCCCAGGGCTGTGATCAGGACGATAGAGTTGGTTTTAAACTAATCGGCCCGGACGATCGTGAGATCGGCCAGGACGATATAACCAATTTCCTTCTGATCGTCCCAGATCGTCCCGGGCTAATGAGATGAAATTGAACCAATCGGCCAGGACGATATGCCTATCGGCCTGGACGATAATGTCGGCAACTTGCATTAATGAGCTCGTTTTGAGAGCCTCTATTTAAGCTATGGCAAGGCACTTTGTAAGTGTCTTTGGCAGCCATTGTAGCTTCGTTCTTGTGGGGGGAAACTTGAAGAGAAAGCTTGAAAGGGAGTGAGGAAAGGGTGGAGTTTGAGAGAGGGAGAAGATCCTGTGAGGGGGGACTCAAGGGAGTGTGGAGGGGGATCCACACGGTTGCTCCGGCAAGCTCGCACCTGAATACCGTCGGATTCAAGGCTTGTCTCGAGGTAAGTTCACCAAAGAAGAAGTCTCTTTGGTGTCAAAGGACCCGGCGACTCCGCCGCACCGGGGAAGGTGGAAGTGATTTTGTAAGGGCTTCTCCGCCTAGCCGTGGGGGCTAAAGGAGAGACACTTTTGTAGTGCAATACTTGGAGGGTGCCTCCAAGGAGTGGACGTAGGTCAAGGTTTGACCGAACCACTATAAATCCGGTGTGTTCTTTTCTTATTATCGCTTCCGCATTTATTTTAATTTCCGCACTTTGATTGTGGTGATTTGGATTGTGTTTTGGTTTTAAAGTTTTCCAATTCACCTCTCTCTTTAATTAGCTTGGGATTAAGTTCAAGAGGGCCTAACATCCCCATCGAACTTTCAAGTGGTATCAGAGCGGTTTTCATAAAATAAGTTTTTAAAAGCTTTTGAATTTCGATCCATGGCTAATTTTTCAAATCGCACTTTTTCGGAAGGTTATTCAATCACAACACCACCATTGTTTGAAAATATTTCATTTGATTTTTGGAAAACTCGCATGTCTATTTTCTTGCAATCGATTGATTTTCGCATGTGGCATATGATCTTAACTGGTTATTCATCACCATCTCAAATCATTAATGGAGTTAAAACTGACATTCCTTTTTATCAATGGAGTAAGGAAGAACGAATTGATGCTCAATTGAATGCAAAGGCCTTAAATTGCTTTTTCTGTGCGTTAAATTCTGAAGATTTTATGTCGGTATCCATGTGCACTTCTGGTAAGGAAATTTGGGATAAATTGCATATCGTATACGAAGGATCTAGTGAAATCAAGCAATCAAAGTTGAATTTCTTAATGCATGATTTTGAATTATTTTCCATGAAACCTTATGAAACAATTTTAGACATGTATACAAGGTTTATTCAAATTACTACATCATTGCATGCTTTAGGAAAAGAGTTTTCAAATTTTGAAAAAGTTAACAAAATTCTTCGATGTTTATTGGATAAATTCGATGCTAAAGTAGTTGCTATATGTGAATCTAAAGATTTGAATGCGTATTCTATTGATAATTTAATTGGCTCACTAATTGCCTACGAGCAAGGATTGGGTCAAAGACTTTTGGATACAGGTGAAACGATCGTTTTAAAAGCTGAAGATACGGAAAGAGGACGTTTACTTGGTGACGATAACAATGAATTGTCATGCAAATTACAAAACTCACCAAGGCATAAGCAAAAGTTGAAAAGAGGTAAAGATGGTAAGAATGTCCATAGTTCTTCTGACGTTGTTTGCTTTCAATGCAGGAAGCCTGGACATATGAAAAAAAGAGTGCCCTAATTCAAGGATTTTTCCTACAAAAGAAAAGGGCAAGGGGAAGCAAATTTCAAACTGGAAAAATAATGAAAAACAAAAAATTTCTTGGGCAGATCTGGTCTCAGAAGCATCAGACCAGGAAAGAGACAATGGTTAATTTAGCCTTTTCATGTTTTTTTTTGTTTTAGCTTTCGTTTTCTTTGTTTTGTTTTTCTTTTTTTTTTTCTCTCTCTTTTGTTCTTGTTTTTTGTTCTCTTTTTCTCTCTTTCTTTTATCAGACACACACACTCACTTTTCTAAAAAGTGAAAATTTTACTTCTTTTTAAGAAATCTTTGGTAAAGTTGAGTTTGACGTCTCTAAAACTAGGTAGAGGAAGGAAACTCAGTTTTTTTTTGTTTCCAATCTCTATTTCCTAAAAGGGGTTATTTTTACTTTTGATTTAAAATCTTTTTCATATTTTAAATTGGTTTTTGAAACAATTTCTTTTCTCTCCCTACGCTTTATTTATCGCATAGGAATCTGTTGCAAATTGGTTGAATCTAATTCATAATTTTCTTAATCAAGAGAATCGTTCTATCACTAAGATGGGTTTACTTTTTATTTTTAAGATTTAAGAAAGGTAGCATATGCAAAAAATTGGCCAAAGATGCCAAAAATAAAAGATGCGCAAAGACGCCAAATTGAAAATATAGAATACACAAAGTGTATCAAAAGATGCGCAGTGCGCCAATCAATTGTCAAGAGGCATAAAATGAGCCCAAAATTTAATGCTTACCTTTCTTGTTTTATCTTAAAAGCTTAAGAAAACCCTTGGTACTTCGATACTTGGTTTTGAAAATCTTGATTCCTGACTCAAAAATTTTTGCATTGATCTTCTATTAGATATATTTTATGGAAGGAGTTTTTGAAAAATGATTGTTTCTTTCCAAAATTTATTTTATGATTTGGATATTGAATTAAAAAGTTTTTTGAACCTTTTTAAAGAAACTTGAGTTTTGGACTTTCTAAATCTGAATTTCCAACCTTTTCTGGACTATGCGTTGTCAATCCAATTTTACTAAGTTTTAAAATTAAGAGGTAACTTTCTCATTTTAAGAATTTTTTTTTCCTTTCTCTAGATTTTCTTTTACTGTGCCTTCTCTCTTTTTGATAATGTCAAAGGGGGAGAACGTAACTGTTTCATTTTTTTTCTTTTCAACTGTTTCATTTTTTTTCTTTTCAAAAAATTAAAAACAACAAAAAGAATTTTTTATCTCCCTATTTTTTAAGGGTTATTCAAGTGAGGGGGAGTTTTGGAGAAATTTGTCTTTTTTTTGAAAATTCATTTATGAAGGTGTTTGCCATCATCAAAAAGGGGGAGATTGTTACGGATCTATGGTTCATGATTTTGATGATAGCAAACATTTCCTTTTTTTTATACGATTGCCTTATGTACTAACGTTTCAGGACCACACGATCAAGACTGCAATTCAGAACCAGCTCAAGATTGGGTAGACTAGGTCTGTGTCAGTTTGTAATCTTTTCCTTTCTTGAGTCAATTGTATTGGGTGTGGGACCTGTTGCTTTGTAACATAGAAGTTTTCATGATGCTCCCATTAGGATTTCTGGTTTTGGTAACATCGGCCTGGACGATAGTCCTATCGGCCTGGCCGATCGGTCTAACACCAGAAACCCTAATTTAGGGCATCCTCATTAAGGCAGCCGTCTCTGATCGGCCTGGACGATACTTGTATCGGCCAG